>OZ023185.1:16500691-17075801 GCA_963995505.1 Hypericum androsaemum
ATGCTTGATGTTACCTGTCGTGATTGTAATATGGATATATATACATATATCTTGCACTTCTTCTCACGCTTCAACAATGCCATTTTCATGACTCAGACATCCTCTTTCACCTTACGAAGTTCATCTTGCAAATCCATAACAGTCGATGATAGGGTCGAAATATACTCTCTTTTTTGCTTGATGGCGTCAAAAAGTATCGACAACAAGTCTGTACCATAGCTGCAAGTGGGCGGATCACACCACACGAAGAAGTTGCACATCTTTTCACCCTTCTCACCGTATCTACCACACCCGTAGAATATTCTTCCAATATTATTATTTTTGTTTGACCAAACCATTTGCATCGTTGATAGAAAGCCACACTCATAAAACTTGACATTCAATTTTCGGTACTCTAATGACTAAGAAGAGCTGCTACTCATGGCGAGGCTGGCTGAAGCTCGAATCTGAACTTGGGGAGGACGGCTGAAGCTAGAACCTGAACTTGGAAAAAGGGAATGGAAACATGAACTTGACAAGAGGAGGAAGGAGACCCCGAAAGTGGGCTGAAAGGAGAAGAAAAGCTCGAACAAGAGGAGGAAGAAGAAGAAAAAATGGAGAGGTTAGGGTTTAACTTATCATTTTGAGAGGGAACAAAATTTTGGATGGGAGGGATATTTTGAGTGGGAACAAAATTTTGGGTGGGAGGCAACTTAGTTTTTGAGGTTAGGGTTAGATATAATGAGTATTATATAGAGTTTTTTGAAAAAATATAAATAAATATGGTACTATAATGATAATTTTTCACAAGCCATGTCATTAAAAACTAATTCAAGGACTACCGAGGTGGCAATCCATGTCATCGAACAAACTGCGTCGTTTTGAAAAAAAAATTGTGGGCAGGTGCCTGGGCTGACTGGGACTTATTTTTTATAACAGCTCAAATAAGTTGGACATGTTCTATGTGTTTTAAACCACAAGGTACTTAAGTGAAAATCTGTGATACTATAGGGTACCAAAGTGAAGTTTTTCCAAAAAATATGTCACTGTTTTCTTTTGGAAGACCGACAAAATGAATTGATTATGAAAGCCGAGGGACCCAAACCCCACTTACAAAAAGCAAACCATTCCCCTATCTCTCTATCTTTAGTACCAGTACGTTGCCAGCTTCAGAACAATAATGGCCGGTGGTTGAAGCAGCAAGGAAATGAAGGGAGGAGCAATGGAGAGCAAGGAATGGTACTTGGCTGCTTATGCACCTCAAGGTATTCCCACATCGGACCATCTCAAGCTCCGGAGCGTGTCTGTGGCCGTTGATTCGGTTCCCGACAGCCATGTCGCCCTGGAGGTCGTCCTCATCTCCATCGACCCTTATCTCCGTGCAAGGTTTTATGGCCGGGACGACGGCCTATTTGCTCCTCAGTTCAACATCAACGAGGTAACACTTTGTCTATACACCTTGTGCATGTAAACGTGTAATTAAAGATTTCGGGAGTTGCCTTTTTGACTCATCGCTAATATATTTTGAACGTCTAATTAGACCGACAATTATTCCAACAGAAATTCGTTGCTTTTTTTCTCTCTATTTAATTAATTAAGGCGAAAGGCTCAAATTTTAAATTGACTGAAGACGCTTAATTTATAGATTCTTCAATATTTCTCAACATAGCTTAGGAGTTGATCCAAGTATCGAGAGACTTGTATTTTTTTAAAAAAATTTTGGTTCAGATCTTACGATTGAAAATAAAACTAATGTACAAGCCTTTTATCTAATATGTAACAAAACTACCACGAAAGTTACGAACTTAGAAATGGAAAACAACTTGAAGAAACGCCCTTTGATCTTTTTGTACTGACAGCGAATCAAATTGTTTGGAATTCAAAAGTCGAAGAAATCATTTTATCAACTAATAGTGAACAAATTTGCGTATCATGCGCTTATTGCCACAACTGCCGAGATAGAAATTTTGAAAATCTGTCTTAACGACTAATGAGTAACGATGACTAGATGGTCCTTTAAATAGAACCCGACAATATTTGAATGTGGTGCAGGTAATATCCACATTCGGGATAGGGAGAGTGATCAAGTCGAGGGATGACAGATACAAAGAAGGCGATTTCGTCATCCATCCCTTCCTCCCGATTTCTGAATACTACATAGCCGCAGCAGATTCGATCATTAGAAAGGTCAATCCAGCGTCCGGAGTTCCATTGGAAGACTACCTCAGTGCTCTAGGTAAACCCATCTGGACTCCACATTAATTGACCTAAACCATTGTCTAACTCTTTAATCAAGTGCCCGCTTATTTCAACTAATGTCGGCACCCAATAGTATTTTACTCGAATTTCAGATGTAATAGTACAGAGCTCTTCTAGAACTGTACTTTCTAGGGAATTTTTTTGATAAGTAAACTTTATTCATGGTGTTATTTACAGCCTAGATAGTACAAAATCTCTTTTTTTAAGATTGCCATCACCGATCTTATCAAAATTATACTGTCGCAAAATTCAGTGAAAAAAACTGCAGTAGGAAAAGAATACCCGATAAAAAAAATTCCTACCTTAACGTTGCCATCACTAGATTTAATTTTGCACTATAGCCGGCCATCTAGTTACATGATCCCGATCCCAATCCAAGCTAGATTCCTAATGCAATTGTCTAGACGGACATATACTATATTTAATTTTGCACTTTTTTAGCTACTATACTAACGTAGACTAGATGGACGAATCCTGATGAAGACGAGACGACTTTAAAAAGAACTTGAATATCAACAATATTTTGTGTTGAACGAAGGTGTGCCGGGTTTCGCGGCGTGGTGTGGGTTGGTGGAGGTAGGAGAGATAAAGGAAGGGTCAAATGTCTTCATATCAGCAGCAGCGGGAGGAGTAGGGATGTTTGCTGGTCAGTTGGCGAAGCTTAAAGGTTGTCGAGTGATTGGAAGCACCGGATCTGATGACAAGGTATAAATCTTACGCATGCAATATCCGTGTTATAGATTTTACGCACATATAAACAAGCTTACCACGCACAATTAGCGATGTGTAATGAGAAACTTTATTTGTAATTAGGTGAAGCTGGTAAAGGAGGAGTTCGGGTACGATGATGCTTTCAACTACAAGACGGAAACAGATGTTGATGCTGCTTTAAGCAAGTAATTAATACCGCATTTCCTGCGTTTAAGAGTTTTCGAATCTTACCCACTAGTAAAAATTACATGTCTACATTAAAGATTAAAAATCCATTAGTTTCGCAGAATTCTTTTTTCTTCCGAAAATTATTATACAGCGGAAGATAGAAAACAACTTTCCGCAAAAAAAATGTGGTAGTCTCGAATTCGAATTTGAGTTCATGTGACCGTATCTTAATAACAGGCACTTCCCGGATGGAATTGATCTGTATCTTGACAATGTTGGGGGTAAAATGCTGGAGGCTGTACTAAACCACGTCAACCACCGCGCCAGGATTCCTGTTTGTGGGATGATTTCCGGCTATAGCAAGGTGCACAACCCGCATATCTCTTTCGATAAGTAGATTTTTTACGCTTGCAAAGTTCGAAACCTCAATCCCGAATTTGATTTATTTGTGTGGTGCAGGTTTGGACAGAGCGAGAAGGGGTGAGAAACTTGCTGAATATAGTTGGCAAAGAGGTTAGGATGGAAGGGTACATGGTGGGTTCGTTCTTGCATCGTTTCGGAGATTTCGAGAAGGAGATGGTGGATTACATAGTACAAGGCAAGATCCGATCAAAACACAACATGTACGTTGGGATCGAGAGCTTCGTGGAGAGCTTGGGGTCGGTTTTCTCAAGTGGTAATGATGGTAAAGTTATCCTTCAGCTGAAGAAATACTAGGCCCCAAGTTTGGACTCCAAATAATCCAATTCCTACGTTGTACTCTATATTGTCCCACCATTCGGACAAGACGAGGTATTATTATGGGTTCTATGTGGGTCGAATAATGGAACTGAATCTAATTTTTTTTTGAAAGTAAAATTGTATTACTCCTCAATAAAAACTCCAAAAATAGTTCAATCAAAATTATTACAACACGAAGGGAACTAAATAAATATCTATTAAAGTAGTACCTACTTGATAAATACTATCTAATTACTTTGATCAAAAGAAAAACCAAACCAAAAAAGTCTCCAAAACCACAAGCCTGGAGCAAATGAACACCAAAACAAGCAACCAAATGAAATTCCTCCATGGAGACCACCGAAACCGTCAAAATAATCAAGGAGGGAGGGTATCGCGAGCAGCAATACTACGGAGTCATTCAAAAATATCTGGAGCTTTAGTGTCCCAAATCAATCCGACTTTCTTGGATGCGATCCAACTAAATGTACTTTTAAGTTATAATTGTTGGATAAGTTGGAAATTTTAATAGAAATAGGTACAAAATTTGCTCTAAGCCGTGTCAAATACTCGGTACTTCAAATTATTTCACTCGTACTTGTAGATCCACGACATTAATCAGGACCTAAGAATTGAAAAGAATTTAATACGTAAAGAGATCAACTTAGAAAAGATAATCTCAAAATGTTGTGTTCTAAAATTTATCTCATGTCAATTAAGGCTTTATAAAGTGGGGAGTTGTTTAAATATAAAAAATTAAATCAACATTTTATTTTAATTGGAAATTCCAGTCGAGAGAAATTCTCTCAAGCTCTCAACTACTTTGGAGAGAATTTTTCAACCACTTAATCGTGGAGGGACTTTTCAACAATTTTAGGGGACCACATTTAGTCCTGGAACAAAGAATTCAGGACCAATCTGAATAAGAACAGTATATAAAAAATAAAAAAAGAAATAGGTACGCGCATCTTATGGGAAGGGATAATTAATTGAATATTTTTTTATTAAAGTGGTAACACATGCTTATTTTTTTAACTTAAAAATTATTTTTTTATAGAAAAATTATTTAATTAATTATCTAACTTGCTTATTATAATTATTCTTAATAACCGAACATAGGATTGGATATAATTGAGCATGCTATTTAATATAACCGGACACACCATTTAATATAAATAGATATACTAGCCAATATAATTTAATTAATTATTTAATAACCGGACATAACATTCGGTATAATTGGGCATACCATTTGATATGCCCGGACGTACCATTTAATATAATGGGACATACCATTTAATATAACTGAAAATACCATTCGACATAATTGGGCATACTATTTTATATAACCAGACATACTATTTAATAAACCAAGGCGTACCATTTAATATAATCTCGTAGACCATTTGATATAACCGGACATACCATTTAATATAACCTCATAAACTATTTAATATAATCAAACATATCACTCGACATAATATACACGAACGTACCATTTAACATAATATACCTGGACGTACCATTTAATAAACCCGAGCGTACCATTTAACCGAACATATTATTTTAACATAACACCTGATTAAATTCGTTTCCCTCTACTCTCCCCTCCAAGAACAAAACGCAGCCACAGATAGGGATGGCAGAAATACCCATACCCTGAGGTTCGGACCCTACCCTTACCCTACGGGTCTAGGGTATGTTGACTTTGACTGGGTCTAGGGTAGGGTATGGGTATGAGTCCATGTTTAGAGGTAGGGTCTAGGGTAGGGTATGAATCCATAGCTAGACCCTGTGGGTCGGACCCTACCCTTACATTTTTACCCTATTTTAGACTCTACCTTAATTAGACTCTAGTTAGACCCTTGTTAGATCGTATTGATAATATATATAATATACTTTACGGTTAACTTTAACATATTTATTATGTTATTCCGCAACTAGATTAGAAGATGTCGTGAATGATGGATCACTAGAAGCTGACATGCTATATTTTTCTTTTATTGAATTGTTTATGTACTTCAAACTCTAAAAAAAACCTTTGACTATTGAAATTAAATTATAAAATTTGATGTTTCATCAATTTTCTATTGAATATTGATGTGTAACGTAGTAGATGTCTTGAATTTATTTAAATTTTATATAAAAATTAAGTTTTGATTAAAAATTATCAAAATACAGAACGTTAAAGGGTCGGACCCTGCAGATCCTGTAGACCCTGGGTCTCCAGGAGGGTAGGGTATGAATCTAACAAAAAAAAATTTGTAGGGTCGAGGGTAGGGTATGGGTCCATCCAAAAAAACTAGAGTATGTGTAGGGTCCTATCAATACCCTACCCTACCCATTGCCATCCCTAGCCATAGACTCTGCATCATCGACCATCAAAAATTAAAGTTCAAGTCCAGTCGATGGACTCTACATCATCGACCATCAACAAAAAAATTACCTAAAACCAGAAGTTAATTGGAGTGAAAGAAACGAAAATGGAAAAGAGGATTAGGGTTTTTTAGGTATAATTGTCGCCGAATCGTCGAGATCTTCTGCTCCACCACGTGTGACCTGGAGCCCGTCCTTCATGAACAGAGTCAACGACATCTTCTACTCCACCACGTGTTCGGGCGCCACCATGAGCCGGTACCGGAGCAGCAGTGATGCCGCTATCGACTTTATTTGGAGGTATGCGAGATCCTTCCCGAGGCAGATCCTCGCCCCGGCGTTGAATGCCACGGGGAGGGTGTCGTTGGGAATGAAGGTCCCATCGGGGAGGGTGTCGTCGGTGACGACATGCTTGGAGTCCTCTCTCGCTTCCCACCACAACTTTTTTTCTCTCCACGACAGAACAGTCGCGGCGATTAACCCTGATCTTTTGAGCAAAATGCCTAAAATGTCCTTCTGTTAACACGCGATATATCCATCGTCAGATCTATACACGCGTGTTTTCAGAGCCATCTAATGGTACAGATTAAGCCCATGCCCATTCTGGACTACTTACAACGTCCACCACTCAATCCTATTCCCAATTTTAGCGATAGGTTAGTTAACTCCATAATTCTTTCCAATAATAATTTATTTTGATTTAAATAAAACTTTTGAAATAACATAATTTTCCAACAATAATAAAGTGTCCAGAGTTCAGTGTGTACTTCTTTGTCGAAGATTGTAGATACTCTTTCACTAAGAAGGCTCAATCTAAAAACTACGGACAAGAAGACCCAAACTTGTGGGTTCTGCTTTTCTGGGCCCATTAACTTCGCGAAACTATCAGCTATGGGCCTTGGGCATATAAAATATTATTTGTTGAGGTGGTGTACTTGATTAGGATCTTAGTCGAGGTAAGAGTTTGACTCTTTCTCCGTAAGACGAGATTGCCCCGTATTCAGTGCTTATGGGTTATGGCAATCGTTCCCAAGATACAACGACTAGTTGCTTCCAATATCGTAGCACAACGAGTCTCAAAACTTCGTCGAATCGCTGGATACTCGAAACTTTCTTGAGAGAGAGAGAAGAGAACGACTATTGCTAATGAATGCTTATGCAATGAGTGTTCGGGGTGAGTTTGGAAGTGAGGGGGAGAGGCCTATTTATAGGCACTGGATGGGAGGGAGGCAGGCACTCCGAAGGGGCACGGGTGTGGCAGCATGTACATCTGAGGGGACACATCCTTTCAGACATCATGCAGGTTGTTCTTCATGTCTCTTCGGCTAGTAAATAGGTTGCCAGTTCGTTCGTGGCTCTCTGGAGGCACCCCTTCGCACACCAGATTACTACAACCCCTTCGCGTCCCTTCGTGGGCATTCTAGAAAGTGCTTGCATCCTCTCGTGGCTTCCAGCGAGTACTCGCACTCCTTCGGTAGCCAAGTAAGCAGCCTGTAGCTCTCCGGACTCGGGCAAAAGTCTTAAGGCTCCTCCAGCTCCTCGCGATAATGCGCACGTGCACCTCAAAGCGCTCATTACGATCTGCGCATGCGCGTGCTCGGATGGTAGCACCATCCTAGCAACCAGCTTCTGACGACCCTTCAAGTAGAATATTTAATGTTATACTAGCTTGGAGCTCCTCCTTATAAATTTGGAAAAATTTGTGCCTTTTTCTAATGTGGGATTAGTTTCCTCTTCCCATCTTGGGCCTTCTCATATGGACCTTTCCACATTGGGCCTTCTTGGCATTAATGCACATTTATTTCAAACATTAAACTCTTTTTTTTTCCTTCCCACGATAGAAAAATAACTGCACGAAAAGAAGCATATTCCAAATTAAAGTAGCCGACGAAAGTTGCCATGAACGCAGCTTGAAAATGATGAAAGAAAGTTAATTTAAGGCACAGAAGCCGCAGGTTCTATAGTGATTTTTATTTTGGTCGGAATTCATTTTCAAAAAGAGGGCGGCGATCTAGGAAATGTTGGATATATACAGCATTCTGCAGTGACTTTTTTTTTGGTAAACTTGAGGGGCAGAACCCTATAATATATTAAAAACTCATGAAGACCTTACAATATAACGAGGGAAAGCAATATCGCTCAACTCCCTAATTAAAAGAGCATGAATGCTCATAGGTGGTGACCCTAAATACTGCATTCCTAAAGGTAGGTTGAATCCAAGGTTGGCAAGCCAATCGGCACTTGCATTTGCTTTCCTGTAGATATGGTGAATCTCAACTTCCCAAGCACGAGAAAGGATGGCCCTAATGTCCAGGATGAGTGAGGAACTGTTGTCGCTGTTTGGTATACTAGTGTTTAGCATGTCTGTCACTATTTTCGAGTCCACTGCCAACCTGACCTTTTTGCATCCAAGGTTCCAGGCGGTTTCCAAACCGTGAAGAGTGCCCCATAGCTCGGCGGTGACACTAGAGCAGCCCCCAAGGTTGCTTGGAAACCCTCCAATCCATGATCCGTTGTGGTCTCGAAGGAGTCCCCCTGCAACCGCTCTTCCTGTAGAGCCTCGCCTAGCTCCGTCTGTGTTAAGCTTCACCCAACCAGCTGTAGGCTTCTCCCATCCTATTAATGCCTCGCCACGCCCTGGGCCCCCACGCATCTGAGAAGCCATCTCCCAAGCTCTTCGTATCTCCTCCACCCTAGAACAAATAGATACACGTTGGCTAGGGGGATGGGTTTCACCTTCGTTCCTTACTTGGATGTTGCGCCAATGCCAAAATGAATGAATCGTAGTTATAAATAACGTAGTCCAAGAATGATCATGCCCAATATTCTTATCCAAGCAAACTAGGAGATCAAAGGAGAAAAAATTAGTAATGTTCATGTTATGCTCCCTGAGAAGTGCTATCCAGGTTTGTCTAATTTTTGGGCAGTCTCGCAGTACATGGAGGACAGATTCCTCCTCTCTTTCGCAGCAGGAGCAAGTACTGGTGTTAGTCATGTGTCTGTGTCTCCAGACTACATTCGTCATTAGTTGTCCGTGACCTGCAAGCCATGGGACCGTCTTCAATCTCTCAGGGCCCTTCCAATTCCAAAGGTTACGCCATAAATGTCTCGTCCCTATTCTGTTACTCCCTTTTAGGAGACCATATGCTGAACTTGTAGTGAATTCCCCCGATGGGGATGCACACCAATACAGCCTATCTGGTCCCCTATGCGCCTTCAGTATCCCTGCAATCAAAATTAAATAAGCATTAGGGATGTATTTTTGGAACAAGTCCCAATTCTATTGCTCATCCGATAATGTGGCATCAGCCACACTCATGTCCAAGATGTGATCAGGAATGGGACTTATAGCAACAGATATCAAAGGTTCCTGGTTGGGTAACCAAATATCTTTCCAAAGCATAGTTGTCTTCCCATCCCGAATAGTCCAACAAGTTCCTTTCGCCACCGTCGGCCAAAGCCCCGAAATGGCCTTCAAAAGCAGAGAATTCGTGGACTTGCAACAGCCAACGGGAAACAAGGCATTGCCTTTAATGTATTTACTTCTTAACACTTGGACCCATAACGCCTGTCTGTTAGTTAGAATCCCCCAAGCAAGCTTCATAAACATGGCCTGGTTTTGGGTTCGCAGCCTCTTAAAGCCCAGCCCGCCCTGATCTTTTGGAAGGCAAACCTTGTCCCACTTGACCATGTGAGGTTTCTTTTGGGTTATCATAGACCCCCATAGGAATTCCCTTTGGATTTTCTCGATATCGTCACAAACTCCCATCGGGAGCTTGGCCGTTTGCATAGCATATATTGGCATTGCCGCCAAGACCGCTTTCGACAACGTAGCTCTTCCTGCAAGGGTTCATTTCTCGGCACACCAGCTGTGTAAATGAGAATAAACCTTGTCAAGGATAAAGCTATAAGTTCCTTTGGTTACCCGGTCGTGTAGGAGGGGCATTCCCAAGTACTTTCCTAGATTTCTCGTAAGAGAAACCCCAAGTTGACGCGCTATTTCTTTAGCAAGGGATCCCGATGTGTTCTTTGATACAAATAGCTTCGTCTTCTCCTTGCAGATTCTTTGTCCTGAGGAGCAGCAAAACAAGTCTAATACGTTAGTTAAAATCTGTGCTTGGTGGATGGACGCTTCGCTAAACAAAATTAGATCATCGGCAAAGAAAAGGTACGAAAGTTTTGGGCCATTTCTGGAAAGCTGGATAGGTTTCGAACGTCCCGCACCAATCTCAGCTTGGATTAAGTGACCAAGTCTCTCAAGGCATAGCACAAAGATATACGGAGAGAGCTGGTCCCCCTGTCTCACTCCCATAGAGGGAATAAAAACTCTTGTGGCCTCCCCATTCCAAATAATTTGCATAGAACACGAGGAAATGCAAGCAAGTATGATATCAATAAAAGCATTTGGCAGGTTTAGGAGGATTAGAGTCTCCCTGATAAAGTCCCAGCGTATTTTGTCATACGCTTTCTCTAAGTCGACATTGAGGGCCATCAAGCGCTTTCTTTTTTTCCTCGACTTCATGGTGTGTATGGCCTCCTAAGCTATAATGATATTGCCAGAAATGTTCCGACCCGGCACAAAGCTACTTTGGTTTGGCCCCACCCAATCCATCATGAACCTCTGGATCCTCGTAGCCAAGAGTTTAGTAATAATCTTCAAGGAAACATTACATAAACTAATTGGCCGGAAGTCATTAGGTCGCTGTGGTTGATCATTCTTTTGAATAAGCACCAGCGAGGTATCATTTGCTACCTTGGAGGACTCTTCTCCTTTGAAGACCTATTGAACAAAGCGCACCAAATTCTCTTTCACCATGTCCCAATTATCCTGGAAGAACACCGAATGGAGGCCATCGGGCCCAGGGGCCTTCGGAGTCCAATGGAAAACAACATTCTGCAAATCTCTTCTCCCAAAGGGATCGCATCCAGGTACTTTATATCATCAGAGGGCAGTCTATAGAACAGGTTAGGTGCCGCCAATGGAGTCCATATCCCCTCCTCTGTATATATATTAGCGAAGTGGCTTAGGAGGATGGCTTTTAATACTTCTGGGTCTGTGATCCAATCGCCTGTAGCATTCTTAATCCCCTCAATTCAGTTTCTCTTGCGTCTCACTACTGTTTTGGCATGAAAAAATCTGGTATTCCGATCCCCATTCACGAGAAAGTCTGTTCTAGCTTTTTGTCTCCAAAGTGTCTCCTCCTGCTCCAAGACTTGTTCCAAAGCCAACCTGAGCTCCTTTTCAAGACTAACCAAGAAGGGATTATGTCTTACTTCAAGGGCTTTCTGTATCCCACTAATGCGCCGAATCAGTAAGTTCTTCCTTTGAACAATATTTCCAAAGACTTCTTTATTCTATTTTTGGGCTTTATCTACAAACCTCGCACAAGCAATATGAATGGGCACAGTCTTATCCCAGGCCGACGTCATAAACTCGGGATACTTTGGAAGGAATGCCAAGCCGTCTGGTACTTGAATAGCCTCTTGCCAAGTCTGTAACCTATAGAAGGATCAGTGTCAATCAGCAGTGGACAATGGTCAGACTTGAGACGGGAGAGGTGATGTACTCGCGCCTACAGAAATAGGAGTCTCCACTGCATGTTTGCCAAGCCCCGATCAAGTCTTTTGTGCACTCCACCTCGCACCCAGGTGAATCTTGGTCCTGTAAAGCCCAAGTCTAGTAGTCTGCACTCTTCGATCCAGGTCTAAAAATTGGCATGCTTCCTCCCTCTTAGAGATGCACCATCAATTTTTCCGTCAGCCGGCGTGAAGATATATAAATCTCCCGCTAACATCCACGGGAGCGACATGGTATCAGCCACACTTGTTAATCTTGTCCATAATTCTTCTCTTGTAGACGGTCGGGGGCTCCCATACACCGCAGTCAATAACCAGTTCCCCTTCACATACATATGCACAAACTGGTGATTGATCTTCAACACCGAAATACTCAAGCATTCTTTGAGCCAAAAGATCCAGATACCACCAAAGTGGCCTTGCATCGGGGCCTGGGTCGAGCCAGAGAAACCTATAAGACTAGCCAGATTCTCCATACGCTTGTCTGATATCCAAGTCTCCATAAAAACTAGTACATCCAGTTTCTACTGCATCACCATATTCTTAATAACCCTTCAGAATCTGGGGCTTGCTGCTCCCTGACAATTCCAGAAAACTAACTTCATAGGGTCGAAAGAGAGTGGAGGAACTCGAGCGGCTTACTGTCTGGAGCTGGACTCTGACTTGTGTTCAACAGCAGTTGAGGCGGGCCCTATCGGTCCTGGGCACTTTCCAGACATGCTTTTAATAGCATTCAGATACTCTATAAGTTCTACCGAGACTGACCCACTTGCACCTGAACCCTACCCGGCCACAGTCTCAAGTTCCATGTTAGTAGGTCCATCGTCTGGCAGTTTGGAGTGGGAGGCTACCTCATCGGTCTGCATTTGATCCCTCTGAGGTAAGTCACTATCCCCCTTGGCCCTCCTCATCGGAGAAGGTGGAGCGGCAGGTGTGGTGGGGGGTGTTTACTTGAGGAATCGATAGGGTCCTCAGGGTTGGGGTTTTTTCCGTTTCTCAGGAGAATTCTGGTTGGTGTAGGAGATGGTGGTTTTAGGCTAGGGGATGTTGATTTTCCTTGGGCCTTAACCTGAGTGTTTGGACTGCTTCTCTGGGAAGAGGACTTGCTGGGCTTAGTTTTCATCTGGGCCCCCCCTTTAGGGGCTGTCACGTTGTTACTCTGGACCAAATTGGTTTTACCTGTGGTGGGCTTGGGAGTATGCTTGATAGCTGGCCTGTCGATCTGGCCCCCAATATGGCCGTTCTGAGCACCACGCTGAGCATTGGAGGGCCCATCATCATTATCTGTCGTGTCAGTAACCATTGTGAGCACCTCAAATCCATTGGACATAGAATTGGACCCCTACAACTTTCCTTTTCCTTTTCCCATATCTTGTTTAGCCAAATACGACAACTTCTTCTCCGCCATGTGGGGTTGGAGGTTGGTTTTTTGGCTCCTGTATCTGCTCGGTACCTCCATCCAATCAATGAATCTTTTCGCAATCTTTGGTCTACATACTAGTTTCGGCTCTATCATCGGATGTTGTTGAGAGTTATCGGCCGTTGCATCCGACTCAACGTTGTCCTCCATCGTCCTCCTTCTAGGTGAAGGGCATCCCAATTGAGCATGTCTGTACTTGCCATACCCGAAACATATCGGGTGCAGCGTCAGGCCCAAAATTTTGACAGTAGGGGCTGGGTTAAATCCACCTCCACACACATTCTTGCAAAGCTTCCTTTGGTGCACTGCTCAGTATGCGTGTCAATTCTGATTGGAGTGCCAATACACTTCGCAAGGTTACAGAGGAAGGGAATGTCATAGAAGTCCATGGAGAGCTCCGGTACTCGAACCCAGACCACGGCTTTGGTGATTTCAGCCGATGCGGGGTCAAAATCTAGAATCCAACGCTGAACTGTGACGTATTTTTTAGCGATCATCGATGGGCCATCAAGCAAGATATGCGCATATTCCTCATCTGATTGTGGTTTCACCAGGAAGAATCCATATCTCAATCAGGTTGAAATCCATGGGCAGGCCCCACATTTGGGCAAGATGCCGTCTCAAGAATGGGAAAGTGAGTCTGGAACCTAGCACCTTGATTATTAGGGTCTTCCACCACGGCTTACGCATCCAGATCTTGTCTTCCTTTGTCAATCGGATGGTTGGGCACTCCGGGTCTTCATCGTCCTCACCCTTCGAATCGCTAGAGACTACATTCTCATAGTGGCATCCCGGAAGGACAACTTCTGCCGCCTGTCCTGTTCTCGGTCCGGCACGGCACCATCAGCAGCAGAGTTCGAGCTCTCAATTGAGTCTGATTCTCCCCTCCCTTTCTTTCCTCCTCTCGGAGGAGTGTGGGCAGGGTCAGGCGGTCGCTGGGGTTTCTCCACCGGTTGGAGATTCATGGGAGATCCCACCTCAGAAGAGGAGAAAGCGTAGCTTTGAAAATCTAAGGAGAGGAGAAAAAAAAATTTTCGCAGGCGATCACTAACTAGTATATACAGCATTCTGCAATGACGTTGAAGTACTTGGTCAACTGCAGAATTGTGATGTATTACATGTCATATATTTAGGTTTCACAAATAGTTCAAACAATACACTAGTTAGTGATCGTTCTGCTGCAAACTAATTCAGGTCTGAGTTGAGTTCAATCTTTAAATAGTGACAAAAAAAATTTAACAAGTATTTAATACTATTGAATATATAATGATTCAACTCGCGGCCTCTTCATTAAGTTAAAACAAACTTTTTGTTAGTTTAATCTAAGCATTTGTTGGTTAATCCTAACTAATAAAATAGCATCAACATACAAAATTCGTTCTTGTGATTCTCTCGTTTGTATCACGATTAATACAAATTCGAACAAGCATAACTAAACCTTATAAAATAAAGGCCGATTTAGCCAGGTCCAGGCATGTTGCTTCAGTGACACGAAACAAAAGCCGACTCAACGGATGGTGCATCGTCTTCGTTGGTGGCTTGGGTCAACGACGCATTTTGGTCAACATTGACTCCTCCATTTTCATGATCACCGGATGCCGACTCACGATTGGACTCGTTCGTCCTCTGATTGTACCAATCTGGGAGAACCGGCGTGGATGGAGGAAAGTTGTTGAGTAGGCTCAGCAAGTCCTCGTCAAGGGAATACGCTTTATGCACTTGTGATCCCTCTCGTGGGTTTGTTCCATAATTACCATAATTATCTGTAAAGGTTAACATCAAAACAACCCGGCTTATGTTTGTCACCTTGACGTCTGACTCAAGTGATAAAAGACGGGATGGACTTTTAAAAAGACTCACCGATAGATGACTGAGAAGAACCACCACAAGACTGGTTTTCTTCCGAGATCTCGCTGCAATTTTCCGATGAGAATTTAATACGTTTGCCAGCTCTCTTACCAGCCTTCTCCTCATCAGACTCACCCACTAAACATTTCCCTTTACCAATTGGAACAACATTAGAGCACTCATAATAATCAGGATTAGTACTAGGTTTAGCTAATTTCCTGCAAGATATGTTCTTGGCCTCCTCCAATAAATCATCCAACAACCCACTACTAATCCTCCTGTCTTCATTGTAATCTACGTCTCCGCTTGACGTAGCTTCCATTGGATACGACATGAGACAATTTTGGTTTGAAGGGAGCTCTGATCTAATTCCGAATGGCGCGACACGAGATGATCGCATTATCATCGAAGTGAAGCTCATCTGATTGTTCTCCAATTCGTCATCGAACGGAGGCGTCGCAGTTACTTGGAATCCAAGGTTTTGGTTATGATTATATATAGGTGCAGAAGATGAGGAGGACCCGGAATAGGTATTAATAGAACCACCATTAATGGTATGATCATCACCAAAAGATCCCAAGTGAAAACTTTGCATCAATGGGAATTTATAGGTAAATGATGAGAAATTTATAGGAGAGGAGTATTTTTGTTGGGTAATAATTTGTTGGTCATTTTCTTGATTGAATTTGATTGCTTCTTCAGGGTATAAGGGCAAACCAGCTCTCTGTCGTCTCTTCAATCTTGTGTTCCAGAAGTTTTTTATTTCGTTATCGGTTCTACCAGGAAGCTGAACGCCAAAAAAACAAATAATAAAAGATAAAAATTAATATGATTGAATTCAAATGATAAAAGAGATTCAGAAGTTAATGGATTGCTGCGAAAATTAAAAAATAACAAAAAAATAGCATATACAGTTATTTCAATTTAAGAGATCCGGTGGGTTTGAAAGAAGAAAAAATATCAGAAGAAGACAAATGAAAAAAAAAACAAGATAAAACGAAAATTTGAATAAATAAAATAAAATTTTGGCGATTTATTTTTAATAAATAAAATTTTACTTTTTACAAGAATTAAATACGGATGCTTTTATTCCTACAAATCAGAAGAAGACGAATGAAGTTCTGAACATGGGCACGGCAAAATTTGAAAGTACAGATTCACTATTATATATATTTTTATAAATATGACTAATGTCTAAGATTTTTATTTTTTTCAATTTTCATGGTCATGGTTTACGCTGTAGCCTAAATTTTATTAAAAAATTAATAATCTAAAATTATCATTTTTATGTAAAAATTAATTGCTAATAGAACCAGAAAATGCCAATGAACCCCCAAAAGGGGCAGAATATAGAAGAATGAACCAATTTTTTAAGGTCAGAATGAGCCAAATCACCGTCACGAAAATCCATTCAAATTCTTATATCAACCAACAAAAAAGATTACCCACCCGCCATTAAATTATAGAAATTCATCAACGCTCATCCAAGACGGAGAAAAATGAATAAATCTGGCCATGTAACTAATTACTAATCCACCTACCAACGATGTAATAATTTTTTAAAAAAAAATTTATACTAATGTATTTTCAAAGATTTGAGAACTGTTTATTAAACTATAACAACATAAATACGAATTAATCAAAGTTGTACCTGAGAAGCCATGCGAGCCCATTTGTTGCCAACCTTGGAGTGGAGGTCGAGGATGATCCTCTCCTCGTCGGGGCTAAACCCTCCTTTCTTGAGGTTAGGCCTCAAATGGTTAGCCCACCTAAGCCTACAACTCTTCCCACACCTCATCAACCCGGTGTTCCTTTGCACCGCGTTCCAGTTCCCCTCCCCGTTCCTCCTTACGTAATCCACCAGCACCGCGTCCTCCGCCGCGGACCACGGCCCCTTCTTCAGCCCCACCTGGTTGCCGTGGTCCGCCACGGTGCCGGTGCTGTGATCTTCACTAGCCACATGTTCGTTGTGATAATTATTAGTGTTATTGCTCATGTTAACGTTGGTGTAAATGGTGACTTGCTTGCTAGTGCTCTCTTGTGGGGGTGTAGGGTAGCTAGGGAGGTTTAAATAGAAGGCGAGGGCTTGAATAATTAATGTTTTTAAATTATTCTGATACCACTATATTGATTAATACATGTTCGAGACACTTAAGATTTTTGAAGGGTGGTAAAACTCTTCCAATAATTTTTTAACATTGTTATATTCTTAATGGCTCAAACTTAAGACCTCTTAGTTAAATTAAAATAAAGTACTTATCGTTAATCTAAATAGTTGTTGGTTGTTAGTAATTTGGACAATTTGTTTGCCTTGATGTGCTTTTTCTTTAATGGCTTCCCTTTTGTAGTAGGGCGTGTAATTGTATTGTATTAGGTTTTACTTTTACTTTCTCTTGGCTTGCATATTCAATTTTATTGATACAAAAGAGGAATGTGGTTTACTAATAAAATGGGAGGCGAGGACAGAAAGTTGATACAAATAATATAAGTTAGCCTCTATAATTCTTTGACTTTTGTCTCTCCTATGATGTTTCACAAATCTCAAGGGTTCTTCTATAATGGAGATGGTTGAAAATCATTAGTACTCTGAAAAACAAAATTCTTTGAAAAATATATTCACTATTATTGTGTTTCAATAGTTTGAAATCAAAATTTTTTGATTAAATTAAAATAACTCAAGTTAATATATATATATATATATATATATAATTTTACATTCCGAGGTAATTAAACATGCCATTTACTTTACTTGGTGTGCAACTGTGCATGCGATATATACGTTCAAGAATTGTGAAAACGGGTATATTAATTTAAATTCTGTATTTCTCGGTGAGCATCGTCGAAGCATGCGTCGAGGAGTTAAAATATTGATATTTTACTCGTTATATGGAGAAAAAAGAGGCAATAATTAATGTCAGGTGATGGTTCTCCGGAAAAAAAGAAGAAGAAATCCTTTGTATTAATTACAAGACTTTTGAGCTAAGAAAATCACAGGAGCCTTGAAGGGAGATTATAGGTGTGAGCCGGTATTTCGCTCCGTTTTGCGTGCAATCCCTCGCAAATCCACACCATGCACGCTGTCTTTTTACCCTCAAGTAGCCTAGTTTTGACTTTCAGCCCTTTTTATCTACAATATTATTATCTTTTTTCGTGAAATAATAATATAATCTTGCAGTATCTGGCATCATATATCCCGTAAGAGTTGATCATAGTTGAGTTTTATATGATATATGATTTTTAATAATTTTTATCATTAAAATGATCTGATATTCGGATTCATATAAAAATTAATCTAATATAGAAATTCAAAATAAAAATTAGTCTAATTCTATACTTTCTAAATTAACGTTTTTTAGAGACTGACAAAAAAAATCAATATGACGGCATGTACATAAATCGGTGAATATTGTACAACTCTTTGGTAAGGATGATTCTCAAATTTTTCGATCCAATGTAAGTAATGTTAATGTTAATATCTTTATTTTTAAAGAGGATAATAATAACAAATATTTGGATCGTGTCCGAATAATTCCCCTTGTCATTCCTAAATAATGTGTTGGATTTCCGCTTACTTTGTACTTATCATTTTTTCGATAAGTAAATTTTTATATGTTTCTAATAAAATTACATTGTTTAACAATATTGATAATATAAAGTGTCTTAATCAAAAGTCACCTAGATCCCACTGTCAAATAATCGTTGACATTTTCGCTTGGACTTGCTCCGAGCCTTTGCCAAAACACCTATGCCAATTACGACGCCTCGTCTTCTCACAAGATAAACAATTTACCTACTAGACTCCTCGCCATAATATTTGTCTCCTCCGTATGATTTTCTCTAGTCGTTGATTCCAGATTACCCATGTCAGGAGGCCTGCGTAAATTTCCATCAATGTTGTGACCTACTCCTTTATACTTATTATTTTAGACTAATTTCCCAATTCAAAATGGTATAGCATCATTGAAGATGTCGGCTATGGCTCAAGTGGTGAAGATTAAATCAGAATTTCGGAATTGATGTTCATAAACAAACGTAAAAATGTTGAAAGAGCTAAAAAAACTATATATATATATATATATATATATATATATATATATATATATATTCTCGATGCTTGCAATTTGCTGTGTCACAATGTCAATATCCGTTTACAAACTCTGTATATGACTAAAAGTCTAAAAGGATAGATGCTCCAACGTCATTGAACCGATTCCTACGTTTCGTAGCCTCCGGGATCGTTATTTATTTCAATTGGTGCATGATTGCTTTTGGTGATGAAACTTGGGAAAAAAGATAAACATCAATCCGCAAAATAATACATCTTTTTTCTTAAGGGCTACTCGGATCGCATTCAAAATATGTGTCAGAATTAATAAATGCTACAACTTGCAAGTTCTTTATTAATGTGGGTTTTTACTTTTTTTGATAAGTTAATGTGCGTCTTTACTATGAAGCAATTGCCGGCATATTTATGAGAAATGGCCAAATATGTGCAGAAAGTGTAGTTACTAATTCAGAATAAATAATTGTCGAATTATGTGAAAATAATAATATTAGAAGTATCTATTTGTTAAATATTTGTTCAGATACATATATTTCAAATAATCTACAGACCAAACATAAAATAGTAAGCACGGTAAGATTTTCGACCCTCAAATTTTGTCATGATTTCAGTATGCGTTACTGTTTGGATGTTCTTAAAGGATTTGACATGCAAATCTGACTTCACAGGTTTCATGCCGCCAATCGTAATGGTTTAGGGGATGGACTTTCTTCAACCAATAAATTTCGTTTCTTTGTACATCATTTAGTCTCGTCGTTTACCTCTTTTCCATTTCCCCTTTTCCCTGTTTCTCTCACTTTCCTCCGATGAAAGTGAGCAGGCTTTTCCGAAAACGAATAAAGTTTTTGTTAGAATCTCATTGCAGAACTCAAAATATTAAGATAGTATATTGATAAATTTTCAATAATTATAAACAAGTTCATATTTCTTCCATCAAGTAAATTGAGATTCTAAACACGCTTCTTAAACGAGACCAATCGAGTCAAAATTTGAAAGTTGTGAGATTAACTTCACCAACGTGTGATGAAACGAGTGTCGTGAGAGTACAATAATGAGTATCAGATCATCCCGAGCTTTGACTTCACTAACGTGCGATGAATGAGGGGTCATGTGAGCACAACAATGTGCACGAAATTATTCCGCTATGATACTATATTCTACACTTATTTTTTTTTTAAAGGTAAAATTTTATACCTAATTATACCTTGCCAGGGTTTGAACCATAGACCTCTATTAAATCATGTCACGTTTTATGTCGTTAGGTCAAATTCTCTTTTAGTCATTTTCTACACTTATAAATAAGCTCACCACGTTTTACTAAACAATATGAAATTCGATCGTGGCGTTGGGCTATTAGGACCTTTTGATCTTCTACGTTGCCCATGTGTTTTGGCGATGCAACATTAAACAACCTACATCTCAAAGGATATTTAGTCTAACAGTTTGACATTTAGTCTAATGGCACAAGACGTATACAATTTTTAGGAGGTTTAAAGTTCAAACTCTGACAATTATAATTATGGTGTAAAAAAATTACCTTTAAAAAAAAGCAACCGTAGACCTCCTAAAAATTAACAATGCCTTGTGTTGTTAGACTACATGCACTTTAACGACTTCAACTAGTTAAATTGGAAGACTCAAGAAAATTCAAATCTGTTAACACTGAAAAATTAATCGTGGTAATTTAGTCAATTACTAGTAACAAAATACACAGTTAGCAAGCATGTCGTCTTATTGCCATTTCACCGTAAAGTTCAGAAGGAATTATTTATTGGCTAAACTCGTCCCTTTAATTCACATGGTTTATACAAATTCTTTTGTCACTCGAACTTGTAAAGATATCCGATAAAATATATTGAAGAATTTAGTGTGTATATTGACAAACAAAGAAATCGAGAATATATGCTCACCAAAAAAAAAAAAGAAATCGAGAATATATATATTTAATTTTAGATTTGGAGGCAAGTTGTGATGCATGGCATCAGCCATTACGAATTTCCAGAGGCCCAATTATTTATCTTTCTTTTAGCTTCATGTACATGTATCTCGAGCTATGCATTTAGATAGGGCGGGACCCCACAATGGAAGAGTCGAAATTCTTGTGACTACCATCTAAAAAGAGTTTTTCTTGACGGGGTCGAAATTTACGACAATTTCAAGAATAGGGTTCTCCGAAAAAGAAAAAATATTATCTATCTGAGAAAAAGTGCATTTGACATGGGATAGGAAGCTATTTTTTATATAAGTAAATTGTTATTCACTACACATACTAGAGATTGAACCTGAAATTTTGGTCGATGTTTATATACTTTGTACCATTTGGGCAAATCTGTTTTGGTCCGATGGGAAGCTCATGTCATGAAAATTGTAGAAATCGAATCTTTGAGCTTAGACGTCAGGCTAATTTTACGGTATGTTAATATTTAGATCTTCAATTTGTTTTATAAAATCTAAGAGAAAAAAATGACCGGGTAAAATCCTATAAAATCATCATGTAGTAAAATACAAACTATTAAATATATGAGTCATATTTGCATACAATTCTATAAAAGCATAATTTTTGCTGTTAATATTTGGTGCTTTTATTTAAACGAAAAGCCACTAACAATGTTGGGCTGTCTACTGGGCTATCTGTGCACTATGTCCCCAAGTTAAAGGAAAAATGATGAGATGAAGCCAAGCAAGCAAAGAAATTTATACTAATCTAACAACCAACAAATACTTAGACCAATTGGCGAGAACATTACTTTAACTTAATCAGTTCACGAGTTCGAGTCCTTGAGTAATCTTTTGATTTGGGTTTCACAATCCATCTTACAATTGAGTTCATGGCAAATCAGACAACTTTTTTTATTAAGGTATATGCTCATGGGTACGGATAGCCTCCAATTAAACAGTTCTACAGTCTGCAGAACATGATGACTGAACTAACAATTCTCAATCACAGAAGCTAGAAAGAATTAGCAATTTACAACTAACAAGATCGCAAGAAAGTTCCAAAGCATAGGAAGAGTATGACCTCTGAAGTGGTTTCGAAAGAGCATCCGACTGTACAGAGTCTTAAACTGTTCGAGTCATCATCTGCAGCCAGAGAAATGACAATCAAGCTCCGGAAGAACGGACCTAATCTCCCAATCCCGAATTTCTCAAAGTGATCACAATAAATCTTTGATGATATCAAGGTTCAACGTGTCCTTGACAATAAGGAACAACCCGAGAAGTACCACGAGCATGACTCCGGATGACATAATCCTCTGCTCTAATTCCAGCGGAAGCTTCTTCCCGCCTCTGACTGCCTCGACGAGAATCAAGGCCAAGGAGCCACCATCCAAAGCAGGCAACGGGAGAAGGTTTATGATCGCAAGGTTAATATTGAGCACTGCTGCAAACTGAAAAAGACCATCGACATTCGACCTTGCAACTTCTGCACCGACAGCAATAATAGCTATCGGACCTGCAACCTTACTAGCTGTCTGCGAAAAGTTCAAAAATGTTTGCTTCAAGCTATCCAAGACATTCGAAGAGAGGCCCCAAAACTCATTGCCGGTAAAATTAATAGCCTCTAACACGTTCTTGGCCAAAACCTTAGTAATCTTAACATTGGGGGACAACTGCACTCCGATTTTCCCAGTTCCATCGAAGTTCAGATCCGGGACGACCCCAACAACAATCTCCCGCCCTCCACGACCAACTCTAAGCAACACATTCTTATTGGGACTCCTCTTAATTACATCAACAACTTCGGATAACGCATTTGGCCCAGCCCCCGGAAGCTCGAGTCCGTTAACAGCGAGAATCACATCGCCGGGGAGCAGCCCGTCTCGCGAGGCAGCCGAAGAGGCTCGAACTTGGGGCACGAGGATACCCGGAAAGGCCTCTTGCACGGGTAGACCAACCGATATCACTTGGACGAATATGATCACAAACGCAAATACCACATTGGCAACAACACCAGCTGAAATCACTAAAACCCTATCAAACATAGGCCTGTTCTTAAGCAAGTCCACGTCATCCACTGGAATGTCACTCTCGGGATCATTATCAGGGAACCCAACAAAGCCACCTAAAGGGAAAGCTCTAAGAGAATACTCCACGTTATTCGAATTGAACTTAGCTAAAATTGGACCAAACCCAACAGAGAATTTACTCACACGGATCCCCTGGAGGGAAGCAGCCAGAAAGTGGCCACTCTCATGAACTACGATTATTGCCGTTAAGACACCGGTCGCCTCCAAGACACTCTCGAAGTTGGTCAAGTCAAACCCGGAAACAGCACATAACCTGAACCCATCTAAGGACCGGTTCTTGGAAGGAAACGATGAAGAGATGGGTTTTGAGAAGTGGGTTTTGGGTCTCAGAGGGAGGTCTAAAGTTGGAGACTTTGGGGTGGTGGGCTTGAGAGAGAGGGAGGAGGAGGAAGAGGCAGCAGGGGAGAGAGGAGTTGGGGAGAAGTTTACTAGCATGGCTTGGATTTTGATGGGTGGATATTAATGGTGGGAGCTTTGGGCTAACGGGTGGAGTGGTGCAAGATATGTTGGGGTGACTAGGTGAGAAGGTAATGGTTTTTGGATAAATTTCATTATATTTTTTTTTTGGAAAAATTACATTTTAATACTCCGTGATCTACCACGATTTATCATTTGCATACCTTGTGATTTAAAATATATAGAACATATCTAACTTTTTTCACTTGAGTACCCATGGCTAACTGAGAGCTAAGTGAGAAAATGAAAGGAGGAGGAGACCAAAGGTTTTATTTTATTTTCTTTTCCTTTACTTTGATATTAATAAAATTTGATTTATTTAAAATAAATAAATAAATCACATAGTACTCAAGTGAAAAACTGTGATACCACATGCTACTAAAATGTACTTTTTTCTTTTTTCCCTTCCCTTTTCTCCTTTTTTTTTGCAAGCCTTTGTTTTGTGGCTAGAGTTTGGGAAAAAAACTCTATCATGTGTTGCTTTTCGAGTTTTTCACCAAAATGGGTTTTTTAATAAGTTTTTCTGTTTACGTGTCCAAATACAATACAAATTTTTTTCATAAACATTTATCACAATATAAAAGTTTTTTCGTACTATATTACAATACAAAACTTTTTTTCATACTTTGCCAACAGTGAAAAAAAATTCATATAAAAAACAGACAGTTGAACAAGAATAAATTAAAAACATACCACATTTTAGTGAAACTTGGAAAAATGGACACATGATATGATTTTTTCCGGGAGTTTGGAGATTTCAAAATGTCTGTGTTGAACTTAATTGAGATGTGTGTCCCTTGTTTTACTTGTTTACAAATTTTTAATAGCTCGTGTAGAATCGAATTAGAATCAACAAACTATTCAGTTAAAAGTCAAATAAGACCAGAAGAGAGATAGTATGTCAAGGTGTTTGCAACGGTCTAACTTGATCTTCTTCCCGGGGATCCCAACAAGAAGATCTAGGAGAGTTACCCTATGTTTTTTACTATTATGACATCGATATCTCTTAGTTAAAAATTATTAGAACTATGACATCCTCCGAATGGTAGTAGTCCGTAAGTAACAATTGCACCTTTTACTAATTTTCTAAGGGCAAATTATTCTCAAGTTCTTGACCTTTGGTCACCGTCTCTCTAGAGTCCCTAACTTTTGGAAAATGATTGTCTCATCCCTAAGTTTTGATGATAATAGACTCTCGGGTCTCTAGTTGACGTGATCGACTCTTTTTTTCATTTTTGGTCATGGAAATGACCAAAATACTCTTAACCTTTTGACCAAGAACACCAACAACAAAAAAATAACCAAAAAATATGAACAAACTAACCAAAATCAAGAACACAACTAAGAAGATCAAGAATAACAAAAAAAACTTGAAACCCAGAAATCCGATGATGAGGCGACGAGCTAGGAAGATGAGGCACTCGACGACGCCACCTCAATCAAGCAAATCGAGGCCAAACGACGACGCCTCGCTCTCCTCCTCCTCCCTCCCTTCCGATCTATGCCAAACCCTAGCCCAACCCTCCTAGTTTGTTCCCCTCGCTAATCCCCTGAAGCTCCGACTATGGAAGCTCAGCTACCAACTTTGGAACTCCTGCGTTGACATTGTCGAGGCATTGTCGTGGCGAGAGCGACGATGAGGCTTAGTCGGGACGAGAGCGGAAATGGAATTTTTGGGTTTTTAACGAAACCCAAAAAATGGATTTCTGGGTTCTTAATTAGTCGGGGCGACGGCGAGGCTTAGCTTATTATTTATTTTATTTGGTATTCTTAATTTTTAATTGGGATGTTATTGAGTGAAATGTTAATTGGATATTTTTTGTTGTTATTTTTTATGTTCTTAGTTGTGTTCTTAATTTTGGTTAGTTTGATCTTATTTTTTGGTTGGTTTTTGGTTGTTGGTGTTCTTGGTCAAATGTCGAAGAAGGTAAATTTTTTTATTTTTTGTTTAAGAGTATTTTGGTCATTTCTATGACAAAAATGAAAAAAGAGCTAATGACGTCAGCCAGATACTCGAGAGTCTATTACCAGCAAAACTTAGGGATTAGACAATCATTTTCCAAAAGTCAGGGATCCTAGGGGAAGGGTGACCAAAGGTCAAGAATTTGAGAGTAATTAGCCATTTTCAAATGTAATATAATGTAAGTAATCTAAATTTTAATCCTAAAAAATAACAGTCGTATAATGTTACTCATTTAACCGCGGAGCATGAAATGTCGTAATTTCTACTTTTCAGAAAAAAGAGGAAATATCCATGTTGTGTGAATTTTGGAAGGCTGGTTTGGGTCCCAGGGAGCTGGATATATTTCTTCCTCGCGGCTTAGCTGCTGCTGGAGTCTAGACCATAGAATCGCTTCCCTGCACGATGTCGTTTACAACATAAAAAGGTGGACATAGGAAAAAAGTGCGTCTGCCGGGAGTCGAACCCGGGTCTATTGCTTGGAAGGCAATTATCCTAACCGTTGGACTACAAACGCTATTTATGCTGACGCACAAATAACTGAAAATAAATAATCAAAATCAGATTTCGATTAGCCCCCGAAAAGTGTTGCATCGATGCGGAGACACCTCCCTCAACCAGGGCCGTCGGTCGACAGCGACGCCACAGCCGTAACTCTGTAAAAAATATTGGTCCTATTTGACGAAACAAATTAAGAGTAGATATTAGAGATTAAAAAATATATTTGATAAAATTAACTAACAAATAACATATTTAAATTAGTAGATTATATATTTTGGTTAAATTTTATTATTAATTTTTAAATTAAGCTTAAATAAAATAATCTAAATTATTTACTTAAATTAAAATAGTAATAATTTGATATTACTTATTTTGGTTAAATTTACGTCTCAACGATTGAAGAACTTAGTTATTTATTATATTTATGAAATTGATTTTTAAGAGATAATAGTTTTGTAAATTTTTTGTTTGAAATATTTTTTATATAATATAATTAATATCAAAATTTTTTGATCAAACATATAATATACAACTATCTAGTAAAGATTCATATTCATTAAAAATAGAATAAAAATAACAACAGCATGTAATTTCATATATACTGAATAATTTCATTTTTATTTAAAAACATACACATACTTTAAAATATATTGCGAATGAGAAAAAATTATTTGTTAATTATTTATTTATTCTTTTTGATATTTTTAAAAATAATTATTACAACTTTTTTATCCGATAGTACTATTGAGAATTTTATTCTCCAAAAATTATTTTATGTTCAGTTAGATGACTTTTGGAATAAAAAATGGATATCATTAATTTGATGTATATTAAAAATAAAATAATTTGAAATTATTATCTGTAGGAAAAATAAATTTACTAAAAAATGTAACCAAAACTATAAAGGAAAAAAAAGAATTACTACTTTTTTGGTGGAAAAAAGAATAACTAACTAATCTACTATCTACTGGTAGAATGAAATAACTAACAAATCTACTATTTTACCAAACATGAAGATTGTACTTTCTACTCTTAATCTACTATCTACTCTTCCTATCTATTTCAACAAACACCCATTATTTATTTAAATATTTCCAGCACGTGTACTTAGTCATCATTTTTTTTATACCACTTGACATTCATAATTTTATTTTTCTGGGTCGACTAATCATACTTCGAGCTTAATACACCCTCCATTTAACAAAAAGAATCAAGTTCGAGCGAGTAAGATTTTTAAAAATGTAAATTACTCTCAAGTTCGTTTGACATTTTCGCCCCTAACACCTCTGTATTTCCGAAATAGATTAAAAAGTCTCCGCAGTTCGATTTTATTATACGCTCGAGTCCTTCGGTGACGACATTAATCTATTTATATATTTTTAATATTGAAATGAGTATTATATCCTGGAATTAAAATCAAACTCAAACCGGTTGTCTTCAGTTCCTCCTCGCATGTGACAAACCTCGTCGATCGGGCCTTCAAATCTTCTTGTCGTCCCGACACCAATGTGTCGTCCTTTTTCCTCTCCTGACCTTCGCTGACCAAGCACCAGCATAAAAGAACTAACATCAGTGAGCCTCTCAACTCCCCCGCTCTCCACACCTAAAACAAATTGCAACGGAAGAGCTTTGCTCCCCTGGTGGAGGGAAAGCGAGCGGCCTGCTAGGATGGCCCCAACGCAGGTGCCGGCGACGAATGTCGAAGAAGTCTGCAATGCTAGCGGAGGTCACTGACGCGGAGTCGGAACTGGCGCTCGAGGTGGACGAGTGATGCGCCGGCGACAATTTCGGTGGTGCTGCCATCGTCGATGCAGAGGAGGCGGGTCTTCGTCCCGGTGGTGGAGTTTGGCCCGGAGGAGGAGGAGCTCCCGCCGGCCCAGAGGAGGAGCAGCAGCGGTTGGGTTAGGTGTCCCCAGGGCGGAGATCGACCTCTCGCTCCGAAAATTCTCCCTCGACATTTAAGGGAGGTGGCAGCACAGAGAGGAAGACGTCGATGACAGGGGTCGCCGGTCAATGGGGTAGAGGAATTTTTGGTGTGATCGACGGTAAATGAGAGAGAAATTATTAGATAACAAGCCTGACAAATAACGAAGCTAAAAAAACTACAAAAATAAAACGCTCCTATCGGAGCGTTTTCTGATAAAAAATAAAACGCTCCAGTAAGAGCATTTTTTGGCAAGAAAATAAAACAGTTTTCTTCAATTTTAATTTTTAAATTTTTAGATAATTAATAAAATAAATTTAATAATTCTATCATACGTTGTCAATGTTTTGCCAAGCTGGACTCGTTATTAGAGATGTTAATTGTCTAATAACATATACTACCATATTTACTATACATGTAAAAGTTAGAAAATTAATGGAATCTGAGATTTATTAAGACAAAAATTTAAGAAATTTATTGCAAGATTACATGTATAATGGTTACCACCGGTAGCAATTAAATGGGACAATTGAAATTAAATTGCTGCAAATCGAAATCACGGGGTCCGGTAAAAAACTCAAAAATTACATAGTTAAAGGTAAGAAAAGAAAACGCTCGCACTGCCGTTAAAGGTAAAAAAATAAAAGTGAAAAAAAACGCTCCCCTGGGAGCGTTTTCTGGTTCAAAAACAAAACGCTCTCCCTGGAGCGGTTTTTGGCCAGCCGAGCCGAGAATATCTCCGTCACCGGGGGCAGCTCGGCTTGACTGAAAACGCTCTAGCTGGAGCGATTTTATTCGAAAACGCTCCTCCGGCAGCGGTTTCGTGCGAAGCAAAAATGTTCTGCGGGTTTCCGGCTCGACCCCAGACAAGGAAAACATTCACCGACAACCCCATTCAAGAAATTGTCAGGGAAATAAACCCCTTTTGGAAAATTACTCGAATTTCTCACTTCCGCATCCCACTTTTTTGTCTTTAAGCTGACTCTAAAAAATATTTTTTCTAGAAATCTCATAATGATTAAATCGCATCAAGCCTTGTAAAATTTAAAAATAACTTAATTAAATTTATCGAATAATGAAATCATAATAACAAAGCATACCGAATGATATTTAACTATAATAAATGAGCGTTGTAGTGAGTGCTGACTCATCAAATAAAACATAGATAGAGATGAAATTTGAACAATATTTAATATTACAGCAAACTTATGTAATAGAAAATAAATACTGAATTTTTTATACTATGATGTCTTGATATTTACGAAACTGATCATAAGAATTTTTAACGGTGAGAAAATTTTCTAAATAAAATATTGTGCTCGGCGGGCGGGCTCCATCTTAATTAACCTATAATAATTGTTACCATTGTATTTTTATGAAATCTAGGGGCGAGCTTTATATTTAATATATATATATATATATATATATATATATATATATATATATATATATATATATATGAAAAACAATTATATCTTAAATCGTGTTCTATTCTCTACTCGAGATTCTAACTACTTGATGCGAGAAATTCTCTCGCCGTAAAATTCAATAAAAAAAAATTCGCAGGAAGAAAAGAACACATCGATAAAATAGAATCTGCCTAGACGTTCATATCGCTAAGTTTAATTTTGCACCGTCGGGATAAAAAAAGGTTAATCGCCCGCAAACTATCTAAATATACACATCCACTTAGATTAATTAATAAGGAGTTATTTTAGTTTAACCGATTCTCGAGTTTGAGTCCTTCAAGATATATCAGTATTAAACATTTGTTGGTAAAATTTTGCCGGGTTTCACTGATTCGAATCTGGATTTGTTGGTATAATTGATCCGAGTATTAATACCTGTAATACTTGTTTCTCGTCAATCTAATGATACAAATTCGGACTTTTTTACCGCTCCCTTTCTGCGAAGCTTTCTTCACCTACTCCACCCGCCAACCTGTTTTAACAGGCCTCAACTAACTCCCCCACCGTCGTTTCGTCTTCAAGAAGACACCCACCCGCCCAGCTTCAATTGATGTTTATTGATACCCAGAGAGGAGAGCAATGGCCTTGGCTTTGAAGTCAACTGCTGTACTGGGTCCCGATGCTTACCCTCGCGCGAGCCTTTTCCGGGTCAGACCCATGGCCCGGGTCTGCTTTGGGCCGGTTCGCTTCGGCGAGACGACGAGGGCCGATTCTGGTCGGGCCGTTGACGAGAAAGACGGCGGGGCCGACGCGCCTAAGAGCTTGCAGAAACATTTCAACTTCTTCCCAAGTTAGTTTTTTTTTTTTGCTTCATTTTGGTTTTGGTAAGATAGGAAATTGAGGGGCTGTTTTTTTTCTGATTTCTGATATTCCGAGTCGAGCACTGCCGAACTCTCAATGATGTCTCCCTATGTGAGGGGGGCTGGTTGTGTGTGTTCGGATGTGACAATTTTCAAGATAGGGTCTTTGTGTCGTCTTAGTGAGTGTATTGGTTGTGGTTCTTGTGGGTATGCTTGAGAATTGCTTCAAGTAGAGGGAAGGAATCCGGTGATCATAGAATAAGGGCAGTTGCTCTCCACATTGCTTCCTAGGAAGACCCATTGTCGATTGGTACGAAGAGACTTTCAATGCGTCGTTTAATGGAGGCGTAGAACGGAAGCTGCTCCCGTTTCGTACTGAAGTTAAGGGATCCTCTCAATTTACTGGTCTCTATCAATGAGTCAGTCGAGCACGAAGGTTGAATAAGACTGTCATAGAATGATGCTTAAAGTTCGCTGTGTACGTCCAAACCACTGCTTGGTTTGGACTGTGTTCGTCATCTATAACGTAGTTAGTAATAACCGGTTGATCTCTTTGCTTGTGGCGTTTCGCAAATAGTAGAAATTCCTGAAAAGAATCAGGTGTAGAAGTTGGAAACGATTCGTCGCTTTGTTCTCTTTATTTTCATTCCCGGTGCTTAACATTCAGATTTAAGTTGTATTGCATGCTACTCTTGTTGGGTTCAGCTTCGGCGCTTAATGTTGAACAAATTTTTCTTTTTCTGTGATTCAATTATCGAAATTGCAGGACCGTTGTCTGTTGCTGATTTTTCTGTTGGCCCGAATGATGGTAAACAATTGCGGATATCCTTCAAGGCACAACACCCATCCAAATGCTTTTTCTCTACTTAGTTTTTTTGGGATGTAGAAGCAAACACGGGGTTTCTTTGCCTCATTATGTTTTTATTGACTTGACATCGCAGGGTTTAAAAGGCTCGTACAGTGAGGAAGCAGCACTGAAAGCCTACCCAAAATATGAAACGGTACCCTGCGAAGAGTTTGAGGATGCCTTTAAGGTTCGGCCTAGCTTTTTGGTTATTATACCCTGTGAAACAGTACCCTGTGCAGCACACTCAATAAACGACGCTGGCCATAAAGTGGTTAACATATTAGTCGCTCTCGTCAATGCAAGATTGGTTATCTGATCCATCATGGTTGCTAGGCCTTGTAACTCTAATTTGTTAATACATTTTTAACTTCATGTCAGGCTGTTGAATTATGGATTGTCGATAAAGCAATTCTCCCGATTGAGAGTTCTTCTGGTGGAAGCATTCACAGAAACTATGATTTACTCCTCCGTCATAGACTTCATATTGTTGGTGAAGTACAACTGCCGATCAATTTCTGTCTTTTGGCGTTGCCGGGCGTGAGAGCAGAACAATTAAAACGTGTCATGAGCCACCCACAGGTTACTCTATTCAACTCTTTCTTAATGTAATTCGGCAAAGAGTTATATGTACTTGACCCGGCGAGTTTCTTGTTTGGAAAGCAAAAGGACAAGGTTAGCAGTTTTGGCTGCATAAAATGGGTGTCATTGCCCTTTGCTGTCCTGGATCTGCTCGGGGAGCTCTTTATTGTTGCCTTGGCATGCTTATTGCACAAGTATGCAATCCCTTTAGCTACTCTAACTTGTAGAATATATCAGTTCAAGTAGTTGAATCTTGCAGTATAGTGGCGATTGCTACTTATTGTAGAGCGTCTCTATGCTGCAATTGCTACCAACTGCTGGTCTACCAACCTGAACTGTGTGCTTGATCAAATTTTCTCTTTGGTTAAATTAGGTCAAAACAGGAAGTACTTGGGGGTATCTTTTTCAGGACTTCGTTTGCATTAATAGGTCATTGCAAGCCCTCTCGTTTCCACTTCATCCCCAAAGCATAAAATGCGTATTTGTATTGGCTGTTAGGTGTCAATATTGTTTCTGTTATTTATCATGATACTTGTTTGTGGTGCTTAGGTGCGTATGATTTTTAACTTGGGACTTACTCTTTCAGGCTCTTGATTGTAGCGAGATTTTCTTGTCTAAGTTAGGAGTCACCAGAGAAAATGTTGATGATACAGCCGCCGCCGCTCAGGTGATCTCTTGTGGGCCTCTTTCACAACTTCACTTGATCGCTCAACATATCTTGTCATAATTCATTTGGTTTTTATTTTAGTATATAGCTTCAAATGATCTAAGAGATGTTGGTGCTGTGGCTAGTGCACGAGCTTCAGAAATATACGGGCTTAGCATCCTGGCAGAGAAAATCCAGGTGACAATCATAGTCTTTTGAGATCTCGTGATCAGATATCTTGTTGAAATTCGATAATAGTATCAGGAAGGTAGTTAGAAATGCGAGGATCCAGTTCACTAGTATTTTCCTCATCTTTCTCTTATGCAGGATGACCCTGAAGATATTACTCGTTTCCTGGTTCTTGCAAGGGATCCAATAATGCCAAGGAAAAATAAGCCCTATAAGGTGACGTCGTCACGGAAAATTTCTGTGGAAAGCCATTACTTAGATGATTGCACCTATTTACTCAACCATCTTTGTATTTGCAGACAAGCGTTGTATTCACTTTAGATGAAGGGCCGGGTGTGTTATTCAAGGCCTTGGCAGTGTTTGCTTTGAGGGAAATAAATTTGACAAAGGTATTTGTAGATTTTCTTTGTTTCTATAGCTGTGTTCATAAGGCCTGCCAATCACACCATTTAACTCTGTTACAGATCGAAAGCCGTCCCCAGCGAAAGCGGCCCTTAAGAGTAGTGGATGACTCGAATACTGGAACTGCCAAGTGAGAAATGCTCATGTTACTTTTGAATGAAGATAATCTATGATATTTGTCTGATGCATGCCTTTTTCTCCAGGTACTTTGACTATCTTTTCTATATTGATTTTGAGGCTTCAATGGCCGATCCTCGTGCCCAAAATGCGTTAGGGCATCTGCAGGTCAGTTATCATTCCACTTCCAGGTTGCATTATGCCTCTGCTATTGCTATTGCTATTGCTTGGTTGCTGCATGAGAATACCATACATATATCGTGCATTGACCGCAACGCCTTGCGATTATGATTTAACAGTGCTGTTGCCTTTCCTTTTTTCCACTGTAGGAGTTCGCAACGTTCCTTCGGGTTCTTGGTTGCTATCCGATGGATACAGGTAGCTAGTCTGGTGCGTCTTCAACGAAGCGCGGATCTGTGGATAAACCGAGCTATCCGAATTTCGACATTGCAAGGTCTATTACCATAATGGTCAAAGTCCCCGGCTTACAGATAAAGAGACAGACTCCATGGTTTATTTGTATCATACAAGGAATAAACGCCTTATTATGCTGTACATTAAGCTTATCAGACATTTCCATGTCACCTTCTAGTTGATCAACATCGTCATTTGGAGTTTCCCATCAAAGATTGTACTGGTAAACGATATAGTCCATCCCCGATAAGAAACTCGAAAATCTATACTGTTGGTTATATCATGTCATATTTATATAGACGATTATAAAATTTTACCGCCTAAAACCGTATTACATGTGCATAAATATTATTTTGAAACTATACTTCATTATCTGCAAAGTGGAGAGCCCCTTGTCTGGCTCTCCTTTTCTTTATTAAGAAAAAGAATATGCCGCTGAAAAAAGTACATGACCATTATCGTATAAATAAATGAGAAACATTTGTATTCGCAATAAAAAAGGTTGATAAATGATCATTGTTTTTGAGACGGTAGTTGGACCGGTCGGACCGTGAATCAGAGCCTTGGGCGGGTCAGAAAACTAGGTACGTATGTTTACCTAACGAACCGGATGATTTTCGGTCAGACCGGACGTTTGGCTCAGATTTTTGACCCGGAAAAATCCGGTTCGTTAGGTCAGGTGCACTGGAAGGGCAAAAATCAGAAAACCTGGTTCTATTTTTTACTAATTTTGCACCCGATTCTTCCCCCAACCCCATCACAGAGCTCTAGTTGACAAAGCCGAAGACGGCGACGGCAACTTCTCCTTCAACCTGGAAAGCGGCGACGGTGGTGGGAAGCCCAGCCACCGACGTTCCTGACCTTCAAGGAGTTAAACGTCTCCCTGGCCCAATCGATTGTCACCGCGTCGAAATCGTTGTCGTCGACGATAGCCTTGACCATCTTCCGGAGCTACTCCTTGAGGTCCACCACCGCCGGATCGGAATCAACCACCCGTCTTCGCCATTAGACTAACAATCACCACAGTCCTTCTAACTATTTCCTTTTTTTCTCTTGTTCTAAGAAAGGAAGAAAAAAAGAGATGAAAAACGAGGGGAAAATAAAAAATAGAGTAGGAAAGAAGACCATGAAAATTGAAAAGACTAAAAGTCTAAAAGAGAAGAAGTGAACTATAAGAGGAAAAGAGGGGAAAAGAAAAAATTGAGCAGGAAAGACTAAAGAAGAAGAAGAAGAAAAGAGAGGAGAGAGAGATTAGAGTAATAATAAATTGGTAAAGCTTCGAGAAATGTAAGGCTTTAAAAAAGCCTAGAAATTTCATGGGTCCCTTAAGATATTTTATAGGTTAAAAAAGGGAAAAGTGATGCTTGTCAGAAGTCTAGAAGTTTCCTTCTAAAAAAAGAAGCCCAGACGTTCCATGCAGTACCCTAATATGTGTAATATATATGATAAAAAAACTCCGGTCCACCTGGCGGTTTGACCGGTCGGACCGGTCGATCCGGAGGATGGGACAAATCTCGGGTCACTCTCCGGGTCGTTTTTGAAAACAATGTAAATGATCCAACAAATAATCACATATACATCATTTTTTACTGTTAATTTTATTGCTATAATCACGAATCTGATTTAATTCACAAAGTTCAAACGAATCTGGTCCACCGAGACGTCTTGATGTCATTCAAACCTCTTTCCCAGAACTTTCCTTCCAATTTTCTACAATCAAACAGAGAGTAAAATAAGGAATCAATTGACCGTTAGACCGACAAGACACCAAACGAAGACCAATAACCCCTCCTGACCATCCACAATCGTACATAGTGGGGGTGTGGGATCACCGTAAAAATAATTCCAAAATTCCAACTCGGACATTCCAACTTGTCCCTTTTATTACCAAACAAATAATAATATGACTGGGAATTTTGAAATAATTCTAATTTAATCAACAATTTTTGAATTTGAGTTCTTAAAAAATGTATCAGTACTGAATATTTGTCCGGTAAACTCTGTCGATCCAACACGCGAGTCAAATCTGAATTACTCAACGCAACAACAAGTATCTCGATATCGAACTTGTATAAACCAAAAAAAAAACAAATAGCGATCAGACAACAAGTGACCAGGTTCAATGAACCAATAAAGGTGTCCCTAAACTCCGTCACAGGTACTTCCATGCCCTTTTAAATTCACATTCCCCAGACGACCAATTATAAAGTCACGAGATGTCCCCGTAGAAATTACTTCTTCTCTTCACTCTGGACAAGCTATTTGCCTCATTTGTGATCATGTAGATGCAGTTGTCGTACTGTCGTTTATATACTTGAGAGGTATAGCTTCGTTACTGATCTGAAGTACTTGGAGGCGGACGACCATTGCTCTCGAGACATTCAGGTAACTTGCAATTAGCCTAATCTTTTTATAAGTAAAATGTATATCTCGGTTGAAATAATTACATCAGTGTGCTTATAAGCACAAATCCCCTCCACGAGATTAAAAAGACATATCTATGTAGTATTTACATGCAACATGAAAGGATAAGAGGACCGAGTTCAAATTTTGTTCCCTCCACTGTAAACCATACATGGGTTTACTCCTGTTATTGAAAAATCAATAGTACACATACTGTGTATTAATGAAGAATATTACGACTTACGTGCGTCTACAATCGCACTAAATTAACCAGGAGATTTTTGAACTCGTTAGATTTTTTTGGTTACATCTCAAAATTCTCACCGTTTTAAATATGAATTAGTCTTCATAGTGATACCCAGATACATTGTGGTCGAAAAAATGTTCCATAAGCTTCAAGATTAAACCTTAGAGGTAGATATAATACACGTGAGATTTTAAAGAAAAGGAAGATGTTAGTAGTCGTATTCATACACGAAAAATGTTGTTCATACATGGATAAACCGTCTTTTAAGTACGAACATGGCACATTGGCATAAGCTTGAGAACCTGGCATTTATTTTTATTTATTTATTTTTTGGAACAGAAAATTGTAGCTTATAGTATTTATATATTGCTGGGTCGCGTCACATGCATATATTATCTATTTGTAGTGCCATTCCCCTTAATATTTTATTCGTCATGCGTAAGCATATCGTTATTTGCAGTATGAAATCTCTAAAAGGGTGCCTTTATCCAAAAAAAGAAAATCTTAATGGTGGTTTCAACGTATTAACCGCCTGTTGATTATGATATTGGAACTAATACAAACTCTTAATACGATGAAACTTTGGCTGCTATAGTCGTATCAGGTTCGAATCTGAAGTAGTTAAAAGTTCGACTTTTACAAAAAAAGTTGTTAAATACCAAATCAATCATGTGCTTGGTCCATATTGAAGTTTTCTATCATTTTCTACCTTTATGGGTATGAACTTGGGCAATGAATGTAGATGATGATTCAACCAAGTGTGTTAATCTGTTGCAGAAGGAGCTCGACGAGGAGACTAAATTCGGAGATCAGAACCTTTCTTGGTGCTGTTATGTGGATGAATGTGTGCTCGAATCTGTATGCAGAGAGTGGAATGCAGGGTAAACACGAAGAACCTGCAGTTTCTATGTAGTGGAAGCATACGAAGCCTCGAGCTGCTCCCTTGCACTTCAAACGGTTCCCCCAATGAGTTCTTCAACCGTCGGATTCTACCGATGGAATCGGATTTCGCTTACCACGATCAAGTTCACTAAAGGGCTTTATAGAGCATAAGGTAGGAAGCCAGGAAGTGTTCTGGTTTGGTGAGTGAGAAAGAGTTCCCCTTGGAAACTTCAGTGTTACACATCGGATGGTTGCTGCAGAAGCCTCCGCAATGAGATGACGACAAGTTGCGATTTCCGGATCTGTCTCATTTCTCTTTTCCATTTGTTAGGACATCCTTATTGTCCCAGAATATGCCATCTTTCTTGCTTTTATGTTACAAAGAATTGAATCTGGATACCAAGTGTAAAGGCGTCGTGATTGCTATTAAATTTGTATCTTGCATTTTGGTCCATTTGGCTCTAACAACGAGTTAAAGATGCCAATGGAGGACAGACAATTCTCATTCATCTTCTCAATTAAATCCCACATCAACCAGCCTCTCTGAAGCAGGGGACCGGATTTGGTCCTGGAACATAGAATCTAGGATCAATCTAGATGGCAAACTATTCAATATATACAGAGTAAACTATTCGATCATAACTAAGTAAACTATTGAATCATAATTGAGTAAACTGGGTATCCAATCCCTTTTATCCGGGACGGGATAAACACGGACCATTGAATCATAACCAAATAAACCATTAGATCATAACTGGGTAAATCATTAGATCATAACTGAATAAACCATTGGATCGTCCAGAACGGTCCTGGTTGGATTTGGCCTTTCAGGACTAAATCCGCTCCCCTAAACCAATGGGTAACTTGTGATTCTGAACCTAAATTTGGAAACCTTAAAAAGGACAGTTTCCCTCTTTTCATTCCTTCTTCTGCTTCACCTGAGGTGGCTTGAACATCAGCTTGAAGAACCCAGCAGCCAGAGCAGCTCCAACGAAGGGGCCAACCCAATAAACATAAAACAACTCCCAAGAATTATGCCATTTGTTGACATAAGCCCATCCATAGGCATTGGCAGGGTTCATGGAAGGCCCTGTGTAGTCCCTCCCAGCCATCACCAGCCCAGCAGTTACAACAGAAACCATCCACACCTGACATTAGACCAACAATTACAAAAGCATAGGGGCGTTACAAATTGACGGAACTCCATGGTTCAATCATGAGATAAATATCTGACTTTACAAAAAAACAGCTACCATCCACACCTGAACAAGAAACACCCTGGGACCTTTAACAATCACAGTAAGCAAGGCCAAGCCGTAGAAGAAGCTGACCAGCCCTTCCGCCACAACTCCCTTGTGCAAGTCAACTTTCAATGTGGGTCCCCTCAGCATGTGCTTATACTTGTCGGGCATTACCTGGGAGTTAGTCCACGTGCCAAGTGACTCGGATTCACGTGAGCCCTATAGCTTTAGACAAAAAAAATTCTAGAAATTAATTTTCTTCACCTGGAGAACTGCCAGGGCCCCGGCGACACCTCCGGCGGCCTGGGCGGGGAACCGGACGGCCATGGACACGAGCGAGTAGCCGGACTTCTTGAGGCCGGCGAGGTAGAGGCACAAGGTTGTGGCGGGGTTGAAGCTGGCACCGCCCATGGCCCCACCCATGACGCTGAAGGCGAGGACGAAGAGGGTGGCCGCGTTGACTTTAATGAGGAGGCCGGTGGACAATGACTTGGGGTCCACGTCAAAGAAGGAGCAGATTATTGAGGTGGTGACGCCCTTCAGAGGCAGGCTGAAGACCCACATCGACGTCAGAAGCGCGTCACCTACGGATGCTCTAACCAACTCCATCTTCGTTCGGAGAAGATGTGTTAATGGTGGTTGGATTGTCTTAATTTTGCGAGGCTCGTGTAGTGACAACTAAAGAGAAGATGAGAGTATATATTAAAAAACAAGTCAGTACAGATGCGTGGCGGATTAAATATGGGAAAATTTCATTTTAATATTTTGTGGGTTTCACACCTAAGAGTTTTTTTATTAAGTGGATTTGAATTAAATATATTGCAAAAATATTTAAGATACATGAATTTTATATGGGAGCACAAAAAAAAACCATGAAAAAAGACCTTCCAGAAAATATAGAGAATAGATTATAGATGCAATCAAACAGAAAACTAATTGCATGAATAATCTCGCTGTGTCCATAATTGCACCAAACAAACCAAGTGTCGGTGTTCATTTAGGAGGAAGCTCCCTTAGATCCTTGGTCATCACAGTAGCTTGTTTGATAACGATAACCACCGTAGCAGACTCACCATCCCAATCAACACCAATTTGGACAGCTACAGCCCGAGAAGCAGTAGCCCTCTCAATTAAAATCTGATTTGGGTCCTTTTTTGGTGGCGAGAGAGTAAGGAATTTGATTGTCTCATTTACTTGAGCCAAAAGACTTATAAGAAGTAGTGTTTCTATTTGGATAGAAGCCTTCTTATTGATTGAGAAAGATAATGCCTTAGCTGTAGGCTTCCGATTACGCTTTGAAGTACGTGGCACCACTTAAGAGTTTGTGGTTTAAAATTTATCAAGGGAAAAGTATACTTTTAGTACTTGTGATTTCGCAGTTTGACAGATATGATCCTGTAGTTTAAAAATGATATTTTGAATCCTGTGGTAAGCACCCTCGTGTCACTTTTAGGCTCGGATGGCTCCCCGAGCCAACTTCGATTCCGAACCGAAAAACGAAGTCATTTTGCAGCTGAGTTGGCTGCCACATCATAATTTGTTATCCCGCTTGGCATTATTTACTTGGACCAATTTTAATTTCATTTCAATCCCTTACTTTTTTATAATATCATTTTTACCATCATCTCCCTCTCCATCTTCTTCTCTCCTCTTCTTTAACCTCGCCTCCCTAAAAAAAACTACAAAGAAACGCTTTCCCCTTCCATTTTTCAAGCTCGCATCAATGACCGTCATTCTTTCTAAAAACAAACGCACACCTCGACCTCGCCTCCAACCACCACCACCGCAGCACCCGTTGCCATATCATCCCTCTCCTCGACCTCGCCTCCAACCACCACCGCCGCGGCATAACCTCCAACGCCTCGAGCCCTTCCGATCCCATCCCCCCGTGTCCCACCTTCTCCTCCCTCATCTCGATCTAGGTTTATAGTTTATGTGATCTGGGTTATCAGTAATTGCGGGGTGGGCGAGAGCAAGAAGCCGATCCCGACGGCGGTGCTGATTACGGAATTGACATACCTAGGGATTAGGTGCTGAAGTTGTCTGTTGTTCCTATAGCCGGCGTTGACATACTTAGGGATTTGGAGCCGATCCTGACGGCCGGCGTTGACTGAGGTTTTTTGTCATTCCCATAGCCAGCGATGATTTCGGCAAGAAGCCTCGGCGAGGGATATAGGAGAAGAGAGGGAAGAGGAAGACGGAGAGGGAGAAATCGAGAGCGATTCAAATTAGATGGATAAGGGGATTAGAAATTGAGAGGTTAGGGTTTTGATTTAGTTTCTGGGTGATGTTCTTTTTTGGGCTGTCATTTGATTTCTTTTGTTGGTTGCTTGCTTGAGGAGGATGGTGGAAGAAGATGAACAAGAGAGGATAGGGGGGAGAGAGAGAGAGAGAGAGAGAGAGAGAGAGAGAGAAGGGCTTTTATGAAAAGCTATAAATAAAATAGAGATTAAAATAGATATTTTAACTCTACACAAATCACATTGCCAAGCATGTTAAAAAAATCTGACCTGGCTACCAACTTAGCTGCAAAATGGTCCCATTTTTTGGTTCGGAGCGAATTTTGGCTCGGGAAGCTATCCAAGCCTAAAAGTGACACGAGGTTGCATACCACAGGATTCAAAATGTCGTTTTTAAACTACAGGATCATATCTGTCAAACTGCAAAACTATAAGTACTAAAAGTGTACTTTTCCCATTTATCAATAAGGTCTTTGTAGTTTTCAGGATGCATCAATTAAAATTTGGATAACTCTACGAACCTAGTCGACGTCTTTGGAATTCTCCACTGAACAACCCCATTTTTCGAACCAAAGGGCATTTGGTCTAGCGGTTCAAAACGTTCATGACTTAAAGGTTCAATCCCTAGCAGACGTAATTATGATGTAAATATTTACCTTAAAAAAAACCCATTTTTCGGTCATGTACGTAGGAAAATAGAGTTTGTTTTTCTAAATTGGTCAATATGTGAATATTTTTTGGTATGTCTAATTCCTCGTTTACATCAACAAGTATTTGAATCAACTAACGAGTGACTTGTTCTAGCTTAGATCTTACGTTCGAATTTTTAGAACGTAGTAGTATTAAATTCTTATTAAAATAATTTTGTCATCTTTCAATTGTCATAGTCAACTTAAATAACACTTGGTGGCAAAAAATATATATTTTTCTTGATAATTACGAACCTTTATATTAAAGAAAAAAAATATTACAAAAGGATGAGAAGCGAGAAAAAAAATACATACATAAAATTTCAAGGCCTAAACGGGCAACTAAAAACTAGCTAAATCTGTTGCCATATTTAGCAACTATATTCATACTTACCCACAAATCAGATAATAAAGAATAGATACTGCTTGAAAAGGTAACTAACATCGCCCAACTGGAAACGTCATTTTCTTCATCCTGGAGCAGGTACTCTTGTAGGGCTCATCATAGAAATCCTGACTCAACATGTCTGACCACATGCCCTCCTCATCCGCGCAAATTCTAGTAACTATATTCATGATGACCAAATTCTCGTAGGGCTACATGCGACATGAAACTCTCTAGATCATCATCATCAGAATAAACCTCGATCTCGCTTACCTGCCAACCTGGAATCGGCATTGCGGGCCAAGAGAACCCCGCCTTTGCCCAGCTTATTTGCTTCCAAGGTACTACAGAAAGTAGGAAGGGCACGGCTGATGCATGCACCGTTGCGGGGGTCGTAAGTGAATCATCATCGGAGTCCACCCATTGTATGCGTCTATCCAGAGTAGTTATTTCCAGACTCGACTGAACTTCAACATTCAAAGTACATGGCATAAACTCACCCGTGTAAGCCAAGGCAAGAGGGGTCTCAGACGTGCATTCAAACATGGGAGGATTAGAGCCAATTGTACCCGTCTCATTGCCAGCAATAATCTCAGCCACTTTAAGCAGCGATCAATCCACTATCGCATCTCCACATAACACAACATGTGTATCACGACCATTAATAGGAACTACTCTTAATTCAGGAGTCAAACTTGCATCAAACTCCCCATTTTGGTGACCAGAAGTCAAAGATGGACTAATTTTCGTACGACAAAGCCAATCACCACAACCTCAATTGCACTCTCCTTCATTCGGTCAGAAGCAGGAACCAAAGCCAAAGTATGCAAATCAATTCTTTCCTCTTCCTTCTGATACACATCATCCATTTTGCCTTCTACATCTGAAACATGAAGTGCAACGGACGTAGAAGCTGGCTTCAGCTCACTAATAGCTTTCCGGCGCCAAATTTTATTGCCATGAACAAGGCCGGCCTGGCTACAACCATCAACTCTATCATGGACCTTTGCTCGATCTACCTTCTTACCTTGGGCAATTTTTTGCCTTCTCTCAGATTCAGCTTCACTCTTTCTAGGATATAGTCTACGACAAGCAGAGATAGAGTGACCCATAATCTTACAATGATCAGAAAAGGAGGGTAAATTTTCATAATTATGTCCACCAATCAGCTCCCTCCCATAAGCTCCAACGAGACTTGGTCCCGAAGAGGCTTTACCATATCCACATTGACAAGCACACGGATGGTACCAAAAAAATATAGTTCCAATTGATTTGGGAACAAACACAACAAACTTTTTTCTACACAGTTGCCTTATCAGAATTCAAAATTAAGTTTTTTAATTAGATGAAAATAGTATTTTATTGATTATTCTACATATTCAAAAATAAAAAATATTAATAAATTTTGAACAAGAGACGAAGATTCTAATGTAAAAGGACCGGGCAACGACGAAAGTGATTTTACACGATCTAAACATGTTCTAGACATCATGAACACGTAAAAGCGAAAGCAAAAATGATCGAGTTATTTCCAGCCATTGGAAAGTTTCCAACGACCTTTGACTTCGGTTCTGACGAGTTTTCTTGGCTCTTATAAGCTCTCGCTCTCGCTCTCACCTCAAGATGGTGTTGGTATTCTGAATGTGTGAGTGAGCCTAGGGACCTCAAAATTATCTTGTATTTATAGCCTCCATTACCATCAACGGAGAATATTACGATCCCATGATGGTAGGCAATTACCATCTTACAGAATATTATGATCCTTTGATCGTAGGCAATATTCTCACAAATTTTGGGCCTTAATTGAGTGTGATTTTGTCCACGAAATTAGTGAGTTCAACTTGGCAATATATGGACCATATATGGAAAGAGATTTTCCTATAAGTATGAGGAGTAAAAAAAAAAATTCAATTCTTGTGGACTGAAGCACTAAAAACGCTATGTATATATTGAAACGAGTTTCAACCAAGGTTATTTTAAAGACACCTTTTGAGTTATTTAAAGGTTGAAAACCCAGTTTGCGACATATACACGTTTGGGGTTGCTCGTCCAAAGTGAGAATTTATAATCCACAAGAAACGAAACTAAACCCTAGGACTATCAATGGGTATTTTATTGGATATGCTAGAAATTTCAAAAGGTTATAGATTCTATTGTCCGTCTCACAATACTAGGATAGTGGAATCAAGAAATGCAAAATTTCTTGAGGATGACTTGATTAATGGGAGTGACTAACTACAGGAACTAGGTTCTGAGATGAATCACTATGAAGCTCAACCTTCTAATTCAAGTGATAGACTAATTTTTGTACATACGCCTCAAGTGCAATCATGTGCAAGTTTATAAATTACAGTTAGTCAACCTTTTAGTTTCTCTGATGTGAAGTATGATGTTCCCAAACTCTAGGGTGACTATTTTAAGGTCTCGAAGGAGAGAGTTCTCCTTCATTTGGGATGGATGGATATTGACTATGTATTAGAAAGCTTGAGCCACATGCAATCACTTATGTGAGTACCCCATATCAGGTTGATCTTTATGAAAAGTGAGAGTGATCTAATCACCTCTGCATTATGTTCATAAAGACCAAAGTATCTACTAGAATTAGGGGTTCTATTGAGCAATATGACAAGGTTCGTCTCTTGTTGAAAGTAATAGATGAATAATTTATCACTTCAGATAAGGCTTTGGCAAGTACCCTTATTATACAGTTATCATCCATGAGGCTTACCGAGATAGGAGGTGTGCGTGATCATATCATGCGCATATTGCGGCTCAATTGAAGGCCTTGGAAGTTGATATATCAGAAATTATTCTAGTTCACTTAATTTTGTGCACGCTGCCCCAGCAATTTGATCCATTTAAGATTTTTTATAATATACATAGGGATAAGTGATCTATTAACAAACTTTTGATCAACTGTGTTCAAGAAGAGGGAAGGCTGCCAATGGAAGAGGGTGAGAAAGTGAATCTCAGAAAAGATCGTGCTAAAGAGAAAGACAAGATCCCTGTCAAAGCGGACATTAAGAAATAGTTAAAGTATTTCTTCTGTAAGAAGATAGAACACATGAAGAAAGAATGCTCTAAGTTCAAAATTTTGCTTGATATCAGCATCATAAACTTGTGGAACTTTGACAACTGGTTGACCAATATTAGTTAGATTCGATTCATAACTACAAACGAAAGTTGAATACGCGAAATTTTGAACTTAAATCATTCTTTCTTCATGTATCTTGCCTTCTTATAAAAGAAATACTTTGACTCTTTCTTAACTGGATGATAACGATACTTGCCAAAGTCTTATTTGAAGCGACAAATTATTCAACTATAGCTTTCAATAACAGACGAACCTTGTCATATTGCTTAATAGAACCCGTAATCCCAGTATACTTTAGTTTTTATGAACATAACGCAGAGGCGATTAGATCGCTCCCATTTTTCATAAAGATCAACCTGATCTGGGGTACTCACATCAGTGATTACAGATGGCTCAAGCTTTCTAATGGCATAGTCAATATCCATCCCCAAATGAAGGAGAGCTCTCTCCTTCCGGACCTTAAAATTGTCACTCTTGTGTTCGAAAACATCACACTTCGCATGAGACAAACTAACAGGTTGACTAACTGCAATTTATAAAATAAACATGCTCATTAAATTTATTTTGAAGCTAACAAATATATCATATTTTACCAAGTAAAATATACTTCTAATTAATTAATCTAGAGACATAAACTTGCCTGTCGGCTAAAGTTTTAATTCCATTAGATTCACACTATCATAATAAAACTATCAAAGTATGTTCCTTTTCCTAATACCTGTGGGTTGGTTAGGATATATAAATTGATATTTTATCCTAATTAATCATATAAGTATTACAAAATTCCTGTGGGTAGATTCCATAATCGTTCATATGATTAACTACAACTATTGTTTTATGTGATCTTAATTCTAGATATATAATCTTGATTAATTGCATATGCAGTAGTTCACTAAACCTCTTTAGTGTTAATTATTCAAATAAAAGTTTAAACGATATAAAAAAATCTGAAATTATATCGTGCTAACTATTAATTTGCTAAATATTATATGTAAATTATTAATAATAAAATAATGATTATTCTACATATAACATCGAAATAAATAGCACAACAACGCAATAAATTTTAAACTAAACATTTGCATAAATTCTTAACTGTGCAAATAAATTGAATAACATACATTAACATTATTAATTCACTATATATATATATGTATATATTTAATATATAAACTAACTACGTAAGTTTTCCATAAACAAAAGTTGGAAACTTGTTTAACCATATACTGCATGTGAATATGTGATATCACTTTTATCAGAAAAGGGCACGTCTCTGTCAAAACTCACAAAGGAACATGTCTTGGTGTTTTCAAAAACAAAACGACAAAAGGGGGTATGTCCTGGTTTACAAAGTAAAATCTTGACCCACGAACCCCTTTTTAAAACCCGACAAGCTCTCTTCCGATTCTTAATGATTTTTTCAAGATTTTAAAGCCAGAATTAATTAAAAAATAATACAAGAAAGATTGATGATCTTTTTTGAAAGATTCATGATCTTAGTTTTCCGAAATAATACAAATCATGAAAAAATTAAAATTTTTAAAAGGACCAACGAACAAGCTCCGATACCAATTGAAAGTAGTTTTACACGATTCGAACGTGTTCTAGACATCATGAATACGTAAAAGCGGAAGGAAAAACGATCGAGTTACCTCCAGCTATTGTTGCAGTTTTCGGTGACCTTCGACTCCGACAAGTTTTTTTGGCTCTTCTAAGTTCTCGCCCCAAGATGGTGTTTGTATTTTCAATATGAGTGCGCCTACGGATCTCGAAATTGTCTTATATTTATAACCTCCATTACATCAATAGAGAATATTACAATTCCATGATTGTAGCTAATTACCATCTTTAGAGAATATTACGATCTTATGATTGTGGACACTATTCTCACAAATTTTGGACCTTAATTGAGTGTGATTTTGTCCATGAAATTAGTAAGTTCAATTTGGCAATATTTGGACCATATATGGAAAGAGATTTTTCCCATAAGTAACGGGAAATATTCTTACAGACTCCGACCAAACAAATTGGACGTCGATAGATTTATCCAGTTTTGGTTCTTGCGACTTCGGTCAAATCTAAATTTAAAATTTCAAACAAACTCGAAGAATAGTTCATTAATTTTGCATCTGAATTTGCACCCGAGCCCAAAGCGAGTCTAAGTCAAACCTGGATCGTAAAGTTTGGGCCGATTGAACATTATTGGACCGAGGGCCCAGTGGGTTTATTAGTAATAGATCTCTCCTTGAAATCACCAAGTCTCTTGCAATGAGATCTTTAAAAACACAAAAATCCCCTATGGAGGAAAAAGAGAAGAGAAAATTAATAATTTTCGCGACAGCAATCTTGGACAGCTGAAGAGTCGGTGAGATTTTCTTCGCCATAGATCTGATGACTGTGGTTCTATTTGTCCAATAAGACCATCAGATCCAATACAGGGGGTCTAAGTATCGTTTTTAGTCGGATATGCTAAATTAAAATTTTTTATTGATAAAATTTTAATTAAAGATCTCTTTAAACAAATTTTAGTATCAAATTACTTGATCCGGGTTGTTCGAATTGCTAATAATAATTCAGAAAAATCGGTGACATATAGGATGGATTAAAATATTTTAGATTGGCCTCGGTTAAAAAAATTATTATGTATTTTAGATGGTAGATGTACTATGGCGTCATCAGAAGACGCGTCCCTGTTAAAATTTGTCTTACCGACACACAAATTTAATCCACCGAAATAATTGGCCTGTTTTCTGCACGTTTAAACTCTTAGTGGTTGGATGAAAACGGATCCGCCCTTAAATTTGAGTTAACAGGAATCGAATTGTAATATTGTCAAGATCCCGGAGATTTAGGCACACCCACTTGAATTTTTACTCCACCAAAAAAAAACTCTGAATCAGGCTCTCTCGAGCTTTTAAAGCTCTTTGTTTTCATAAAAATGTATTTTAAGAAAATAAAGTTTTGTTTTTTCAATTTTTTTAGAATTCAAGAAAATTGAAAATAAGCATTTTATTTTTTTTATGTAAAACTGTTTTGCTGGAAACAGTTGTCATAAAAAAAAGAGAACAAAATTACCATCGAATCCACCATCAACGGTCCCTCCTCTTCTGAATTAACGGAACATATATTTCTATTCAATTGCAAACGGCATATTTTTCTGAACCATGATTATATTAAATAGCTAGGTATTTTAAGAAATGGTTTATATGAGTGTAATATAATTTTGTGCCGGTGCAATAAATTTTTCTTAAGTATTACTTCCATTATTTAATTAATTGATCATACAACATCTTTTTTATTAAATAAAACCTAAAGGGTATATCTTTTTTTTTTTGAGAGAGAAAACCTAAAGGGTATATCTGATCCACCAAATATCACCGAATCCATCCAGATCTGACAATCTTGAAGTGAATCCTCTCTTTTTCTCCTTTCCCATTTAACCATCTTCCCACCACTTTCCAGTTTAAACTTCTTATAAAAGTACCATAAAAAACCCATCAACGACACAGCATTAACGAGTGAAATTTTATGACTTAAACTTAAATTGTATGTAATACAATTGCATCAATTTCGGTAAAAAGTAAATTGTTTTATTTTGTGAAGTTAGATAGATCTAACTCAAACTCAAACAAAATATGAAACAGTATAATTTAGGTAAAGAGAACTTTTAAAATACTCTCCATTGACAGCACTCTATCCAAGAGACGCGGTGCGAGTATTTACTATTTAGGACACTAGCACACCATTTCCATTCTATTTTACGTACTCCAGAAAATAGAAAAGGAAACAAAACATAAAGAAGTGGCGTAGCCTCTAAAGCTGAAAAGAAAAAGGAAAAGAAAAAGATGGAGACTTCACATAGAGGGTAAGGAAAAGGAAAGGAACATCAACAGGGTGGTCAAGATTCGTGCTTTACACTTGGGAGCCAGCCAACCAGTACCGTGATCTGCTCCGACCCAATAAGCATATCATTCACAAAGAGTAAGACATGGGAGAGCTCGGAAGTAAGTGGTCCTTTGTTTTGGTGTTCTTCCTTATTGTTAGTTGCACCATTGGAGAAAGCCCTTATAAGTTCTACACTTGGAATGTTACTTATGGTGATATTTACCCTCTTGGTGTTAAGCAACAGGTTTGTGTAGTGTAACCACCTTCTTTCTTAGAGCTTCTTGTTCTAGTTTTTTTAATTTTTTTTGGTTTTGTTTGTTGATGTTGTTTGTGGTGTAATGGCAGGGGATATTAATAAATGGGGAGTTCCCAGGTCCTCAGATAGAGGCTACTACCAATGACAATGTCATTGTCAGTGTTCTCAATAGCTTGGATGAGCCTTTCCTCATCTCCTGGTTAGTGAAATCTGTTGCTCTTTCCCTGTTTCCTGATGTTTCTTCTGGTGAATCTGTTTGATAATACTGGAAGATAGAGGTTTACCTCTGTTGGTATTCAGAGTCGAACATTGTCGAATCTTATTTAGGGACTCAGCTCTTCTAATGGTGTCTTTTTGATTCGTAACTTGGACCAACTTTCACAAGTGGAGTTTAGTTTTGTTTTGTCATGAAAATGTTGTGTCCTTGTCAGCATTTTACCCGTGAAACTTGAACGAAATGTGCCGCGTTTCTTGGAATTGGCATTTTCTGGACTACCAGGCCATTGTTTGTTGACTGTTAAGTTACTTCTAAGCAACAAGTTTTTTCTTCCGGAGTTTAAGCAGTAAGATGATGGTTCTTGGACCCTTTTTTTTTGATTGATGGATCTTGGACCTTGGTCGTTTGCTTGGGAAATCGCTATTAGCTTTTATTTTATCCGCCAATTGACCTCGTCAGATAACTAGCAAATGTTATAATAGCATCTGCAGATCTGACCCCCCAATATCATATTAATCAATGGCCAGACCAACATATATAATATATTGTCATTTGACTTGGAAGAAGAAAAAATGTTTGATTGTTCAATTATATCTTCCTTCGGCTCAATTTTGTATGCAAATGATTGGTGGTGAACTTGGATTTAGTTGGAATAATCTGCATTAGCGACAATAAGTAGGAGGGAAGAAGAGATTTGGAAGTCCAAATCTTGTGTCTGCATCAGGTTCATGTGACCAGAGTTCTGTCCTACAGCAACATATGCAGTACCAAGATTTTAGTTTAGTTGGTCTAATTTCGCATTTGGCATTGCTCGCCATGTCGCTGTTGCTTAAACGAAGACCCGAACTCGTCGTACGCTGTGATTTGGTTCGGCGCAGCTTGAAGCTCGTATTTTGTTTGTTGTTTAGGGATGGAGTGCAGCAGAGGAGGAACTCATGGCAGGATGGTGTCTACGGCACGAACTGCCCCATTCCACCTGGGGTAAACTTCACCTACATACTCCAAATGAAGGATCAGATCGGAACCTTCTTCTATTTCCCTTCACTCGGGATGCACAAGGCGGCTGGAGGCTTCGGAGGCATCTCCATCTCCAGTCGTGCTGCCATTCCCGTGCCGTTTGATCCCCCTGCAGGAGACTTGACCATCCTTGCTGGAGATTGGTTCAAGATGAATCACACGGTAACCGCCCGTTTAAGCTATCTTACAATCACATTCTGGTTCTTTCACTCTTGATACAAGATTTTGGTCTGCAGGACTTAAAAGCGACACTCGACGGTGGAAGCAATCTTCCATTGCCCGACGGACTTCTTATAAATGGCCGCGGATCGAATGCGTACACCTTCAATGTGGATCAAGGTAACAATATAGTCTAAGCTGCATAATGCAACTGTTTTGGGGTTCTAATTGTGCTATTGCTTATTCGGCAGGCAAGACATACCGCTTCCGGGTCTCGAATGTGGGCCTCACCAGTTCGCTTAATTTCCGAATCCAAGGGCACAAGCTGTTGCTTGTAGAAGTTGAAGGAGTTCACACACTGCAAAACACTTATGATTCCATCGATGTTCATTTGGGACAGTCATTATCGGTGCTAGTCACGGCTGACCAGCCAGCTCAGGATTTCTTCATCGTCGTTTCGACTCGGTTTACCTCCCAGATTCTCACCGCCACCTCCATTCTTCACTACAGCAACTCGGCAGGAGCCGCCTCGGGTCCTCCTCCTGGTGGTCCCACAACACAGATTGACTGGTCTCTCGAACAAGCTCGATCGTTCAGGCAAAATCTTACTGCTAGCGGTCCGAGGCCTAATCCGCAAGGTTCGTACCACTACGGATTGGTCAACACAACTAGAACGATCAGACTGCAAAACTCTGCTCCACTTATCAACGGCAAGCAGCGGTATGCTGTGAACAGCGTCTCGTTTATTCCGGCCGACACACCACTCAAACTGGCGGACTACTTCAACATCGGAGGAGTGTTCTCCCTCGGAAACATCCCGGACAACCCAACCGGTGGTGGTGGCTACCTCCAAACTTCAGTCATGGCTGCCGACTTCAGAGCATTCGTTGAGATCGTGTTCGAGAATCCAGAAGGCAGTGTGCAATCATGGCACATTGATGGCCACATCTTCTTCGTCGTCGGGTAAGTTCACGACGCCTTAGTCTTATTAACATTAATTCAAACCGATCTTTCGTACCATAACCGAGCTTTCTTACTCGTTGACGTTACCGTTGCGAACAGGATGGATGGAGGGCAATGGTCACCTTCGAGCAGAGAAATATACAATTTAAGGGATGGAATTTCTCGTTGCACTATCCAGGTATGGAAGAGAGCTTACAAGAAAATTAACACGATGAAACGTCACGCGAAATCCGTATTCCAGTTGGATCACAAGGTGGTTTATAGCTGCAATTCATTTGCTCTGCAATGCAGGTTTACCCAGAGTCTTGGACAGCAATCTACATGCCACTGGACAATGTTGGAATGTGGAACATAAGATCACAGAACTGGCCTCGCCAGTACTTAGGCCAGCAGTTCTATCTCCGAGTCTTCTCCCCTGCAAGATCATGGAGGGACGAGTATCCGATCCCGACGAATGCGCTTCTCTGTGGCCGGGCGGCCGGACGGAGTATCCGGGGGCTGTGATGAACAAATACACAAAGGTGCCAGGATTTTGAGCGTGTCATGAAAGGATGACACATGCCTAAGTTTCAATCTAGGAGAGGAGAGCTATGTTAGTATACTGGAAAATGGCTTCACTCTAGCCATTTTTTAGCCTATCTGGATGTTTGTTAGGCGTCATGTTGGTTAAATTCACGTTCTTGTTTTTTCCATTCGATCATAGCTTGTCAGATTAATTCTTTTGAACATTGGCATTATCTTCTTAGATTTATGGTTATGACTTGTGGGTTTCGTTCAGTTAATGTGGTAACTCTTTTTGGGACCGGATTCACTCTTATTGGGGCCCAACAGCATAGTACAGACAAAGTGAAAGAGTCCGTGCACACGTAATGCCATATTTGTAATATCTAAAATAGCATAGGGACAATTTTAAAATTTTATATTTAAAGCATTTGTACAATTGTATGAAGTCTAAGTACCAAGGTATGTTGCGTAATGTATTAATGTATGTCACATGATACACCATTGAAAATTTACTGTACGTCACATATTGCACTACTATATTATTACATGTTGCATCATTGTCTGACGCCGAAGTACCACTGTATATCGCATGTTAGTTTAATATTGAAGTATCATTGTATATTCTATGTTGTACCATTGTTTAGTTTGAGGTGAAATACCAAAAATACACATGTATTCATCCGAGTGTATCCCAATTGCATGATTAAAATCACGCGCATTTTTCCCCATTCGACAATCCAGATCATATCCGAGATGGTGCTATGGCAGCACCGATCCAAACCCCATCTTTTTTAACTGAATCAAGTACTACCGGGTTAATTAGAATGACTCTTCCAAAACGAGGGTCGGACCAAAGCGTCTAAAAGAGCTGGGTCAAAAGCACTTATAGATCTCAGCGGACTTTCTGTTCTCCCACTGAATCTACACGCACAAGGAAGTAATTACGATCCATTGACTATAGATTCATAAATGCAGGTAGTTTAGCGAATGCAAATTGACTCAGCTAAGGGGTTATCCAGTGTCGGTGCCGTTGACCTCCTTACGCCGCATTTTCGGTCTAAGTTTGAAAAACGGATTTGATACAGCTTGTGGTGATCCACTGACACTAATTGGAACACTGTGGCAACCGCTCATTTGTTTCAACTCATTAAACTCGTAATTTTACGATAATCAAGATATACTAAATAATACGATCTAAATACATAAATATTTAATAAAGTCAGAAGAAAAAATGAAGTATATATGAAAAAACAATCACATATTTTTTTTAAATATCAATAAAGTTTTAATCAATATACCTAGTTCCGACATTGCATAAAACTCTTGTTATTTTGGGCGAGTTAGGTTTTTTTGGTGAGCTTTTGGGCGAGTAAGTGAAGGCAGTGGACTTGGACGATAGAAGAAATACCGCAAGCCGTTAGAAATTAGGCATGCCATTTTCCGTCAAAAAGACAACATGCAATCAAATTTAATGGAGTTAGTTTATGGCAACTGCACGTTGTACTTCGCAAAGCAGCAAAGACATGGGCTAGCTAACTATTTACATCAGATAGTGTTGAGATTCGAATTGCATTTATTTGAGAAATTAACGAAATGAAAAAGAAAAGAGATACAATATTTGGTGACTCGATTCGTCAAACTGACTTTTGGGATGCTGTCATAGCAAAAAAATTTCACTATTTGTTTTTGCATCAATGATTACATTGGTACATATGAATTTACATAGTAAGACTAACCTAATTTGGTTGGAGTTAACTAAACAACCTATACAAGAAAAATATCAAAGCTCATCCCGACCGGGCTGGCACCCACCATTGCATCATTTCTGGTAAGTTTCTCTAACTTGTTACTGGCGACCGACAGGGTCTTTGCGGCCGCCAGTCTTATGCATTTCATATCGAGCGCGCATCGTTCTTCCTGAGCAATCTTCTCTCTCCATCCAAATACCTCCTGCATAGATCTTCACGCTCCATACTCAACAAATAGTACAATTAAGAAAGTTGTTCTATGTGATAAGAGATTTAGATTCACTTAAGAAATTATTGTATTCAAGTCTTACGAATCTAAAAAATACAATTGGGAGAGTCGCCTCCTAAATAAGCGCCTCATAATGCTCGACCTTGAATAACACACTAAACAATGATTAACTTGTTTACAAGTATTGCAAATTTAACAACGCATAGTTTCAAAATTTTAGATTTTATATACAAATTCTAACATAATATTTGAGCATATTGATCTACACTAAGTCCATCAGCTTGAAGTTGGTTTATAAATGAAAATTTTAACAAATTTTTCCTCGAGCAACCTATCGAACAATATCCCCAAGACTATATTTAGTAAATCGGTGCACTGAGAATTAGGTCCAAAAAATTCATAGGAAGGGAAGAGCGGACTAATTACTACACTTGCAAGTTGCATGGAACTGATCTGCCAGCTTCTGTCTCTTGACTTTGGTTAGGCTCATTAATGTCCCGATCCACTCCCCAACTGTCCCACGCGTCCATAACCCATTGGCTCATTAAATCGTAGACTTCCTCGTCGGATTCATCTTATAAGTTATATCCGAAAATGGAAAGTGTGGGCCCGACGTCGGCTTATATAATAAAGGACCGGGTATGGTTCATGCAAAAGAAAGAAGAGAGCAAAGGAGAACCAACTATCTTGCAAGATATTCTAAATGGGGTTCTCTTCCAAATGGCTTCCAATGGCCCTCCTTTTCCTGTTCGTTGCTCTCCACCTGAGTGCTGTTGCCCTAGCAGACAAGGGAAAACTTGATACAACTAGGTTTAGGGGTGACGACTACTACTGTCGTTGGGGTCGACGATGCGGTGGACGATATGGAGGACGTGGACGTGGTGGGGGACTGGGAGGTGGTAGAGGGGGTGGCCTTGGTGGTGGAGCTGGAGGAGGTGGTGGTTTAGGAGGCGGAGCTGGAGGAGGGGTTGGTGGTGGAGCTGGCGGAGGTGTCGGAGGAGGTGGTGGAGCTGGAGGAGGCGGTGGAGGGGGTGTTGGCGGAGGGTCGGGCCACGGTGGAGGGTTTGGTGCGGGTGGAGGAGTAGGTGGTGGAGCTGGTGGAGGTGTCGGAGGAGGCGGTGGAGCTGGTGGAGGCGGTGGAGGGGGTGTTGGTGGAGGGTCGGGTCACGGTGGTGGGTTTGGAGCTGGAGGAGGAGTAGGTGGTGGGGCTGGTGGAGGTGTCGGAGGAGGTGGTGGAGCTGGTGGAGGCGGTGGAGGGGGTGTTGGTGGAGGGTCGGGTCACGGTGGTGGGTTTGGAGCTGGGGGAGGAGTAGGAGGAGAAACTGGAGGCGGCGTTGGAGCTGGTGGTGGTGGAGGCGGTGGCGGAGGAGGAGGAGGTGCTGGTGGTGGTTCGGGACACGGTGGAGGTTTTGGAGCAGGAGGTGGCGTAGGTGGAGGTGTAGGAGGGGGTGCTGGTGGAGGCGGAGGTGGTGGTGGAGGAGGTGGCGGGGGCGTAGGCGGAGGGTCTGGACATGGAGGTGGGTTCGGTGCCGGTGGTGGTGTAGGAGGCGGCACTGGGGGAGCCGGAGGTGGCGGCGGCGGTGGAGGTGGTGGTGGTGGTGGAGGCCAAGGAGGAGGCTCTGGACATGGAGGTGGATCTGGCGCTGGTGGCGGTGTAGGAGCTGGAAGCGGAACTGGTGGTGGTTTAGGAGGCGGTGCAGGCGGCGGAGGAGGACTCGGTGGCGGTCACGGTGGTGGAGCTGGTGGAGGCATAGGAGTTGGAATCGGGATTGGCATTGGAGTTGGGGTCGGTGCCGGAAAAGGATCCGGCGTTGGAGTCGGAAGTGGTAGTGGTGGCGGCGGTGGCGGGAAATGATCTGGCACTTAGTTTCAAAAACTGTGACCCTTTGCACTTATAGTTTTCTATGTACTCGCTACTTATTATTCGGCAAATCGTAATCAATTTACTGCTCTACTTTTGCTATCTATGGTAATCAAATTGATGTCGGTTGGCTAAAATGAGATGGATGCACTTGTTTTATAAGCGTGAACATTTACTTATTTATTTATCATTTTAAAATTTTGGATTAAATATTAAAATTCAAACACGATTTAGTCTCATGTTAGATTGTTGTCATCGAACCCTCAAACATGAGGGTACTTAACATGCAATATAAATTTGGTATTCCAAATCATAATTGATGCTCCCTCGCATGGAAATTAATGTATATTCCACCTCTCTGGAATTGGGCAATGACGTCCATCCCCGTAATTTTGACGTCTTTCATTTTGGTATAAAAACTGCAATGGTTGTTGAACTATGCTATAGTACTCATAATTGTTTATCCCGTCATTAAACTTTGCTGAAGTGTCGCATTTTGGTCACTAACCAAATTAATGATGTTAGTTCGTTATTAATTCGTCCCTAGATACTCGAGCAAACTCTCTTATTTGGTTAGTTGAGTAATCAACCATTTGATTGGGTGAGACCAGATATTCACTTGGTAAAATTTATTTATAAACTCATATATTTTATGTTAGATTCAAATTTGAGTTCAGTAGTATTTTTAAAATGCGATATTCACGTGGCTTGATGTTACTCGTAAACTCATTTTATTAAAGCCATCTATCTTCTTTTTTTCCGGGGCAAATTATCCTTAAAACCTTGATTTATAGTATAATCCATATTTTTTTTAAAATTATTTTACCATTCCTGCTTTAAAAAAAATATTAATCTCGGATCCTTAATACCAGAATCAGAGACTTTCTCAGGCAAAGAACCACCTGAAAAAATAAAAATATCTCCTTAGTCAAAAATTGAGCCCCCTAGGTTAAAAAAAAAGAGTAACTCAATATAAAACTCTGTAACTCTTCACCAAACTAAATCTCCATAGAAACTTCCCCAAAATTGAAACTCTATCAATCTCATCTCAAATCTATGACCTAATCTCAAACCACCCCAGCTTCTTCCTGATGCAGATTCGAACAGTGGCTTCAATGGAGATGAAGATTAGGTCATAAATTTCTCTTCCCCAAAATAAATGAATGATAAGAAGTAAATAACACGGAGATGCACACTTCAATGGAGGGCATCGTGATAGAGACGTGGAGATGCCAGCGCAAGTTTTCTCTTTCCTTATCCATATTTCACTTATCCCGTGAATTGGAAAAGCATTAGTTTGACGTCGTTATTAGCTCAATTGTGGTTAGTAAGAGGTAGTTCTTTTGTGTTCTTGAAATCTGGTTGTATTTCTTTCTGATGGGAGAATGTAATTCAACGGAGGCTATCTTTGGTTGAGGTGTTAGTCGCAGGTTCTTGGAACCGAGTGTTTTTGTTTCTTGAGAATATGTTTTTGTTTCAATTTGGAGTTGTCCCGAGGGTATTTTGTGCTTAATTCTTTGAATCTTTCTCCCCAGGTTCGAAGAAGGGTAAGGAAATTTACGCCAGCTCTAGCTTTAATACGAATTCATCATCAGATGTACCATATGATGATAGCTCCAGCGATGGTAGGTGGTTTCAATTGATTTTCTTTCATTTATCCAGAGAGAGTATTAAAAAGTTTGTGTATTTAGTTCTTTGAACTCTGCTATTTTTTACGGTACAGAGGATGATCTGTGGCATTATAGCGTATCTTTGGGTGTGATATTGATGCAGCATTTTTATTGCATGTGTAGTGAATGAAGATGAGGCTCATGGAATGTTATTTGATGCTGACGACTCTCTGGCTGATTTTGCCCCGCCGGTAGAAGTAGAACAGGCCAATTTTGGTGTGCCACTAGATTAGCTTAAGAGGTACAATAAGAGGAGGGGCAAGGGCAGTAGCAGGAGTAAGTCGAAGGAGATGGTGAATTGGGAAATTTGAGAGGAGCAAGATGAAAAATGGATTGATCAAAATCTGACATTATTTGGACTCTCAGATTTGGAAAAGTCTAGGATCAAAAGAAAAATTCTGTTGCAAACAGGCCAATTTTGGAGTGCCACTAGATCAGCTTTAGTGGTTAATTAAGAGGAGGGGCAATGGCAGCAGCAGGGGTAAGCCAAAGGAGATAGTGAATTGGGAAATTTGGGAGGAGCAAAATGAAAAATGGATTGATCAATATCTGACATTAGATACAAATTTGGACTCTCAGATTTAGAATAGTCTAGGATCAAAAGGAAAATTATGTTGCAAGTTGGATAGACTTTAGGCACGAACCATACATCCATTTAGAAGAGAAAATAGAGGAGAAAGGACTAGGAGAAAGGGGAAAAATGAAGGAAAAAGAACAGGAACGAAAAGGGGACATATTTTAACAACTTAGAAGAATAGGTAAGTAGTTTTGTAGAATTTTGCTTAATTTGAGTAGAAATCCTTTTGAACCTTGATGAAGCTAATAGGTAAAGATTTGAACAAGTTAATATGAACCTAGATAAAGGAGGATAAGGTGAGTTTAAGCTAGAATTCAAATATATATAGAAGTTGGAAGAGAAGCCAAACATCGGGTTGTAGTTTTGTGAACTATAGTATAGTTTTTGGTGCTGCCTTATGTGAATCCAAAAATAAGGATTGAAGAAATGAACTTTTATATTTCCTAGGACATATTTACATACTAAAGAGGCTAGTAATGATAGTGGTTTATGTTCTTTTGACTAGTTAACTGATGTTTTAAATCTGACTGCCACGAGTTGTAAAATGAAGCACTGAGCTTCTCTTTGAATAGTTTGAGCAACCGTTGTCTTCTAAGTAGATATTCTTTGTAACATGTGTTTAGTTAACTAGACGTGGTTGTCTTGTTTGATTTGGTGTACTTTTGATTGGTTTGAAGTATGGTTTTATGCTTGGTTTTTGTCTATACGGGATTTGATTATGTTTGTGGATTATTTGTCATTTTGGGATTGTTTTGCCCAATTTATGATATGAGGCTGTTTTGATATAAGGTCAATATGTTTTGGTCAATATGTATTATGTGAGTTTGGTATGTGATTTGTGTGATGGCGGATGATGAGGTCTACCCGTGACCAACCGGGGATATTGGCATATGTGCACATATACTGAGGATGCATTGGATATGTATACGATATGATCTATTTGGCCGATGGGGTTAGTTTATGATGGTGCCTTTAAATTATGGTATCCTCGTGTCGGTGTGAGAGTGACACTATCTAGACCTATCTGAAGTTCATCTAATTTATGTTATGTGTTTGTGAAGGTCTATCTGAATTTCTGATTATGTTTGATATGTGATTACTTTGATGACATTATTTGTGAAGTTATCTTTTATTGTCTTAGCTTTGTGTTAGTATTGGTTGGTTTGATGGGGATGATTGGTTGGTTAAATACATGTTACTTATAATATTTGCTTACTAAGTGTTACAAAACACTTATCCCTTACTTCAATTAATAGGTGAAAGTTTTGAGTGGTGGTTTGTATCTGGAGAGATTTTTTCATCCGAGTTCAGCCTGTTGTCTTCCATCTCGGGCTACATTTGAAGGTCTCGAGATGATCTTTTTCTTTTGTAATCTAGGTCGCTCCATTGTACATATTTGTTGGTCTTTTGACACATGACCTGAGATAAATGTTAATATGTAATATATGTATAAATTTATGTTTATGTTTTAAAAGGATGAGTTTGATGATATGATGTTGGAGATGTATACTCTAACTTTTGAATTATGCCTACTAGGTTTTAGACAACGATAAATATATTTGTTTGAAGAAATAATGTTGTTGATAAATGTTTTGACGATTCTTGTAATAAGAATGATGTGTTATGTCTAAGGCTTGCTAGGTTATGGTTTATTATATTAAGTTTGACATGATCTAGTACCGGTCATCGACCATAAATTTGGGTCGTGGCACACACTCTCTCTCTTCCATTTCGTTTCATTTTATTTATGTTTTCTCTTTCTGTTTCGTAACACTTTTGGTTTTGATGTTCGTTGTTAATTGATTTTTCTTTGTACATTGAATTAGAAAAGAATCAGTTTGACATCGTTATTAGTTCAATTGTGGTTAGTGAGTGGCAATTCTTTTGCGTTCTTGTTTTTTTGTACTTCTTCGCTGTTGGGAGAATTTAATTCAAGAGCGGTTATCTTTTGTGTTTTTGTTTCTTGAGAATGTATTTCCCTGGGAGTTGTCCCGAGGGTATTTCGCACTAAAGCCTTTGCATCTTTCTTCCCAGGAAGAGCGGTTATCTTTTGTGTTTTTATTTCTTGAGAATGTATTTCCCTGGCAGTTGTCCCGAGGGTATTTCGCACTAAATCCTTTGCATCTTTCTTCCCAGGGTCGAAGAAAGGTAAGAGAATTTACGTCAGCTCTAGCTCTGATATAGATTCATCATCAGACGTACCATCTGATGACAGATTTAGCGATGGTGCTAATAGGTGATGAGTGCGGAAACACTCATTCCTTGTGTATGTTTTAGTATTAATTTTCTATTGTTTCTAGTATGTTTGTTCGTTATTTGACATCATTGTCTCGTATTATGTGTTATGTTCGTTTTAGTATAGTCTTGTGATTTTTATTGTGATTCTTTCTTGATAGGAGTCTTGGTACGGTCATGGTGGACGTTCGTGTGCCGAGGGACGCGTCATAGGCGATCGGATCAGCCGGGACGATTGGCGTGTTGCGAGACCCAAGAGAGCGTGGAGCAAAACGGACCCCTTGCGACTCAAATGACGATAACTTTCTCATCTGAAGTCCAATAGAGGCAAGCAAGGTGGCGTTGGAAAGAAGACATCCGGAGCTACAACTTTGTCTTCATGGACTTCTTCAAATTCGGAGTCCAAGTGGGAGGAATATCGCGTCCAAAGTTGACCTTCGAATCTGCCAACAAATCTGACGAGTGGGCCAAATTATAGGATGTGTTTTGGGCCCATTTTTGGGCATGAATAGTGAATTTCGTGGCTGGCACTTCCTAGCCAAAAACTTGTATAAATACCTTCCTTTGATTCCCTCAGGAGACAACTTAGACATTAGTGCTCCACTTTCATGTATTGAAGGAATTGTGTTCCACTTTCTCTCCCACCAACACCTCCACTATTGACTCTTTTCCACCTTCCTTCCTTCCTCCCAAGAAAAACGTGGGTCACCATTGGAGGGGAGGGAAGCCATCGTTGAAGCTTGTGTAGGGAACTTGAAGGAAGAATATTGGATGCTTGAAGACCATCTTGAGCTTTCTCTTACTCTCTCTTTTAATGTTCTTGCTTTGCTTGCTTTGTTCAATGGATGTGTTGAGATGCTTGTTGAATATGTGTGAGTAGTGGATTAGTGAGTTTGGTGCCTTGATGGCACCTACTTAGCCAATGGTTTTGTGGGGTTAAAATGTTAAGGTTTATGAACTAGTTAATGAGTTTATTGCTTAATCTTGCTTGATCACCTTGATTATGAACTAAGTTAATGTTAATCGCCGAGAGGGGTTAGGATTAACGGACCATTTAAATAGTTGAGTAGGAACCTATTGATGAGAGATCACCTTAGGTAACTATTTGTCCTAAGGATGGTAAGTATAGTTGGTGATTAGTTAGATTAGATGGCTAATTTGTCGCGAGAGCGTGGTTAGTTCATCTAAGTCTAGTTAAGAATCGATTTAGACTAGTTTGTCGCGAGAGCGTTGATTAGTTGCCTTCGAAACATCCGGACCATAACACGAACTTAATAAACTCCATAAGCCATTTGGTTATTTAGGTTGTCATTGGTACCAAGCTCACTCTTGTTTTAAGTGTTTAAACCTTCTCCTAGCTTAGTTGTAATTTTATTTCAAGTAGCATAGAGTGTTTGGAATTGATAACTCCATTTCTTATAGTCCTAAACTAGTGGTAGAGTCGTATTTGTGGCCTAACACTTAGTCCTAGTGGGACGACAATCCCGTACTTACTCTTTATTGCAAGAGGGGTGAAAATCCTTCCTTTCAATAGGGAGAGGGATCTTGAGAAATTTTCTAACTATAATTTTGTCATAACAACATTCAACACCATTGCGGCTGAATTTAGGAATTCTATGATGCAAGGTGTGGAAATTGTGAGAAGTAATTTAATGAAAAGAAGCTCAGAGATCACCACACGTATTGCCATAGAACTGACAAGCAGTATAAGAAAGGAAAATTTGCTAATGAGCAAGTCACAAAGAATAATGAGGACATTAGGGATGACTTGTCCAACAACGAAAATGATTCTTTTGGAAATAATGCATTGTCAGAAGAGAATTCTGTTTTACATTATATAAAATAGAAGCGCATCTTTTTGGATGAGGTGAGTCAGTGGCAAATAACTTTGTATTTTCAGTTCATTTACGCATGCTTGTCCATCTCTCAAGTTGGGTTAATTGCTTGGTTTTTGAAACCAAGAAAGGAAGTTCTCTCCTTTTTCTTTTTTCCTGTCATCTTTTGAAAGTCACTGTTTCTTGATGGTATGTTTTCTTATTCTTTATCAAGATTTACATGTTATTAGTTTCAGTTTCGATGTTGAAGTTGTTTTTGCAAAGAATCCTACACAGTGAAGGTTCTGTTTAGATGTTGAAGAATTTTATTGGTCTTGGATGTCTATGCTAGGCTCATTGTATAAAAGATAAAACTACAAAAGCCATCTTGGCATTGAAGTCTACATATAAATGGGCATTAACTGGAACTCCCTTGCAAAACCAGCCTGGAGAACTTTACTCTCTGGTAAGTGCACTTTGTGTTGGAAAATCTGGGCTGGAGGATGAAAGAATGGATGGTGTTGTATAGGTTTCAAAGCTCTTGTCGATTCTTTCAGACGATTAGTTCGACCTTCCAGATATAATCCGCGAGTATAACAGGCCTATGAACTAATGTCGTTAGGATACGATGAGGCCCTTAACACCGTCATCGAATTTAAGGTTTGTACTACCTTGATCCGACCAAGAACACACTTGTGTCAGAAATATGATGATGCTTTGAGAGAGTAGGAAGGCTTGTAATGAAAATTGTTGTGTGTGAAATGAGACCATAATACTACTATTTATAAAGGTTGGCACTACCTTTTGATACCCTTTCATCATCCAAGAAGTTCCTAAAATAATCTTCAAATGTGGCTAATGGGAGGGTCACTTCCCTTGAGTTTAAACTCAAGGGGCACAAATTTTAAATCTATCCGGGCCAACTTGTGGTCGCCAGTTAACTGGCGATTGCAAGTCGCCTTGTCCAGAAAGTTTCTGCATCGTCTGACTGGCGGTCGCCAGTTGATTGGCGGTCGTAAGTCCATTGATCCAGAAAGTTTCTAGAACTCCCTACTAGTGGTCGCTAATCAACTGGCGGCCGCCAGCTCCTCTGCTGGTGGCGCAGACCCCCTAGACTCCCGTGACCTATTTTGGCAGGTCGATCCCATTACCTCCTGTCGTAGCGGCCACATTATGTAAATGCAACATAATTTAAAAATATTCAACATTCTCCCCTTATTTTCAAAATATTTAAAATAGTAAAGTAAAACCTTAAAGGTGGAATAGAAAATTATGTAAAGTGGAGTGATTGCATCACTTAAGTGACTGCCTACGTACCCGGGTGGGATCAAGCTAACGTAGTTCAAGCTAGGATGTGAATAAGCATCATCGTAGAAACTAATACATAGGTGATATGTATCATTTGGATTTGAACCTTCACTTAGTATAAGAGATTCAAAGCTCTATCGAGATTCTATGGTGAACGAGTCTTGAATCAATTACCGCTTATGATAAAACTGGAGCCTCCACACATATTGACTTCAAAAGTTAGTATGTTTTGTAGCTCACACGTTAATGGTCATGTGCTTATATCCTGAATTCATGAGTCTTCTTTAAAGAGCGGTCTTACTCTCTTAGGAAATGACCTGATTTCAATACTCATATATGTAAGTCTCTTAAGGTATTTCTGCGTTATACCTGTAAACCAACGTAGACTTATTAAGAATTTGCATTCATCCTAATTCATGCAGAACTGGTGCACTAATTCAAAAATGGGAAGTTTGACTTAGTGTACCATAATCACTCTAATGACTTGTTGGTACCCATTGAACCTTGTTTGTCCATTTCAAAATATATGTTGGATTTTTGTCATTAATAGTCAACCTTCTTTTACATACGTTAGTCTCATTTTCTTACACTTTATTGAAAATATTGCCTTTGGTAGACTCTTCGTAAATGGGTCTGCCAAGTTCTTCTTTGTTTCAATATAGTCAACCGCGACTACTCCTTTTTTGAGTAATTGTCTTACCATTTGATGTCTAAGACTTGTATGTCTAGACTTTCCATTATAAGTCTTGTTAGAGACATTATAGATCATAGCTTGATTGTCACAATTAATCAAGACTGCTGAAGATGGCTTCTTCCAAAGTGGGATCTCTACAAGTAAATTCCTAAGCTATTCTGTCTCCTTACTTGCATCGGCTAACACAATCAATTCTGACAACATTGTGAATCAGAGATACAAGTCTGCTTCTTGGAACCCCAAGACACTGCAACACCTCCTAATATAAATATCCATCCAGTAGTTGACTTAGACTTGGATTCTACATTATTCTAGTTAGCATCACTGTATTCTTCCAATACAGCAGGATAGCCTAGGTAATGTAAACTATAATTTATGGTTCCTTTCAAGTAATTCAACAGTCTTACAAGTGCTCCCCAATGTTCAATTCCTGGGTTACTTGAGAAGCGACATAGTCCTCCCACGGCTTGAACTATGTCTGGTCTTGTACAATGCATAACATACATAAGACTCTCAATGACACTCGATTACTCAAGTTGTGCAAGAGTATGTCTGGTATTCTTCATTCACTTGATACTAGGATCTAAAATAGTAGGGGCTGGTTTGTCATCAAAGTGACCATGCTTCTTGAGAAATTTCTCAATGTAATGAGATTGGGTTAACGCTAACTCATCTCCCTTTCTTAGGATTTTAATTCCCAAGATCACATTAGCCTCTCTTAGATCTTTCATATCAAATTTAAAGCTAAGAAACTTCTTTGTTTCTTCTATATAAGACATATTAGTTCAAAAAATGAGCATATCATCACCATATAAACATAGAATCACGCATCTAGAGTCATCATATTTACTATAGATACATTTATCAGCATCATTAACAACAAAATCATAAGATAAAGTAACTTTATCAAACTTCTCATGCCATTGTATGAGAGCTTGCTTCAAGCCATAAAGAGATTTTACCAACTTGCAAACTTTCTTTTCTTGGTCTGGTGGTATAAAACCCTCATGTTGTTCCATATATATTTTCTCTTTTAAGTCACCATTTAAGAAAGTAGTTTTCACGTCCATTTGATGTATAACTAACTTATGAATAAATACAAGTGCAATTAAACAACGAATGGATGTAATGCGAGCAACATGAACATATGTATCAAAGTAATCAGTTCCATATTTTTGTTTATAACCCTTAGCAACCAATCTAGCTTTATATCAATGGAACCATCAGCTTTCAATTTTCTTGTGAATATCCATTTACATCCTACTGGCTTAGCACCAGGAGGTAAATCACACAATATCCAAGTACCGTTAGACAAAATTGAATTCGTCTCATCATTGATAGTCTCTTTCCAGAAAATAACATCTCTAGAACTCATAACCTCAGAATTGGTTTTAGGATCATCATCAACATGCATAACATACTTAACAATATTGAGAATTTCATTCTTATTACCCTCTACAAGGTATGTTTTGAATTCTGGACTATAGTCTTTGTCTATTCTCGTTCTCTAACTTCTTCTAGGTTCAACATCTTCCGTAGGAGCTAAAGTGTCATCATTGTTATTAGTTTCTACCAATTCTAGACTAGGCGACAGTGGATCTCCAATGGGTTCATTTTGGGATCTACGCCTAGTTAAGTTCTCAAAGAATTCTACATCTACATATTCTATAATCTCAAAGGTAAGTGAATAGCCTACAAATGCACATTTATAAGATCTATTTCCTAACTTTGGTCTTTTAGGATCAGGCTTTCTAACATATGCTAAGCAACCTCACACTTTCAATTTTTTCAAGTTTGGCTTTCTTTTAAACCACAATTCATAAGGAGAGACATTCTTCTTTTCCAAAGAAACTCTATTCAAGATGTAACATGCCGATAATATTGCTTCACCTCACAAAGAATTAGACAAACTAGAACTTACAAGCATAGCATTAACCATTTCTACCAAAGTTCTATTTTTTCTTTCAGCAATACCATTTTGTTGGGGTGTATATGGTGCAGTAACTTGATGAACTAAACCACGTTCTTGACAAAATAAAGTAAACTCAGTAGGGAAGCATTTTCCACCATGATTAGAACGCAAGATTTTAATTTTCTCCCTTAGTTGTGTCTCTACTTCTGCCTTGTAAATTTTAAATTTGTCAAAGACTTCATCCTTAGACTTCATCAAGTAAACATATGCATATCTAGTACAATCATCAATGAATGTGACATAGTACTTATTTTTACTATGAATTATATGACTTTTTAAATCACCAACATCACTATGTATCAATTTAAGCAATGCAGAATTTCTAACCACAGATTTAAACGATGTTCTATTTATCTTTGCTTGTGCACATATTTCACATTTAGAAACATTCTCGAAGTTGTAATCAGAAATCAATCTAATATTTTCATGTTTCTAAGAGAACCATAATTCACATGTCATAATCTAGCATGTCAGATATCAACGGAGTCAACGATATAAGCAGAATCATTCTTTATTAGATTGAGTTAATCATCCCATTACAAGTGTATCCTTGTCCAATAAATATTCCGTTCTTGGACAGTACAAACTTATCAGACTCAAATGTAACCTTGAATCCAACCTTATTAATAAAAACTCATGAGACAAGATTCTTTACAATGTCAGAGACATATAGTACATTCTTAAGAGTAAGAGTCTTTTCTGATATGAATGGGAGTTCAACAGTGCATTTGCCAATGACTTTGCTGCCTTGATTGTTTGCCAAAGTAATTTCGTTTCCTTCTCCGATAACCGGCTCATATGTCTTGTAAAGATTTTTGTCTTTACAGATATGGATGGTTGCACCAGTGTCGTACCATCATCCACCACTATTGTCAACAACACCATTAGCACTTTGCATTATTGTGACAAGTTTTCCCTTTTCATCCGCCATGTTCGCCTCATTTTTTAAATATTTCATTCGTTGACGACAGCCACGAGCATAATGGCAGGATTTCTTACACCAGAAGTAATCGCCCTTCTTCTTATCCTTTTTGTTTGAATTTTTCTTCTTAAACTGAGAGTCATTCTTTAGCTTCAAAGAATTCTGAAATTCAACATTGTTAGCCTTAGAAGAATTCTCAGTTTACTGACTATCCTTCATTTCTCATTTACGAGAGTCCTCTTCAATACGAAGATGACACTGCAAACCTTCTCGTTTACTGACTATGCTTAAGTTTTTTTTTTGTAATCATTCCATGAAGGAGGAAGATGGAAGATTATGACTCCAACAACGAATGAAGACACAAGATCAATACCAGCATCCTTGAGATGATTGATGATGAGTAATAGTTTGCTGACCTGGGCGATAATTGACTTACTGTCAACCATCTTAAAGTCCAAGAAGTTGCATATCTGGAACTTCTTGTTGCTTGCTTCAGAGATCTTGTACTTGTTGTCCAGAGCGGTCCATAATTCCTTTGCATTGAGGATGCTTCGATGGGTATTGTAGACATTAGTGTCCAAAACATTCAGGATGTGGTCACGGTACATGAAATCATCTTCTTGACGCTTCTTGTATTTGGCCTTTAATTTGTCACTATCCTTCGTAGTTGCAGCAGGAATTTTCTCCAAGCCATCTTCAAGAATGTGCCACAACTTAATGATGATGAGGAAGAACTTTACCGTCTCTTACCAACAGGTAAAGTTTTCACCATCAAAGCATTGCAGGCGGTTCATGACTTGCAGAGAGATGTGTGTCTAAAACACGCATTAAACTTATAGGATTTTGAATTATTTTTGCACGTTTGTCTTTAGTTTAGTATCATTTTAGTAAATATTTGAGTTTTGGATGACTAATGAGTTCTTTGTGCTAAATTGTAGGAAAAGGAGGTAAATTTGGAAAGAAATTATACTTGAAGGAGTCCAGCAGAGATAGCTGACTTGAAAAGACATTTTGGTCAAATTCAGGGCCAAATTAGAGGATTTCTATTTGACAGATAATTGAAGATCTTTCTTTCCTCTTTCCGTGCATATAAAGAGAGCCTAAATTGGATATTGGAAGAGGAAGTTATGACCAAAGCACTGAAGACTGATATGACAAATTTTATTGATAAATATTCAGGATAATTTTAGAAATTCAGTTTTCTGCATCGCTGAGGACTCTAAGGACGACCCTTTTAGGTTTTTAGAGTTAGGACGACCTATATATAAGCCTCTAGACTTATTTAGAGAAGAACATTGATTCCAGAGAACATAACCTATTTTACTTTGTCTTTATCACGACTATGAGGAACTAATCCTCTAGGTAGATTTGAGAGAGGGTACGGAGGTTTTGGTTGTGAGGATCAGGTTTTATCAATCTATTTCAGTAGTATTTACTTATTTTCTTGTGCTTATTATTGTTCTTGAATGGTTTGCATTTGTGAATTTATTCTTGAACAGATTTGCCTTTGATTCTTGATTAGCGGTTGCAGTTAGGAATTGAACGTAGGAGCAAGGTTAATTCAGCGAGGAACGGTCGTTACCAAACTAATTAACTAGGAATAAGTAAGGCTAGTTTGTAGATACCAAGGTTTTGAGTATAATCGCTAGGAGTAGGAACATCTATTCTTAATGCCATTATCTTATAGAATAGAAATCGGTCGATACTCTGTCTATTAGGTGATAAATAACTAGTTAGGTGGTCGTTATGCTAGTTGATTGTTGGATGTTTGTGATCTCTTTGCGGTTGCGGGAGATTTACACCTATTTGCTACATGTATTAGATTATCTTTTGTGATCCAGTGATCAACCAACCTATCGTGGTACTCCAATTTCGAATCTGCCGCTTTTCTCTTATTGATTTCACCACTTCTTCTCTCTTTTGTGTTTTGTTGATTTCGTTTGATCTACAAATCTCTCAAAAACCCCCCTTTTATTTTCGTTTAAATAGATAGATTAATTGTGTATTCGTTCCTCCTTGGATCTGACTCGGTATTTCTGCTTTCTTATTACAAATTAGTGAGCCATGAATATCGATTTATTTTGAGAGGCCTCGACACGCTCGTCACAGAGATTGTACATCAATGATTGAAGTTTCACCCTCCATTGTGATGAAGTTAATCGTCTGAAAATTGTTGGAAAATATGGGCTGGAGGATGAAAGAATGGATGGTGTTGCACCGGCTTCAAAGCTCTTGTCGATTCTTTCAGATGATTAATTCAACCCTCCGGATATAATCCGCGAGTACAACAGGGCTATAAACTAACACCGTCAGGATACGATTAGGCCCTTAACACCGTCGTCGAGTTCAAGGTTTGTACTACCTTGAACCGACCAAGAACATACTTGCGTCAGAAATCTGATGATGCTTTAAGTGAGTAGGAAGGCTTGTAATAAAAATTGCTGTATGTGAAATGAGACCATAATGCTACTATTTATAGAGGTTGGCACTACCTTTTGATGCCCTTTTATCACTCAAGAAGTTTTTGAAACAATCTTCAAAGGCGGCTAATGGGAGGGTCACTTCCCTTGAGTTTAAACTCAAGGGGCACGAATTTTGAATCTGTTCGGGCCAATTTGCGGTCGTCAGTTATGGAGCTCTAAACTACCTTTCTGATTACTGCTTCTTCTCGTGCTTATGATTACCATAAAACCAGTGAGAAAAAGTTTCCCAGTCAGATGACAGCCACAAAACTAAGTCCGTTGGTGGCTCTATTATTCCAAGGGATAGAACCCTCTAATTATTCTGTTTGCTTATGGGTTCCATGTCTGCTTGGACTTCTTCTGGTTTTAATGGATATAGAGGGAAGAAATAAGGTTCATGCCCGAGAGGGACGGTTCAGCTAAAGGGATTGTCTTCAGCCAGTTCACTCGATTCTTGGACCTTATAGGATATTGTCTGCAGAGGGTACAATGAATCTATCTATTTCATCTTCTGTTTCCATTTACTGGTTCTATTACTCGAGGGAGGAGTACTTATAAATTGACCGTTCTTCTTGCGGTCTGGCATAAGTTGCATTCAGTTGGTTGGAAACATGAGCCTCAGTGCACGAGATGCTGCTATCAAGAAATTTAACGAGAATCCAGATTGCAAGATATTTTTTATCAGCCTGAAAGCTGGTGGTGTTGCTCTAAATCTCACAATAGCATCTCACGTAGGTTCCTCTTTTCGAAGGAAAGACAAAGCAACTAGAGAGACAACTTGTTCTGTAACCAGCTTCGTCCGATATAATTTTCCACATCTCTTTTGGAGTTGACGTGCAGGTTTTTATGATGGATCCTTGGTTGAACCAAGCAGTAGAGAGGCAAGCAGAAGATCGAATCCACAGGATAGGCCAGTTTAAACCCATCAGGTTCTGCTTCTAAATCATCTATGTCCTTATTAACATGGTGTAGTTAGATCTTCAACCGGCACAACAACTTGTCTTTACGTCGCAGAATTGTGAGATTCGTGATAGAGAACACAGTCGAGGAGAAGTTCCTGCACCTGCACCTGCAAGAAAAGAAGGAAGGAACTGGTGTTTCCATTTCAAAGCTTCGATTTATTCACACAAAACTATAATGCTGCTTCCTCTTTTGTAATATGCATCTAATTTTTCTCCGTCGGGTTATCATTATGCAGTACCGTGGGAGGTTCGTCCAACGCCATGGAACAACTAACAGAAGGAGACATCTATGACCTATTTGCCTTATGATCAGAACGTTTGGAACCTTTTTTTTGTTGTTGTTGTAGTAAACCTCAAAATGTCGTTTAGTGCATTGGTATTTTTTGAGGGTGGTATTTTAGTGCATTGGTATTAAAATTGGTGGTAATAATAGGCAGTGTACATTTTGGTTTTCCGTTGTAGTTATGAGCATGCTAATACGGGAAGAGAACTATTTCTCGCCCAAAGAAGGAAATCGTGGGCTGTGGTTGGGCTCCTTTGCTTAATGGTGGGCCTGTGTATACGCATAATGTTTATGGTAGTGTCTTGTGATCAAATTTGCTCAAATTATTGTGGTTATTTGGGCAAATTTGCAGCTAGACTTGATTGTAATTATACAGCGACGGTGTGTAATTGTGTATACGTAGTTATCAACGGTACTCATTCTCTGGATTTTTTTCATTGTATTTATTGCGTCAGCGTTTTGATTATTCTGCATTCGATAATATTATGGATATTTATAAAATTTTACTTATAAAAAAAAGTTTTATAAAGAGAAAAGAAATAGATAGTGAAATTGCTCATGGCGCCTCTCCACCGGAACTATAAAAGAAACCAAAAAACATTTGTGTAATGGTATAAGAGAATAATGGAATGGGGATTTATCAGGTTAAAATACTGATTACGACAAAAATTTACTTTTAAGTAGGTACTGTACGGCTGGTAGCACTAATTTTGGGTACGGCATGGTTCGAATTTGATACGTTCGGCTACTTCAATTTGAGCCAACTTATAAGATCTGAATGCGTAAATAAACTCTAGAGATGAGACAATAACAGGATATATAATCTCGGAGTTAAAAATACAGTATTCAACAATAAAAACTTAGGTTTAGGGATTAAATGCCTTGGTTTGGGCTGATCTTGGCACAAATATCCATCTTCTAGTGCGTGCCAATCACCCTCAACTTTTTTGGGAAAAGTCCTATTTAGTACCTGTAGTTTTGCATTTTAAAAAGTAACCCATGTAATTTTAAATTGAGAATTTAGCACCCTATGATTTAAACACTTTTTCTTGACAGGTCCAGAATAGTTGCCCTGCTAAACGTACTTGAAACAATACCTTTTTTACCTACGTGGCTGACATATGACAAGTGAGTGAGTTAAGTTGACGATAATGTGGTATCTGATAAATTATCATTTCAGTCCATAATTTGTTTTTATTTTTCCAAAAATTCATTATTTAATTAAAAACCCAAGAATACAAAGAACACCCAATTAAAATAAAAAACATCTATTTAAAACACCAAGAATACTCAATTAAAATACAAGAACACCAAATTACTAAAATCAACACAAACTTTCTCTTTTTGTGTTCGTAAATTCAAAACAAAGTACACCAATACAATTAACTCGAAAATCCCAACTGCTTAATATAACGCAACAGAGGCTAAAATCAAATCTGGTCGGCCTCGTCGGCCCAACTTCGCTGCCGTCGTCCTGGGACTTTCTCCACGCTTCGAGGGTTGTCCACGTGTCCAGCGCCTTTGGCCCGGAGAGCATCGTCTTCGGCCCCAACGGAGCTGGGCCTTACATCAGAGTCGCCAACGGTCGCATCCTCAAGTGGGTCGGCGGTGCGTGGCCCGATTTTGCCTTCACCGCTTCAAATAGTTCCGCGTCCTCAAGTGACTCCACGCGGCGACTCAGAGCTCAGGCTGCGAGCGGATGGTGGATGGGTTCGACCGGAGCGTCCCAATAGGGAAGGCGGCGACCCTGCCCAGCTCGCGGTACAACAAAACTTCCTTCTACGACCTCGAGCTCCGCGGTGTCTTTTATCGGACTTGGCAGGATCTACTTACAATGGACGAGTTTAGGCGTTAATGGGGAATCTTGTGGAGAAAGCTGCCTCCTGTCGTACTCCTCCGCCTCCGATCGGGTCAACGCGATTGTCGCCGATGCCAGATCCTCGTTGGTTTCTCTAACTTAGTTCTGGGTTTGAAAGTTGGGTTTGACCTTTTGGGTCTATTGAGGATGGTTTTGTTGTTGGTGAAGTGATTTTGTAACGATCGATGGAGCCGAATAGGTAGCCGAAGTCATCTAAAGTATTTCTTAATTGGATTATTTGCTCCTTGTTAATGGTTATATGGTTGGCTTGGCTGGGGGAGGGTGTTGGATTTCTATTTGAGATTTGGGTTGAATTTATGGAAGTGGGAGGAAGAGATGGGGACGAAGGAGAGGGAGAAAGGTGAGAGGAGAGAGTAGGAAGGGAGGTTTGGGATGAAGCAGTTTTCCAAAAACATTATTAAAATAGGGATGGTTTTGATATTTTCCATAAAATATAGCTAGGGAGGATGAATTGAGTATAGCTAGCGTGACACGTGGACAAAGTCTATGACATGACAATCCAAATAGGACAGTCAGCTATCTTAGATTTGCCCGGAAAAAAGTGTGTAAATAGCATGAACTGAATTTTTAATTTAAAACCACATGGCCTAAATTCTGAAAACCTAAAACTACAAGGTAATAAATAGAACTTTTCTCTTTTTTTTAATGAGAAATCTAATCACCCTCCATCTAAGCTATTAAAATTGCCGACAAGAACGCGAATTGAATTATTGAACTTGTAAAAAAGAAATTGAAATATTGAACTTTATTTTAAAAAAATCTTTATCGTTTGGTATCACCACGAAGTGGCAAAAAACTGGACGTTGTGGTCATTGATGAATATTATTAAGTTGTGTACGCGGACTAACAGAAAGTCGCCATATTGCAGCGGTTAATGTGGAATCGAAATTAAAGGTGGGGACCACGGAGTAGGGAGTAGAGCGCACCGGTACATAATCCCCCGCATAACAACTAACCTCCGAATAATATCCGACGGTACTCGATTTTGAATACGACAAAAGGGGAGAGATGTTGCAGCTGCTGTACACGGTGATCGGAGGGGAGATGGCGCTGATCCTGCTGCTGCTGTTCAAGACGCCGCTGAGGAAGGTGGTGATCATGGGGATGGACAAGGTGAAGCGCGGGCGGGGCCCGGTGGTGCTCAAGACGGTGGGGGCCACCGTCTTGGTGGTTCTCCTCTCCAGCGTCTACAACATGTTGAGCATCCGTGACCGCGCCGAGGAAGGCGTCCTCAATCCCACCGACATGGTCCTCTTGGCCTCCCACCTCCTCGAGGCCTCCCTCATGGGTAGCTACCCCCCTCCTCCCTCTTCCCTTCGAATTGGATCCGACATAACTGTAATACGTCTTAGGGTTTGTAGATCCACTAATTGAGTTTCCCTAGTTTGATGGAACCCTAATCTAATCGAACGCCCTCTCAATGTGCGCGTGACGTAGCTGATGTCAGTTAGGTTTTATTGTGGCAATTTCGTATGAGTAGATTCTGTTTCATATAGGAGTAGTAGTGGCCATCACGATGATGAACCAAAGGGTCATTCAATTAGAAGATTGGGTTGCGGGTAGGACTTTCATGGAACTCTGTTTATTTTCGTATTTATATATCGGACTTTTTCCTCCATTTCCAACAAAAAGATAATTAGCTGATGCCATTGTAGAAATGATACTCCCGTTCGCGGATTCACCTTGCAGTATTTGGGGTTAACTATAAGTTGTTGCCTCGTCCGGGATTCGAAATGGTAACTTGATTTGGGTGAGATCTTTTCTTCTTGCAGGATTCATGCTGTTCCTGGCGTTGATGCTTGACAGATTGCACCATTACATCAGGGAACTCCGGTTGCTTAGGAAGGCCACCGAAGCGGCCAAGACGCAGAACCACAATGGCACCGAAGAGGAAGTCAAAACTTTACGGGAACAAGTCAGTAGCTTGAAAAGCCAATTCAAGAAGGTAGAATCTGAATTTGAGGCAAAAGCTGCTGAAGCAAAAGCCGCGGGAGCTGAAGCAGAGGCCCTGAAGAAGCAATCCGAGGGGTTCCTTCTGGAGTATGACCGCCTCCTGGCAGACAATCAGAACCTTCGGAATCAGTTAGGCTCAGGCGATCACTCAGACAAGAAGAATACATGATACCAAGTCGTCGTCACATGGTGAGGTTCCTTCGTGCCTAAACCTGCTGTATGTATTAGCGTACCGCGTATCTCTGTGGCAATGGCTACATTCTGGGTTTGTCATGGCCCCTATGGCCGGATGCTTATTACATAGGAACTGATATATCCATCTGATATGTTAACTAGTTGTCTACTCTCTATCCTGTTACGAGAACAAGTTCGGTATCTTCCTTTCGTTCTTGCCTCGCATGTTCTTAGCATCAGATGCTTGTTTTGCTTTAATTAACCACATTAGACAAGCTGGTCGCCCAGAGCCTATTCTGGAGTTGCTTTCAGTTCTTTTCGCTCCATGTCTACTGCCCTACTGCCGAGGACGGCCTAACCCGACAAGATAATTGAATGTCATCTGAAATCGCTACGTATTAACATTTCTGAGTTGGAGCTGAAAAGATTGCAAAAAAGGCTGGAAAAAAAAGAATTAGAATCCGTAAATCAATGATCAATGTTCAATCAGTAATGTGATTTACACACAATGGAAGTAATAATATGCGTGCGTTCGGATTAGTAGCCTGCAGATAAAAACTTGTTTCAATTTCATAGCCATGATCACTGTCATTGGAATAACACCAAAATAGAGAAGTATGCTTCCATGAGGATAGGATGGAGCTGAAATGCATCAAATGTGGCGATTAGTCCCGGCGTGTAGTTCGGTTCGAGGGTTTTAGGAGACGAACCCAATTCAAATATATATCTCATCCTGACATTAGACACAAAATCTGAAAGAGTAACTTGTAATTGAAGGCATATCTGCAATCTAGTGCATGTGTTAATACATTATGAATATGTGCATATAGATTTGCAAAATATAGAAAACATATTCTCGGGTTTCAAGAAAATTGATACAAGTTTGACTATGGGATGAAGAGGAAGCATCTGTTAATCAAGAATCCAAAGACAGAAAAGATGGAAAAACTAACCTGGCTGCTTAGTTTATGAAATCCAACTCCGACAGAGCTTCAGGAAGTTGAGTCCTTTTCCATCTCTGCGTCAGCTTTACATAAGCTCGTTGCCCACCGGATCAACAGAGTAATGAATGGGAAGTGACTTCTTGGTGATCAAGCTAAATTTCGAACCCCAAACCTGCCTTTTCAAATATAAACCATTTGATCAAGGCCAGGAGAGTCAAAGTATTATATCAAACTGGTGCCTCTAATGAGTAGATCCTTACATCTCTGTAGTCTGTGCTGGCCACAAACATATTAAAGGCCTCCACTGCAAGTGACACCAGAAAAAACCGGTAAGAAATTGAGGCAGATGCACTTGGTCTACAGATATATATAGAGAGGGCTCACATGATCGGAATCTTATCACCACCCCATGAGTATATTCCTTGCTGCCAAGGTTAAAGTTGGTACCTGGTGAACATGTAATGAAGAAGAGATGATGTAAAAGCATATTATGAAAGCATAAAAAAACATTTACACTGATGTGGTGGATAGTCCAAGTTGGTCTTGAATTAGCTACTCCGATGATTGAGAGGATATTGGTAGTAGATGGAACACCGTAGTACAAGCTTCTGAATAATGCATACCTCTGGTGAATTGGACTATTAAGGATGGAGACTCTTGTGCCAGATTTTCCAGTGATGCTAATGCATCTTCCGCAGCCCCACCCAACGAACTCTCTTCAAACTTGAAAAGATGCACAAACTCGAGCCCAAAGTTGAATTCCTGCAAGGAATTTGAAAATTGATGTGACCAAAACAGACCTAATGGATACTCATACAGAAAAACTGGGATCAGCATCAGAGATATTAGTCCACGCAGAGTACATCAACTTCACACCTCTCCTTTGCGGAATATGGAAAGAATATCATCTTCCACTTCTGTTTCATAATCCACATTCATCGATTCCTGCATCGGTCAAGTAATCAAGATACGGTAGAAGTTGGAATACCAAAAGAGGAAGGAAATATAAGCCCAGAGACAATCGGTGTTTACTTGTCAGGGCATACATGGCAGTAAGGTGATACATGTTTCTGTACAACTTCCAAGTAAAACAGATTCTCGTAGAACTTCCTGACATCTTCCTTTTTCTGGAAGCGCATGAAGACACCGTGGGTGTAGCTTTCTTCAGTGTTGTTGGAGATGCGTCCTACACAAGAAAATACGATAAATCATGCACTGAATAATCCAAGTGTTGTTCTAAACATTATCAGTTCCATGATTAGCATTTGACAGAGGCAAGCTATATCATTCCTAGGAAATTGCATTTCGAAAAGCACAAGCAGGAAGTGAAAGCCAAAGAAACTCACCCACAGATACTGCAAGAATTCCTGGCATTTGGTACTGGGTTGTGTACAAGTAATCCAGCATATCCTTCTCGTTATCCTCGGAGAGTTCTTTCTTTGCCTTGAGCAAACATATGTGATCAATGACTTTCCTACAGCAAATGTTTGAGCTAACAATCAGAAACGAAAGAAAGTAAGCACGAACAATGTTTTATCGGCACCCACAAGACGAAAGCAAGTACAACAGGCAACTCACTCGACACAACATATTGCTGAAGAAAACGCATAAAGAACGATTCCATTTCATTTCATTTTCCCGTTTAACACTGCCGCTTAGTTGATGGATCACAAAGCAACAATACCAAAAAGCTAATTTCTAATACCCTGCAATAAAACCTAAGGATACGAAAGAACCAAAATGGACAGCCAATCCGAGGAAAGATCACACTGAGGAAATTTAACAAACAGCTAGAATACGACCCATCGGAACGCACATCTTCTTCTCCGAGTTGAGACCCTCAGAAGGAGAGGCGAAAATGGTCAATCTGCGAATCCGCTGGCACCCGGAACTCACACCCCCAACTCCAAGCGATGCTGAAACTACACAAGACCATGTACCCAAAACGCAAATACACATCAGGCACGGAAACTCCAAGTCTCAAATCCCAAATAAAACGCTAATAAACAGTATCGCTTACATCTTGGAGAAGCTGGGCGACGAGGGCCAGGGAATTGGCGGAGACAGTGAGAATTGGGAAAGCTTAGGCTCTGGAGGAGCATTTTTCCTAATTTTTTTGTGATAATGGAGTTGGGTTTTTGGGGAAATTAAGAGGAATCGAAGAGGGGACAGAAGAGGAGTGGATATTTTTTGGTGGCAAGAGGAAACGAGTGGAGTAGGAATAATAACCGACTTTTAAATCTTACCGTTAAACTTGGCGCCTCTTTCTTTTCCTGATTTTATTTATTCTTTTTATTATTATTTTTCTTCTAAAATTCCATCGTTTTAAAAAACACGGTCCGACCGATCCAAGAAAGCGGGTCATTTTTTATACGGCCTCCTGTCGGACTAGATAGTTCGCACTGATTTTTGACCCAGATCGCTTGGTCTGAACAGATTTTATTCAAATCAGCAAAAATTAAAATAAAAAAGTCTTATCATATGCTCGATTTTTCTGAATCAACAAAAGAAAATGAACTTTATATGCTATAAATTAGTTGATATTTATAAAATGTGGATCTTGAATCCTATATTTTGACTATTTGGTCTACATATTATTCAAAAAATAGTAAAAAATTAATAAAAAGTGTCCGATCGGACTGGAATAATCGGAGGACGAACCAAATCCGGATCGTACCAAAATCTGTATTTTAAAACTATGTGAAATTCTGGGCCTTAGATTGTGAATTAATATTTTCTTTCCATTGGATCTGGGCCTGAGCCTAATGTAAGCCCAAAGAGCAAATGATTTTGGGCTCATTTTCAGCCCAAATAAAGATGCATCTTACCATCCGAACACACCCAAAAATTATATAGCTGATGATAATATAACAAAAAACTTTAAAATAGTATCAATACCCACTTTTTGTAAGTGTTATCAGTGGCCAAGTATTAATTAATATTTTGTAGCTATAAATATCTTGTGCAGCACTAAAAAAAAAGCATTATTTTTTTGTCTTTTGGACTGATGAATGTAGTTTTCTTAGGATCATTCGGATCAACTACTATTTAATAATGTTGTGAATAACTATAAAAAAATAAAATGACTTTTCAAGTCGCTCTAATATCTCATTAATTACTGTTAATGCAAACGAGTCAATCATTCTGGAGTCGCATGGGTATCAATTTATTTGTCTCGTTTGCGACCAATATAAGGCTAGTCTTCTTTGAAACTGCGTAGAATATGCTTTTGGCGTGCCGTATCAAATTAAGTCGACTTTGACCCCACTTGTTACCATTCTACCTTACCCATTTAATTAATCTAATAATTTCAAGACGCCAATTATTCAGTACCCGTACAATAATTTCGCCCTCGTTTCCACGGAATTAACTTGATCTCGCTCATTATTCTCGTGGCCTGAAATTAAATAACAACGTCTAACTTTTTTTTGGAAAGGATCAGCGTCTAACTCAGTACCCAACTTTCAACATACCCACCACCTTTCATACCAGCTAGTGAAATATACTCAACGAGGTACACGTGCCTATTTCATTTTTTAGACCATCTTACTGCAGTGACTAATTTAGGTTCGAGCTAAGTTGAACTTTTAAAATGCTACGAAATTTTCCGACAAGTATTTAACACTGTTAAGTTTCGAGAGTTCGAACATTTGATTAGCACAGGTTGATTTTCTTTTTTTTAATATAACGTTTGAGTCTCGTTATATGACAAATTAATTAGCCTAAAGAGTCTCATTAATTAAATTAACTATATATAGATAATAAAAAATACTAAAAAAGTTCTCTTAAAAACCCTAGAATGAACCCTAAGTATACCCACTCCCCTCCGCTGACCCCACCTCCTGACCTATGGTCAAGGGTGGAGCTAGAAAATTTGGGGAGTGGGGGCAATATAATTTTTTTAAAAAAGTTTAACGTATGTAATTATAACATTTATAATTATCATCTACGATAACTCATGCGTTGAAATCGCTCCATAATAGCTACATTGTCAATACAATTAAATACGTCTTTCTCGATATATGTAATTAAACAATCAGCTAGCAGTCGCAACACTTGCAGTCGCAACCAGCAATATCAAAGCTAATGCCTGAAGCCCAAATATTCATGGCAGAAAATGTTCTCTCAATACTTGCAGTCGCAACCGGCAATATCAAAGCTAATTTCAGGAGCCAAAATACCGTAGGATAAATGAGATCTCTATGTGTTTGCACCAACGTCTGAGCCAAAATATTGAACCTCTTTATATCATAAAATTCATCATTAGATCTCATATCAGCAATATAATTATCCAACTGACTATCCAGTGTCAAGATATCCAATGACAAAAAGTCACGTGGATAAAATTTAGTCAGACCAAGCAATTTTTTCTTATCAAAAGCAGCAAATGATTCATCCGGACTCAAACATGCCACACCAAAAAGTAATTCAATGTTGATCTCAATAAACTGACTATTTAATTTCTGAAGTTGCGTATCTATAATTGCATAGAAAATTTTAACTTGATAATGGTGCAGATTAGTAACCTGGAAATTTTTGCGCCGAGATCTTTCACTTGGCTGAAACATATGTTCCATATGTAGAATAATAATCTCACGTTCTGTGCAAAATGCTAAAGCTTTTAATAGCAAAAAAGTCTACCATGTATCTCTTAAATCTTGCAACCTTTGTTTTGACATTTTTACTAGTGTCATGGCTCAAGCGATATTTTGATCCTTTCGTTGTAAAGTCTGTGATAATTCATTGGTGATTCCTAATATGCTCTTCATAAGATAAAAACTGAATATAAAGTCAAATGATTGAAGTGACTCCAATAGAGAATTAGCTTCAACTCGTTGAATAGATTCAGTTCCATCCCCAGCTATAATATTTAATACCTTTATTAGAAAGTTGAAAAAAATTTATTAGCTTTTGTGCATGCATAAATAATTAATAATAATAATGTACTTAAAGACATAGGAATTAATTAATATAAAAATAAATTTCTTAAGAAAAAATATTACCTTGATCACGGAATCGATTAGTTATAAATTCAAAAGTGAACCATAATGTGAACCCTATCTTTTGTCACATGCTCGTCTAACACTAAGTTCTTGATTCAACCCCCTTCCACTTGCAAGTTCACCATTTTCTAATCCCTTGACAATTATAGCAGCATATTGTTCTCTCAAAATATCACGATGTCGAGTTGATGCCCTAACAACATTTAAGACCATAGCTATCACATTGAATAGAGTTGCAACATGATCGATATTTTTAGCAACAGCTACCAATGTTAACTGAAGCTGGTGAACAAAGCAGTGAACATAATCTGTAGATTCATTCTCCCTCATAATTATACTTTTCAACCTATTGAATTCTCCTCTCATATTACTTGCTCCATCATACCCTTGTCTACGTAATCTGGACAAACTTAATCCATACTTCATAAATGTTAACTCAATTCTTTTCTTGAGTGAAGGAGCAGTTGTATCTGAAACACGAACAATATCTAAAAATTGCTCAATTATATAGCCTTTTCTGTTGACATACCTTATCACAATAATCATCTGTTCTTTGACTGAAACATCACGAGATTCGTCAACCAAGATAGCAAATAAATCATCTCCCAAATCAGCAATAATAGCATTAGCAGTTTCAACTGCACACGCGCTAATAATGTCAAGTTGTATATCATGAGCTATCAGCTTAAGATTATCCAGAGTATTTTTATCGATAACCTTTTTAATATCTTCGTTATGGTCAGCCAGAAAATTCAGAAGTTCAAGATAGTTATCTCAGTTCATCGACTTTTCAGACTCATCATGACTACGGAAAGGAAGCCTTTGGCGCAACAGAAAATGAACACAGTCCACAGAATCACATAAGCGTGTTCGATACTGCCTTTATCTTATTCAGAATACATACTAAAATAGATACTCAAATGTTATTTCTGATTCATCAAAGCATGATATTTTTTCACGGATTGAGAATGACTACTGTCAAGTTTTCCTGCATGAGTAGTAAACCTTTCTGGTTTATTCCAGGAACTAAAATCTTCCACAACAAAGGAGTCTCCACCTCCGTGCTTGTCATTTTTAGACTTAAATAAATAGCAACAAAGACAAAATGCAGCTTCTTTGTTTATGCTATACTCCAACCAATTTTTATGATCATCAAACCAAGCGGGATTAAAAGAACGTGCCACAGTTCCAAATTTCTTTTTCTAAAAATTGTGTCTCCTAGGCTGACAAGGTCCAGATAACAAATACTTTCTTCTTACTCTATCACAGGCATCAGGATGATATAATAAAATTCTTTGTCTCAAACCAGGATTTGAAGGAAGATTTTTTAAATCAATCTCGACATAAGCTTCCTTGAAACTCATTTCTGTGCTTTTAGAACCACTAACTTCGTCAATAGACCTCTTACCTTTTGTCACGTACTTATCCATAACTGATCAGAAATATAAAATTAAATAGATTAATATAAATAAATACCACAATAAGAAAGACAATTTTACAAATATTAATACAGCGAAATCAAAAACATAAATTATTTAAACATCACAGTAACAGAGAGATGGGAGAATATATGAAATAATGTTAAAAATATGATATACATACACACGACAAAGCCTACCAACATCGCTCAATATGTTCGGTATCAGATAGGAAATAGAGTTCTAACCAATTATGAATTCGAGACAAAACCTAACAACTAATCCAAACCCTAACCTAATAAAAATAATGCAAACAATAGGGATAGATATCATATACGTGACCCTTTAATCAAAGAAAGAAGAAAAAGTAACTCGCCCTATTCCAAGTTGACCCTCAAACGCGTTCTGGTCTGCTTTGGGTTGAACGTTCTGTTTCTTTCTTTTTTATTTTTTTGAGGGAACTTTAGGGTTGGTTCCTTAAATGAGGAGGAACTGCAATTCAAAATATAACACCGGTGATTTTATTCAGAAAAGGAATATAAATCTTTTGCATATGGTCAAATTTTATTCGAACTCGATAACTTGTTTGACATTTAGAATACACACTTTCTTGGGCCCGACTAGCATATGATAAGTCAGTAATGGACCATTCTGGTTTCAATTTTTAGGTTGATTAATTTTTTAGTGGAGATATATATTAAAAAATATACCTAGTTATCAAACAAAAAAAAATTAAGCGGGGGCAACTGCCCCCACAACGTCCCTCCTCTCTCCGCCCCTGCCTATGGCTCCCTCACCGTGAACCGCCTAACCTACCACCACCAATCCCGGAGAACCCTTCCCTGTCCCCCCCTGACCAGACAAACCGAACCATCTGCCGTACCTAGTACATACCCTAAAAACATGACCCCAAACCCTAACCATGTACATGAGAACTTCCTGAACCAAGTGACTAATACCCATCCACAGGAAGCTCAGTCGGGACAGACCTATCTGAATTTCCTGAATGGACAAGTAGGGGGGCAACTACCCTCCCATCCTGACTAAGAGGAGGACTGGTTTGCCATAGGATTAGCGGAGGTTGATGAGACTAACCCTAGATGACCGCTCATTAGCTTTACACCGTAGGCATGGGAAAGAATTGAGGAACCCTGGCGGCTCACTGCTGTGGTGAAGGTACTTGGGAAGATGATCGGTTACATGGTGCTACTTTCTCGACTTCAACAACTATGGAACCCGCATTATGATTTTTGGCTGGTGGATCTCCCCTATAATCATTACCTGGCGTGTTTCTCATGCAGCAAAGACCGAGAGGTAAGAATGGGTCATGGACAATTCAGGATCACTATATAACAGTTCGACCATGGGATAAGTCGTTCCTTGCCCAGGTTGGGGCACATAGTTTGTTCAGGCATGGGTAAGACTCCTGAATCTGGCCATACAATACTATAACGATAATGTGCTACGGTGCATAGCTGCAGTCTTGGGGAAACTAGTGAAGCTAGACTCGAATACGACTGGGAAGTTTTAGGGCCACTTCGCACGTCTCTGTGTAGAGTTAGACATTCAAAAACTGTTACTTAGTGAAGTCATCATAGATGGAACGCCCCAGAAAGTGGAATACGAAGTCCTACACACAGTCTGTTTCACATGTGGTATGTATGGTCACCTCAAGGAGAGCTGCCCGCTGAAAATTATTGCTCAGGAAGGGGAAGTGATCCCAGCAAGTGGTAACATGGAGGCAATGGCTCGTGCAGAAATGGGAGGCCCCCAGAACCAGCCATTGCCAGACACAGATAGAGAAGGATTGGGTCCACAGATGCTTGTGGAGAAACAGGTACGAGCTTCGTGGGTGAATGGGCTGAGACAGGATCCTAGAGCTGGGAATAGATTTGATATCTTACAACGGTTGGAGTAGGACGAGACCATTGCAGTGTAGGGGAATCAAAGTTTTTCGGCACCTGGACTAGTCTTTGCAGCTTTGCCTGACAAAGAGGGGCGACATGGCTTGAATCCCCACTAACGCCCCCTAGGAATCCTCAACAGCGTCGCCCAACACTACAAAACCAAGCAAAAATCATGCCCCTGCTGGCGCAGAAATGTCCGAGGAATGAGGATAACATCCTAAGCCTTCGGTTGAGAGAGGCAGCAAACAAGATCAGGACGACCCGGAACTCATCCAACAGTTCAGGACGATTAGCCTTTGTAATGTTGCATATAAGATCATCGCGAAAATGATTGTGAACAAGATCAAACCCAAGTTGCCACAGTTGATCTCTCCAGCACAAGGTAGTTTTGTCCTAGGCAGGCAGATTGTGGATAATATCACTATATTTCAAGAAGCCATACATTCAATGAGTGGGAAGTAGGGTAGGAAGGGTTGGATGGCTATCAAAATAGACCCGAAGAAGACAAAGTGATCGGATGAGGTAGGGCTTTATTTCTGAGACAATGGCCGAGGTAGGGATCCCAGAGTCAATCAATAGGCTAATAATGTCTTGCGTTTCAGGCAGTATTATGAGACTTCTTTGGAATGGGGAGATGACAGAATGATTCATCCCGACAAGGGGCCTGAGGCAAGGGGACCCACTATCCTCTTACCTCTTCGTATTGTGCATGGAATGCTTGGCACACTAGATCACAGCCAGGAAGCTTGGAAGCCTATCTAGTTGACAAGGAGAAGGACAGAGCTTACGTACCTATTTTTTGCTGACAATGTTATATTTTTTGCAGAGGCAAGCTTAGACCAGGCAAGGCTCACACTCAATGGTCTCGATGCCTTATGCTCGGCCTCAGACCAGCGTGTAAGCAACCCCAAATCGAGAGTCTTCTTCTCCCCGAATGTATCATGCCAGACATTGGCGCAGATAAGCGCTAAATTGGGAATTAAAGCGACGAAGGATTTGGGCCGCTACTTAGGGTTTTTGGTCCTGCACAAGCAGATCACTAATGATACTTTCAACTATATTCTTGAGAGAGCATAAGCAAAGTTGGCGGGTTGGAAGACAAAGTAGCTAACAAGGGCGGGTAGATTGACACTTGTATGCTCAGTGCTCACAACTATACCAACATGTGCAATACAAGTTATTAGTCTGCCGTGCGGTATATGTGACAAACTGGAACGCTTATGAAGGGAATTTCATTGGGGTGACATAGAGGGGACCTAACGAGTATACCTCTTGAGTTGGGAGGAGGTTTGCAGACCGAGGAACGTGGGTGGACTTGGGATTAGACGAGTCCGAGCAGTAAATGACTCTCTCTTGATGAAGTTGGGCTGGAGGTTTTTGCAGGAACCCACCTCGATTAACCAGTCCACTATTTTTTGCAGGTGTTGGAGAATAAATACTGCCAGGGTATTAACCAGTCCACTATTTTTTCAACCAAGAAGAAACAGTCTGCAATCTGGGTTGGGCTGTCTAAGGTGGCGACAAAGCTTTTGGAGGGCTGTTCTTGGTTGGTGGGAGATGGTCGAGACGTGTGCTTCTGGACGGATAGGTGGTTAACAGGAGAGGAGCCACTGGTTGCTCAGAGACTTTATATTCCTACCGAAGAACGATACAAGAAGGTATCTGATTATTGGGTACCACATGGAAGGTAGAATTGGGATCGTCTGCGATAATGGATTCTGAGTGAATGGTGGCCCAGGCTGGAGTCGGTGCTTGTGAGTGAGCTGGAGGGTGGCCGTGACACTGTAGCCTGGAGCCACTCTAGCTCGGAGACATTCACGTCAAGGTCTGCCTATTACATACTTACGGAGGAGCATGGGATGTAGTTGAATCCTGCCATAATATGGGCACGGGTTTGGAAGCTAGAGGTACCTGAGAAGATTTGCATGTTCATGTGGTCGTGTCTGCAAGACCATTTACTGACTAATTATGAAAGATTTTGGAGACACATAGCCCTCACACCTTACTGCCCTTTTTGCCAAAGGGTACCAAAAATGACGTTACATATGCTGTGAGAGTGCCAAGGTCGCTCCAAGGTTTGGGACCAGCTACTGCCAAGGCTGCTTGCTGGTGACCTTTGGACGTGGCTGTCGGTGAATTTAGAGAGCAAAGTGGAGGACAGCAGGAGATTGAAATGGCACAGCATGTTCGCCACTGCTTGCTGGTGGATATGGAGATGGCGGAATGACAAAGTATTCTCTGGTAATAGCCTTCTGGAGAACTCGGCTCAGCTTATTATGGATCAGGCTACGGGTTTTGTAGAGGCGTAGAGCAGCATGAGGGCGCCGTCTGCTGAGGTCCATCCACGTGAGGATAATATAGCACGGTGGCTCCCCCCACCAGAAGGTTGGTATAAATTAAATATTGATGGTGCAGCAAAAGGGAACCTGGGCCCGGTAGGTTGAATACTGAACATGGTTCTTGGTGTACAGGGTTCGTTAACCATAATGGATACTGCACATCATTGAAGGCAGAGGTCTGGGCTATTTGGAGAGGGCTAAACATGGCGTAGGAGATAGGGGCCGGAAGATTGTGCTTGAGACAGATTCGCAGGTAACAACGAAGAGTCTAGCCGAGGGAGTTGCGAAAGAACATCCACTTTTATCCCTTGTGAATAACTGCAGGAATCTCATACACCGTGAATAGCAAGTAGAGGTTGTTCATTATTTTTGTGAAGGCAATCAAGTCGTGGATTGGTTGTCAAACTTTGTTTTTCAATTTCCATTAGGTTTACATTTTCTGTATGATCCCCCGCCGGACTTAGTCCCGTTACTATTGCATGCTAGCATGGGAATTGGGACTGTACGCGAGCTTGGTTGTAATTTTCGTTTCTTTTCAATAAAGAGGTGAAAGGTCAACTGTTTAATTGTTGTTCACTTTCGGTCTTTTTTCCGTTCATTTTTTATAATCGAAATTAAACTTCATAAATTAAATAAACTTTTCACACTCTATTTACTCTAAATTAATTGTTTGAAATACTAGCATATCGTATTACAAAAATCATTAGGTGTCCACGCGAATGATTCTAACATAAAACAACTTCCACGCGTTAGATTCTAAAGCCAGGAATTCCCAATAGTATGTGAAAGTGTTTAAATAATTAAGGGCCGTGAAATTTGTAGGAGCTAATTAGGTCACAACTCATACACATTTATGACATCACCTTACCTACCAAAAAGAGCAATATAAGCCAGAACATGGTCCAAGAAGTGGCCACACAAGCAGGAGTACCACCTAATGACCCAGATGAGAAATCCCACTTGTGTTCACCTAACTTATGTGCCCAAGTATATGCCCTAAGTACAAAGAAATCGAATTTAGATTTATCGGTCCTATCACTTTTCCGAATATTAAATTTGTTCAACAAAAAAGCTTAGAACAGTTGAGAAGAGTTACGAGTTGGGGGTTGAGCACATTTCATGGAGGTGGCGAAATTGGCACCTATTACTTGGAAGTTGGACCTAACATTATATATTTTTTCTCCTTAACCGAATCAATAAAAAGGAGAGAGAGCAGGTGTGGCGTGGATTACGTGTACTGCAAGTAACCACTTGTAATGGCAAGTAGGCGATAATAATTTCACCAACAGAACTTGACCAAGATTGGGGAAGATATGCAGGATTAGGTTAATGCAATTGGGACTTCATAATGTAGTCCAATTGATCAGGTTTGACCTTTGCCTAATGCCACTCCATTGTCCAATTTCCTTGTTCTCTTTGTACAAAGCCACATTTTTTAAGGGAAATTTTTAGACTAAGTAATTACACACCTGAACTTCCGTTAAATCGTACTACGCTTTATCCAGTTAAAACAAATGTCATTTGTACAAAGCAATGTAACTATTGATAACCCATTCAAAACCCTTTGAACACGAATGCCCATAAGAAAAGTAGTAGCAGCGGTGATCAGATATCAATCTTTTTGACCTGATTCGAACTCAGATTAACCGAATCAAAATATCAATCGCCACATGAGAAACAACTTTTAAGCTTGTAAAAATAGCATTGATCTATAAGGAATTAACAAGATATCTCTGTTCCACTCAGCAATGGAACAATTACCACTAGCTACAAAACAATCTCTCCCATATTCACATCCACCCAAAAAATCAAAATTCCCACTAATATCTCCAACTTTATTAACATTGGAATCCCACAACTCCTCACTACCACCACCACCACCCCCAACAACGATTTCCTCCAATTCTACCACTTCTTTGGCTTCCATAATTGTGTCGATCCCTCTGACCGTGACCCAATTATCATCTTCGTCGTCGCGCCAGCTGGGCCCCACTCCGACCATCATCAGCTTTCCGAGCCTCTCGCCGGCCGGGCTAGTGGAAGTGGAGCTCTCTGGCTCGTCCATGGAGCTCCAGAATTCTCGGTCAAGTGTACTTGTAGGAGACCAATTAGTACTAATCTTGCAGGGAACTTCGTGAAGTTGCTTCCCTTCGGATACCGTTAGAAAAGGGTGGCTTAGGAGTCGTTTAGCCGTCCACCTCTCTTTAGGGTCCCTCCTAATACACTTGTCCAAGAAATCCCTCGCTTGTTCCGACAGAAAACAGGGGATGTCCGGTGACTGACCCGAGTACCCGACCCGGTACAACGCGGATACTGGGTCGGTGAGATCCTTCCACGGCGAGCCTCCGGTGGCCATCTCGATGATCGTGCACCCGAGAGACCATATGTCGGAAGGGAACCCTTGATCATCCCCGAGCGCCACCTCCGGGGCCATGAACATCGGGGTTCCGGCAAGGGCGGGTGTTGCAGAGGGTTGATCAGGGTCAACCCGCTTGGCGCACCCGAAATCCGCAATTTTGGCGCCACTTGGGCCTATTAAAATGTTGGTCCCTTTTATGTCACAATGCACCAATCCGTTGGAATGCAGGTAATCCAGACCTTGCAGAATCTGCCACGTGTAATTCTCGATCGCACGCTCCCCGAGGCAGCCCCCGCCGGACCGGATTGCATCGGCGAGCGTGCCACCGGGCATATACTCCAGGAAGATATTGTACATGGACAAGTTGTGCTCTCTTGTTATGTCACATCCCCTGTACCCAATTATGTAAGGGCAGGACATGGAAGACAGCAACACCTGCTCCCTCTGCAGGTACTCGGACTGCGAAAGCTCAGCGGACTTGGCGGCAAATACGTCGCCAGTTCGGGCGGAGGTGGCGAGGGTTACGGCCGCGGTGGAGCCGCGGCCTATGGTCCGGCCCCTTGTCCACTCCATTTTGGGTCAGACTCAGAGTACAGAAGGTATAAAAGAAAAGAAACACGAGGGGGGAAACTTTTGTTGTTGTTGGGTTTATTCTGAGTTGGGGAGAAGTGGCTTACTTGGTTTATATAAGGGTGGGTAAATTAAATATAAAGTGTAATATAAGGTTGGGGGATATTTATAAAGTTGGTTCTATTGGTTAGTTAGTTGAGGTTTGGCTTCCTCTCTCTCTCTGGGAAAAAAGTTTTTGACAATTCCTTTGACGGGAGTGCACAACGTGTCAAATATCTGGTGGGTTTTGACAAATTTTAGGAGTTTGGATTTGGCAATGACTTGGCTTAATTGAGACGTGGACACATGGAGGAGGCATTATATTTTTAGTTATAATTTTGTTGTTTGTTTAATTATTTTACGTTAAGCTAATCTTGGGGTTTACGTGAAATTATGGGTTGGTACAAAAGATGGGAGAGGTTGGATAGGGTAGATGAGATGGATATAATAATACACTACTTGGAATTGGATGCTTTGTTTTGTAAGGGAGTGGACTTTTGACAAATAGAGAGAAAAAAATCTGAAATTTGGTTAGAGGGGGAATGGGGTGGGTTGAACCACCAAAATGGGTTGAATTTTGGAATCCCTTTTGGTATATGCCTCAATGTGAAATCTGTGTTCAAATTTGAAGTCTTCCAGTTGAGGAAAGGTACAAGGCCAAGTCTTCGCTTTGGTTAAATTGATTTCGATGAATCTATATTTAAATTTGTAAATATTTTAATTGGTGATAAATTCATATTTTTGTAAATTTTTGGTATTTAGAAATAAGTACTATCATATCTTATTTAGAGGATGTCTTTTAATATTGTATTTTCTATGCGAAAGCTTCAATTTCAAGGTCTTCTTATTACCACTTTGGCCAATTACATTGATCTACATTTCAAATCTTTGACTCAAAATATTTAGTTAAACTTAAAACAACCTATTGATGATATTATTTTTTGCAGCCCAAATTCTATTCTGAAATTTGTGTACTTTCGGGCACGTTAAGTGATGGTCAAGTCGTGTACGTACAAGGATCATGTTGATTTCTCATTGGCTTTATGTCTTCTACGTGGCCAGACTCCGTACGGTCTAATGAAATTCTACCTTAAATTTTATTTCTTTGGAATTGCTAGTGCGTTTTCAATCCATCGAAGAGAAAAAGACAAGGGAAAGTTTCAGAGTGGCAATTGAAAAGACATTGACCATGCATAGTCTTTACACTTGGGAGAAAATAAAATCAATGGACTATGGATAAGAAGATATTTATGAATTGGATCAAGTACAAACAACACAAGAGAATCTCAGCGAAAAGGGGGCATTAGAGAATGCAAAAACGAATACTATATATCTCTGGACTTAAATCTTATACATAAAAAAAATTATTGAAAGAAATACTCATAAATAAAGTGAGAATTTGGCTATAAATACCGGAATTATACTCAATATATATGATAATGGTTACTTAATCATGCCATTACTTCTAGAAACAGAAAACGGTATCCATGAGGTAATTTCCAAGTCTCATAACCAATTATCCGAACAAAAATGCATTTACGTCCCTCAAGCAAAGAAACCATAATAATTCTTGGATAAATCAGAATGGCCAGGTGTTATATGAAAAATCATGTATCGTCTTCGTTTCTGAGGGAGCAAATGAGCCAAAAAGCGACTTATTAATAATCAGTTAGTACACAACTGCCTGAATCTTTAATAACGCATAAGCCCATGAGTTTTAAACTTTTAAAATTCAAATTAAAGTGGAGATAGCTAATTAAAAAAAGTTATTTTACCGAAATTTTGACACATTTACATTCTTGATTCAAAACACGCGTTAAAACGTAATACGATCTAAGTGTTCGGGGTTTTATCGCATCTAAGCCCTTGGAATTGTTGCTATTTACTCCCATTCCAATTATTCCCAGTTTTTAAATATAATTTCTCTAACAATACTGTTGTTCTAATTTAACTAATAGTTCTTGAATTCGTATCCTTGATATTAAATATTCGATTAGATGATATAGTGAATGCGCCAATACAGATAGTATAAAAAGTTATCAAAGCACACAAATATAAACATATGCATACGACTCATTGATTTGTGAAAATTATACAAAGTGGTCGATCAATTGTGAGACTTTGTGTCTCTCATTGAGAGAATCTCTCATATCTTTTTTTAATTCTTTTTTTTATTGTGCTATATTGACTATTACACTTGCATTATGGAAGAGTTCATCTCCATTGAAAATAAATTATTGTCCAGATAAATTATCAATCAAGAAATACAATTAATTAATTAAGGAGTTATCAGAGAAATGATTAGCGTAATTGAGACACATAACTTTCGTCAATCAAAAGACCACCAATGGAAGTTGCAACCGATTCCGTAAAGGTAAGCAAATGCACCAACTGATTCCGTAACAAGCCTTTAAACTAATTAAATTGGAACCATAAGGTCAACTAATAATTACAAAGTTCCTCACACTTTAACTGCTTATCCAATTACCCCACACCTGACTCAAAACAGGATTAATCAATCGAGTAGGTTCTCGAATACAATGTATTATTAGCAAAAAGAAAAACCTACCCAATTACACACTCTCCTAATATTAGTTACTGTTAGTTGGAGAAATGTAACGCCTGCCTCCAATTAGTCAGAGATTATCAAAAGATTAACATGATTTTATGCGTGGCTTACAAGGTAGCAAATCATGAGGAGGGCTTCTCTTGCAAGCAAGTCTCACGTGTGTTTTTTGGCCCTCTACATATTTTTGTAGCTCTAAATGGGCTATCTGCAATGTGAAAAGAAAGTAATAAATAGAAAAATAGTACGTCCATATGGGCAAATTTTTTTTTTCAATCAACCTCTTGAATAAATTAGTTCAGATTCAAGTTTAGCATGATTCTAAACTGTAACAAAAATATTTATACCGAATTTGAACATTATCATGTTCACTTAGCAAATTTAAAATATATGATTAAACTAGAATAATTTTCTTCTGTTAATCTTCGTACGGGATGATGGTTAAAGGAGCAAACACGTGGATGACGTAAGAATATACGTTGGTGTTGCCAATGTGTGGGAACACATATTGTGTGCAAAAAATAGATATTGTGATTTTATGTGGGTGTGAAGTGGCAACGTCTACACGCTTCTATTACAAGTGAAGTGAGGAATAGAAAGTTAGGTAGGTGTTCGTTAGGCGCCTCCTTTTCATTTGCGTCATGCCTTATGGCATCTTATTTCCACAATTGAAGGATCGCTGGCTTCTGGTCGTTAACCCATTCTCAATTCTCTTTTATTTTTCTTCCAAATTATTCGAACGTATATAAAACTAATTAATTTAAATTCGAGGTAAAAAGTCATGTGAAAAAATAACAAAATTTCCCTTTCTAACAAAATTGAATTCCCATTAGTCTAACTAAAAATTTATACCTGAATTAGAACAATTTGCTAAAAGGTTTGTAGCCGAGTGACACAAGACACTAACATTGTTAAGGTGTAAAATTTACTTTTAAAAAAATTAGAATAATTTCTCAACATTTAAGTTAGTTACTCGGTGGTTTCAATCATCTTTCTTTTCCAAAGTAATCTATTATGTTTAACGTACCAATTTGATTACAACACAACTACCTGGCTGCTAAACTGGCTCCATATTAGAAAAAAAAACAAAGAATCTTTTTTTTTTTGCAAGTCAATTTCCTCAACAGAATTGTAGTTACACAGACTAATTAGGTGCTAGAAAAGACGTTCCAATTGGTTATGGAAATGACCTTTTGTTCTTTATATTTAATTTTTAAACAAACTTTTGAGACGTGCTTCCAAGTATTATAAATAGTTAATAACAATTTGAGCAAAGAAAAATTTACAATAATAATAAATGCATCTCCATTATTGACAATTAAATTAAATAATGCACTCATAGAATATTATATATATACCATAAACGTACCCACCATCTCCAATTATAAATCTACAAATAGACTGAAGGTCCTATGAAAAAAAGGGCTGGCAGAAATTTAATTTCCGAATATTAAAGCATATGCCTCTAATTAATGCATATGAATATAAAATAAGGTAGATCATTAGTGTGGTCCAGAGGAGATTCGCTATCTCCCTATAGGGAAATTAAGCCCATTATGCTCGTTGGTCCCTTCCAATTTTTTAAAAAACGAGTGTTTGCTCTCACTTTTTTTTATACCAGCATTCAAATCTTTATCGATTAATTTATATTTAAATCTGATCGTGTCAAATTGTTTTTCTCCATTGGTTGGAACTAACTTTTTTTTTCTTTGGTGGGATGGAACTAAACTTAGTCGTCTTATGGTCAAGTGTCCTTCCCTTTTGCCTGATACATGTTTGTGTTTCTAGTGCCGACGTCTAGATCGTTAAATGGAACCAATCTCTATCCTTCTAGAACCTATTTATGTCAATTGAAATAGGCAACCTAATCATTTTGATTTCCTCCAAGCCATTTTCCTTGCAATAGGAACAAAGCAACACTGATTAATCAGCCACAAAATTTTGCCTCCCGTATGGCCTTTTGTGAACTTCCCATGCCACCTCCAAGATTAATTGCATTTTAAGTCTGTTTTTCTCGTCAATTGATGTAAACACTCGTTAACGAAAATCGAACTATTAATGAAATACAAGGTTTTGCCTTTTGTGAACTTTCCAAGTCAGCTACATGATTAAGCGAATCTCTCTCGTCAATTGATCTAAATAATCGCACTCCACAGCGAGATCGTAATTTATGGACACACGGCTTCCATTCTTCTGATTTCTCCATCGACCTAACATCCACCCGAAATCACAAGAAAGAGACTCAGGCGATGACAACGCTGAAGGGTAGTTAACCAGCTTGATAATACGGGCAGGTAGGCAAAAGGACAACATCTTTTCGTTGGATGTCGTTTCAGGTTTCCCAAATGAAGTGTTCTGTCTGAAGCACACGTCTTGTGAACCATACCAAATACACTAACAAACACAGTTTGTGGCTGTTTTCACTTGGACATTTACAACAACATATTGCATAACGGTTCACATGGTCTACGAGATTGTCAAGAGTGAGGCTTCTTAGTACAGATATGTTAGGAATATGCTACAGGGAATGTAGACGGTTGGATTCGATTCGCGGAGCTTAGGCTGCTTCGGCGAATCCAACCCTCGTGTTGCCGTAGTCGAAGACCGTGTGATACTTGCCCATGAATATGTCTCCCAGGATCCTGTAGGGCAGAAACTAAGTGAGAAAGCGTCCTCAATGCATCAACAGCAAATATGTTCGAAAAGTTCGATAGCGACCCGATGGTGTTAAATCCCGGTTCCAACTTGGTTAAGCAACCAAGCATTCAAGTGACCAACTATAAAGATTTAGGGCGGGACACGAGAAAATGGTGTCACATGTTATGCCGGTTACATCGAAAGAAACTACGATCTGAGGATAAATTACCAGAGAGGTCCACGAGGTGGAGCGACATCTAGAGCAATAAATCCACTAATACATTGAGTAGCAGCTCCCTCTCCCACTTGAAGAACGTACTGATACATGGCAAAATCATTCAAGTTCAAATACAAGTTAAAATACAAATAAAGGCAAAGAAAAAGCTAGATTTTGATGATCTAGAAATGGTAAAAGAGACCTGTTCAGGAGAGAGGTTGAACACTTTGCCACCAATAGTAAATGAGATGCTGGGCATAGAGGAAAGAGTGCTGCAATCAACCGCAGCCTCTCCATTTGGGCTGGGTAGTCGATCACACAGCTGCCATGAAAGTCGCAACTCGTAAGCATGCAAGATAGGAGAAAACGTTCTAGCAGACATGGGAAACCACAAGTCACCTGATTAACATAATCCAAAACTTGATCTTCTGTCTCATTTAGCTTGAGCCGATTTTGCATCCATACAACCATCATCTCGCAAGCAGTACACGTAGCATCATTTACCCCACCGGATGACTTGCCTGAGCTCTCTTCCACAACAGTCTCAATGTTCATACTGCATTTATCATACGAAAGTCATTCGACTAGCAAACCGGGAATCAGAGCTACGAAACTGGCCTGCACCTATTATTGATTCTACCCACCTTACACCTTGCTTTCCGTTGAAAGTACAGAACCCAATTTGTGAGCAGATCTTTTGCGGTTGTGCCTAACAAAAATAGAGATATATGAGTAGACAAGTACTAAGTTGTTATGTGGGGGACGACGTATCAACGGCGACAAAAGAATCAAAGTGGCTAATTGAGAAAGCCAGATGTTCGTTCTATTTAGGAGACTTCTTAGATAGTATTATTGCCCTTTTCGTTGTTTTAATTCCTTAAGCTGTTTACCTTGATTAGGTTTGCATTATTTAGTCCTTTTCTTATTCTGTTAGTCCTATTGGCAGTATGAACGTTGGGCTATATATAGAGCCTACGTGACCTATTGTATGGTATCAATGGAATAATAAAAGAAGTCTTCCCCTTCAACCGAGTTTGGTGTTCTTCTTGTCCGAGATCCAAGACGGGTCGAGGACGACGGGGGTCGAAGCTTAAAGCTCCTCCCACCCATAGTTACAACCTTCGCAGCCGTGGTAGCCATACCAATTTGGTATCAGAGCTCCGGCCAACGACCCCCATGGCAAACTCCGGCGACATTCCCGGCGACGACTCTGGCGGTGTGACGCTGGCCCAGATCCTGCAGGCCATCGAAGTCAGCAACCAGACACTTCGAGAAGAGACCCAGGCGCTCCATGCCGAACTCCGACAAGAGATTGGCGATCTGAGCCGCCGACTCCAGACGGTGGAAGGAACGGGAACCGACCAGGAACCCAGGCTTTCCCCCACCGCCGCCTGAGCCAAGAACTGACGGAGAGACCCAGGAACCCTACCCGACGGACACCTTTCCGCCGTTGGGGTTCCAGCCGCCTGGGCTGCCGTCGACAGCATCCCGCGTGACGGCCCGATTCTCTGATCCAGCTCCGGCAAACCGAGGCGGCACGGGAGGGCTGCCCACTGCGTCTGGGTTCCGCTCGGGAAACCCTTCCCTCGACCCACGACGCCTTCCCTCACAGCGCACTGTTACGGGGCCTCAAGGGCGCCCAAGAAATCCACCAGCTCAATATTTCTCCGAAGAAGGTCGCGAAGAAGATGACCTACCCCCTTTGCGAGGTTATGTGAGGCACCAGTCTGGCAATAATTATTTTGATGATGGTCAAGAAGAGTTTCCGCTGCCCTATCGGCCTAACAACCAGCGGGGATACTCACGGAATCAACGGGCGAATACTTTCCCAGAAAATAATAGGGATGAACGGGGACACACACGTTACCCAACTCCCGAGCCGACACGATCCGGAGGAGGGCAAGGGGTTCCGAGGTACCACAAGCTGGATTTTCCAACATTCGACGGAACGGCAGACCCTCTAGCTTGGATGAACCGGTGCGAACAGTTCTTTCGAGGTCAACGGACACTAGAGGACGAGAAGGTTTGGCTCGCCTCGTACCATCTGCTCGGCAGCGCGCAAGAATGGTTTTACCAGCTAGAACGTGATTCGGGTACACCATCCTGGCCAGAATTCGTTGATCTGTGTCATCTGCGCTTCGGACCCCCATCACGAAGTAACCTATTTGGCGAGCTCGCCAAATTGACCTTTCCGGGATCAGTGGCACAATACCAGGAGAAGTTCTTATCACTAATGTGTCGGGTGGATCCTCTCTCATCGGCACAGCAAGTCGACCTGTTCACCTCGGGGTTGCCCAACCCGTTACGTACGGACGTGGAACTCTTAAGCCCGGTCGATCTGCAGCACGCTATGAGTCTCGCTCGGGCTTATGAGCGACGGACCAATACGGAAGGACAGCCTAATGCCGTGTCCAGGAATACAACCCGATCACAAGGCTGGGGTCGTACCTCGACACCTATTCCTGTAGACGGGTCGAGGACGATGGGGGTCGAAGCTTAAAGCTCCTCCCACCCATAGTTACAACCTTCGCAGCCGTGGTAGCCATACCATAAGTACATCAAAACAAAACAGCCTATACTACGGCACAAGATAGAAGACACTCTAAAGTCTAAATCAGTGTCGTTTAGTTACATGGGATGTGATTAGTAGGGCCGGAATTAGAGACCTAGGCAATTCAGCCACACTCAAGGAAGTCCTACAGGGTATGGTGCAAGATAGGCGGCATCGGAAGTTTGCAAGTTACGATGAAGGTAGAAGATCTTGGGGGGCTTCACTTCCTCCATGAACTAGCTAATTTGGAACACTAGAGGGCTTAATCGCCCAGATAAGAAGAGGGAGGTCGGGAGATTGGTAAATGCCAATAATCTGGGGATGATACTTCTACAAGAAACAAAAATAAGAAGACCTTCAATGTCTGTTGCAAGAAATCTATGGAGACACGAGGATTTTGACTGGGATTCGGTTCCTTCTGTTGGGATTTCAGGCGGTCTTATCGCCATTTGGAGTAATGCTTTCTTTGATTGCTCAGATAAATCTAGAGGAGCAAATTGGATCTGCTTAAAAAGGGAAGCTGGTGGAGAAGAACTTAGATTGCTGTGTTGTATCAGTGTATGCTCCAATTCCGGCCGAAGAGCAATGTCAATTATGGGAGGATCTGTGCTCTTTAAAGCAGAATTCCAGCGTCGACTTTTGGCTCTATGCTGGCGACTTCAACGCAACACTAAGTTACATGGAACGGAGAAATCACAGGAACTCTAGTTCGGTCAAAAGCCGACAATTTTCAAGATTCATTGAAGATGCAGGCCTACTAGATCTTCCATTGATGGGTAGGAAATATACTTGGAGGATGGGGCGGTTGGCCAGTAGACTCGACAGATTCTTGGTCACCCCATCATGGCTTCAAGTATTCCCTAACTGCGCTCAGTGGGGCCTTAAAAGAACGATCTCAGACCACAACCCGGTGATTCTACGGGAGGACACTGTCAATTGGGGGCCTCGTCCTTTTAGATTCCCAACCCACCTTCTATCTGGCAGCAGCTTCACCAACAATTTACGGCATAGATGGGGGGATTTGGACGCACAGACTTTCGGGCCAAATAAAATATCCTTCAAGTTGAAGCTGTTAAAGGGGGACATCAAGGAATGGAGTAAGGATCACCTCACTGACCTTACAGACATTATTGGTCCTTTGGAGGAAGAACTAGAAAGGCTTGATTTGCTGGACGAGGACGACTTACTGAATCAGGCAGGCTTACAAAATAGAAGAGAATTAGCAAAATCTCTATGGGACACGCACAAGAAGGTTGATTCGATGTGGCGCCAACGTTCAAGATTGAATTGGGGTCGGGACGGTGATCGAAACACTAAGTTCTTTCACACGATGGCACCAATGAGATCTAAATTCAACCACATAGGTTGCTTAAAGATTGACGGCAGGGACATTACGGCACCACAAGAAATAAAGAATGCGGTGTTTGAGCATTTCAACAAGCAGTTCAAAGAGGTGGATTGATTAAGGCCAATTATTGATCCCTCACTTTTTAACCAGATTTCAATGGAGGAGAGAAACTTCTTGGATTCTATGCCATCACAAGAAGACATTAAGGAGGCAGTATGGGCATGTGCAGCTGACAAAGCGCCGGGGCCGGACGGTTACAGCCTATCGTTCTTCAAAAGCGGCTGGGACATAATTGCCATAGATCTCACGACCTTTATTATGCGCTTCTTTCAGACCTCAACTCTTCATCCGCACATTTTGGCTTCGTTCATTGCACTTATTCCCAAAGTTAGTGGATCTCAACTCTTAAAGGATTATCGGCCTATCTCCTTGGTTGGGAGCTTGTACAAAATTATTGCCAAGATTCTAAGCAAGAGATTGAAGAATGTCATGCCGGCATTTATTGGCCAGGAACAGTCAGCGTTTTTGGAAGGGAGGCAGATCCTCGATGGAGTTCTTATAGCCAACGAGCTAGTATCACATCTCAAGCACAGAAGTCAGGAGGGTGTGCTCTTAAAACTGGATTTCAGCAAGGCTTTCGACTCCATTTCGTGGTCCTACCTGGATCACACACTTATGGCAATGGGGTTCGGACCTAAATGGTGTAAGTGGGTGATGTGCTGCATCAAGGGTGCGTTTGGTTCCGTGCTTGTTAATGGTTCACCAACAAACATTTTTAAAATGCATCGGGGATTGAGACAGGGAGACCCCTTCTCACCTTACCTCTTTTTGATAGCTGCGGAAGGACTCAAAAGACTTGTGCTTTCAGCTTCAAATCAGGGGCTTATCAAGGGCCTAAATATTAACCGGGTTCAGCATCCGATGTGTCTTTTGCAGTATGCGGACGACACGCTGTTATTTTCAACGACGTGCACATCTAGCATCAACAACTTAAGGAGGCTACTACTCAGTTTCAATTTGGTTTCCGGTCTCTCTGTGAATTTTTCTAAAAGCTCTATGATTGGCATCAATGTGGATCAAGCTTGGTTGAAGGAATTAGCGGATGATTGGGGCTGCTCAACACAGTCGTTGCCTTTTATGTACTTGGGTCTACCTATTGGAGCAAATATGAGAAAGTCCATTTCCTGGAAGCCTGTAATTGACATTGTTGACAAGAGGCTGGCGAGTTGGAAAGGCAACCTGCTGTCGATTGGAGGAAAGACAACACTTGTCAAATCTGTCCTAGAAAGTCTTCCAATCTACTACCTATTGCTATTCAAGCTCCTTGATTGTGTACTAGACGAGCTTGAAAAGCGCATGAAGAGGTTTTTATGGGGAGGAGATGTGGAAAAACAACAATGTGTCTTATTTCCTGGGACAAAGTATCACTTCCAGTTGAGAATGGGGGGTTAGGTATGGCTCGGTTAGATGTAAGGAATAAGGCATTACTTCTCAAGTGGGTGGCGAGATATCTAGGACACCCGGACTCTCTATGGGCCACTGTAGTAGCGGGTATTCATGGTTTCCCAAGTCCGGGAGAAAAACATTTCCCTTTGTCCAGGATTCCAAAAGCTAGTCCACGATCTAGCGCATGGAGAACGATTTACAACGTGGTCAATTCTGGAGGAATCACTGCCGAGAGATTCAAACAAGGCATCAATATGCACACAAGAGATGGAAGAAATACAAAGTTCTGGCACGATCCATGGGTTAGAAGCTCACCGTTGATGGAGCTATACCCGAGTCTATACATGATCTCAAATCAAAAACTCGAGATAGTGTTCAATTGTGGAGTTTGGGATTCTGGCGGTTGGAGGTGGTGCTTAACATGGAGAAGGAGCCTTCGAAGGTGGGAAGAGGAGGCTGCTCAAGAGATAAAACAGATTCTACAGGGAGTGACAATGTTCAGTCATGAGACAGACAGGATAGAATGGGCGCATGAATCGTCTGGCATCTACTCCGTAAGAAGTCTCTACAAGCTCACACTATCTACCTACACAATCAATGTACCAAGGGTAATGAGCAGCTGTTGGAGAAGGCTTATTCCACTTAAGGTTTCCTGCTTCCTCTAGTCTGCTTTCCAAGATAGAATCAAAACAAGGAATAACCTTGCAAGATTGGGCATTATAACCACTGGTGAGGCATTTTGTGTCCTCTGCAAAGAGGGATTTGAGACAGGCAGCCATCTCTTTATTAATTGCCCATTCGTTCACAGCATTTGGAGTCATATCGTACAACTGGTGGGTGTGCAGTGGGTGTGCGGGGACTCAATCGCTGACCTTTTAGATTGTTGGATCGGTTTGGTAAGAGGAAAAAGAAGGAAGAAGCTATGGTTTACAATGTTAGCTGCAGTGATTTGGAATGTATGGCTCCTGCGGAACAGAATTATCTTCAATGATGGCCAGCCAGAGCTACATCAGGTTATTATTTCGATTCTTATCCGTATCACGGAATGGATAAACTGGTCTGGAATTGCTAAAGTCTATTGTCGTCAAGATGCAACACTGGTTCTACAAACACTTCTACATGGGTAATCTTATACAGAGAAGGTTACCTGATTTGGGCTACGTCTGTTGTCAAGCCGAGGTGCTTGCTTGATTGCCAGGGATCTATTATAGGCGTGGGGGGTTTCATATTAGTCTTAGCGATTTTAATTGCAATTGGCTTTAGGTCCAATTGTTATTGGAATTCTAAGTTCAGGATTTTTGTTGCAATTTGTATTATCGTGGATCGTGTAATTATAAGGGCAAAAAGGAACTTTGTACTCGTGGTGTTATCGATGGTACTTTTTTTCCGATACAGTTTTCTTTCCGTATCGGGTTTGATGAGGCCGGCGGCTGCGAGATTGCGAGTTCCCCTTTCGCCATATACTATTAATAAAAATTTACTTTAAAAAAAAGTGTCGTTTAGTTACTGCTGAAAAATTATCAACTATACTTACCTGAGCTATTAGCATTTCAATAATCGTTTTGCCATACTGTGAAACCACTGTCTTGCATTCTTGGCTAACGATGCCAGAGGCTCCAATTGCGTGATTAATTTGAGTAACCACAGTCTGCAAACAGAAAATGATGAGGTAACATCAAGAACAAATGTCCGAATGAAAGTAACAACAGGCCAGAAAAATGGAGCAGAAGTAGTTACATATTGGATGCTAAAGTGCAAAAACAAATGATGAATTTATTTCCTGATGTGCAAGGTCAAAATCCTGAACAAGAAAATGCACGGACAAGCAAACAGAAGATTAAACACCATGCAGATTACTTGTCAGAGACCAAATTAGGGGCAGATTAAGAAATTCCGATAACAATGTAGATGTAGACAGAAAAGTGAGGACTAGCAAGCTGCTCATAGTCACTCAAATGCACATGCGTAACAGCCGAGTCGGTAAGGAAATGCATTAAATACTGCAAAGATGACACGTGATCTAAGTCAATTGCTGATAAAAACAACACTTGCAGGAACTATACAACAAACCAATATCAGGTAATGCACTTATGTTGCTGTTGGTACACAGTTTTATATGTCAAAATATTCCTACGCAAGAGTTATGATACAAATGAAGTAACTATTGTAATTGTTGAAATAAAGAAACCCAAAAGTTATAGAAAAGGCTGATGTAGATACAAATGAGATGTCATTTTGGCCAAATCACAATATACCGTTGGTCCAGCCAGCAGAGAGGTTCCAGAGTCTGCAATTGCCTTGCAGCCACCAGCACAAAATCCTGAAAAGCCATAAGATAATCTATCAGCAACAACCATGAGCAACGTAGGAGCACGTAAATGGCCAACGGTGTCTTGAAATACAAACATAAAAGGAAGATGACATACCGGTCGTTTCATCGTCCACTAAGACATCACCCAGCTCAAACTGTGATCCAGAAGAAACAACAATTAATCACGAAAAGAGTATAAATTCACTTATTGTTAGAAAAACGATGAATGAGAACTAAACCTGCCAATAGCCTTTATCGGTCACGGGAACGTATGTGTGCTCTCCCTTGTAGTGATTGGGATCCACTCCGCCAAAAACAAGTTCACCACCTTCGTCTCCTTCAACGTCACGGTTCAACCAAAATGAAAAGACTTGATCTGCTACAAGCCCTTGGTTGACCATATTGTACCTGTAATGGTTATGTAACAATCATTTGAGAGAAGTAACAGAAGTTCCAACAAAATAAAGAGCATCCAGCCGGCAGAGTGGATGAGAAAAATTCCTGGTAATAGGAAATAGGATATCTGAACCCATCTTCTTTTCTTTTTCCAACAAATTCCAAATGGATGCTAACATCAATTTTAGGTTGGCAAGCACTCACCAAACTGGAATAGCTTTGCCCACTGAGATCTCTTGAAATCCAAGTCCAAGAATACCGTCAAACTTGGCAGCTAAAAATGTGACGCCAGGCTCTTTAGTTGCCTCAATGAAATGCTAATATAAAATCAATCCAGTAATTGAAGACCATAAAAACCAAGCAGAGCAACACGTAAAGGCACGGGATAACAAAACTGGTGTCAAGTGCTACCTGATTTGTAACAACAAGATCTCCAACTGTTACACTATCATGGCTAAAGTAACCTGCGATTGAACCAGTTCCATACTGGATTGCAGCTGAAGTGCCTGCATCAGTACAAAAATAAGCATATTTAAACTACAACATAAAGGAATGCAGATCCCCAGAAGATCCATCTCGTCAGCCGTTTATTACTTAAACCTCTGTAAAATTTCATTTCTGAAATTGACCTCCAGCGTAACAGAACCAGCAAGCAGCACATAATGTCGTACATTAAAACGAAGCCAAATACCAAAGGCATGATTCATTAATCCCTACAATAGCAAATGATAATTCCCTGAAGCAGGTTAAGTATCATACCATTCTTTTTGTAGGTACTTGATTCGGAAGCCTTGTACTTGGAATGAAAATAGCAAGCCAGCTGCACGAAGCGAAATTGATTGCCAGTTCATTTAGAAGATACCAAAACAATAGAAACAAAACCATTTCAAAACATGAAATGGAGGACCAGGGAAACCGACCGAGAAGTAGCACTTTGAGGAGGGCACCCAAAGATTTGAACTCCCAGTGTCAAATATAACCGTAAAAGTCTGAGACGGGGTACCAATGCTAATCTCTCCGTAGTACTGGGCGTCCAAGTAATTCTTCAGCGAAACATAACCGGCATCCCCGTATTCTCCAAGATTATCGAAACGGTACTTCTTAGCAGGGAACCTAAAAGCCTCCCCGTCCTTGGAACCAACGGATGCAGCAACTCGGTTGACTTGCTCCAGCTTCTTCTTCTTCTTCAACCCGACCCTGATCAAGCCATCGCCGCTCGCGCAAAGAACCGCGGGTAACACGAACAGCAGCCCGATAAATAATACCGTGGCGAAGTATCCCGTACCCATGATCAACCCTAATCAAAACCAAAGCAGAAGGTCGTAACATTTATAACGCGTATACTAGGCCGATCAGAAAGCATTAAGAACACGTGCATTAAGTAATCACGAAACCCTAACATAACTTAACAAGATTCTTCATCGAGAATTCCACAAGGAAGCACAAATTGGAAACCAGACAACTTGTTTTCCTATATTCTTTCCCGGTTTTCACGTAAAGGGATTCAAAAAGGAAAGAGAGAGAAACAATTTCTTCCAATTTCTATCTTACTTTTTCTTTTTCCTTTACGAGATTTCTTCTTTCCGTACCTGAGAATGCGAGGAGCGAGGAAAAGGGACAAGACAAGGACAACGAGGTGGTTGTGGAAGATGTAGACGACGGAGGGGGGTGGGTGCGGTGAGAAAAAGGAGGCGAGGGAAAGTTGAAAGTTACTTTGGGAGTGTTGACTTTCGGGCAGGCTTTTATCTCGATTTGTGGACCGTTGATTGCCCGCATCCGACGGTGGAGTGGAGGTTTGCCGTTTTGTGGTGGGCCCCGGCAGCGGGTCCCTTATGTTGTTTGTTCTAACTACTAGTCAACCAAGCTACGGGATGGAGTATGATTTAGACCTGGCCATGAATTGAATCCGATTCGTGATTTGATTTGATTTGTGAAAAATTTGATTCGATTCGACAATAATTCGATTCGTCAAAAAGTTTGATTCGAATTCGTCATGATAAGAATTGAATACGGTTCAAGTTTTTTGTAATTCGTCAAACCGGCAAATTCAATTCAAATTCGTTTCGAGAATTCGATTCGAATTAAATTTGTATCGAATTCGATTCAAATTCGTAAAAATTCAAAAAAGTGGGGGAGGGGCGCAGGCTGGAAGTTTTAAAAAGGGGGTTTGAATTTCGCTGACATCAGCGCTTGCATTAGCATTAGGGGCAAATTACAGTTTTTTTCTTACCTTTTTTTTGTTACCGTTTTAATCCCCAGGTTACTCTTTTTTTTTACTGTTTGTACTTTTAATTTTTTTTAATAAATTCAGAATTTCTTCCAAACTCTATAAATACTACCTCTTATTCTTCAAATTTTACACATTTCAATCTCAATTCTCTACTTCTCTTATTGAAATATCAAAAGTTTTTAAACTTTTTCAAAAATAAAAATATTCAAAATATCCAAAAAAAATTAGAGGTTTTAGAATTTTTTAATTAAGTATTAAAATTATAGAATTAATTCGAATTTGATTATAATTCGAATTTGATTATAATTCGATTCTGATTTGATTCGAATTCAAAAATTCATAATTCGTATTCGATTCGTCTTTTGAAGAATTGAATATGGTTTAATGTTTTGATAAATTCGAATTCGAATAAATTTAATTCGAATTCGTCTAAATTCGAACCATGGTCAGGTCTAGTATGATTGCTTGTAATGGGCTGGGTTCGGATGACACGAAAAAAACAAAATCGCCCACCGTGGGGCTCGAACCCACGACACAAGGTTAAGAGCTTTGCGCTCTACCAACTGAACTAGGGGGCTTTGGTCAATAATTTTATTTTTATATTTTAATATCCATTTCTTTTGCTAAAGTGCCCTTTTCTTACACGGTTGGCCCGGGTCATGTCTACGAGTATAAATTGTTTATAATAATCTTCGTTTAATTAGTAAATAAGGAAAATTTTTATCTAGACAAATGAATAGAGTGACGTTAAGTGAACAACGAGCGATTTTTTTTGCTATAAAACAATCTCAAATTTTAATTTTTTTACCTTTTCTTAAAAACAAGAAAGCACAAGATTAAAAACGAGAAAGAAAAAAAAAGTTCTCTTATAAATAAAATCTGTTATATTTAGCCAATCAAAATTTTTATATTTTTTCGATTTATGATAAACTATATATTCTATTTACGGGGTGGAGATTTAGCTTGATTTGACTTGGGTTCAAATGAGATTTTGTGTTCTATGCACATGTTTCCGTTAGGTGGTATCGTCGTGTGGATGTATCAGAAATCAGTAGGAAGTGATTAGAAGAGGAAAATGGATACAAAAAGGAAAAAACCAGGAAGGTTTACAAGTTTCAGTTATTGTAGCACCAAATGTTTATATTGAATGTTTTGTGAATTCTCTCTCTAAAAAATAAAAAATGTAAAAGTACTAAAATTAAATTATAAAATTTGAATTAGTTATTTCGATAAAAAATTTGAATACTGAAAAAAAATTAACAGTTTCATATATGTCAAAATTATTGTAAAATATGATTCAACATTTTCTAATATTGCCAACTCAAATAGCGCCTTGGCAAGTACGATTGAACGTGAATGGACACGTATTGTCGCCACCGAATTAAGAGAAAGTCTCTCCTAAAAAAAGCTAAGAGAGTCCATCCGGCCAGCGGCTAGTTACTATAATCAATTTTTTTGAATAGGTTAAAAAAATTTCGGTTGATCAAAATAAGAACTCACGATCTCAATGTCGCCAATTTTTTCAAAACTTTATAGTAAAATCCACTGAGAAAAACTACATACGACCAATGTACAATGCCATTTCAATCAAATCTTAACACCCTCCCTTTATGTCAAATAATATTTAGCCTAACGACACAAAGAGTATATTTTATAAAAAAAATTTGAAGTTCAAATTTTAGCAAGGATAAAATATTTACCTTTCAGAAAAAAACACCATCCCTTTATTTTAGTGGCCATAATAGACGGTATTCTTGACTGCATCTTCCTCACGTAACTCGATTGTGAGAAATAATTTCTTGTGAGAAATAATATGTTTGATCCCAACCTTTTCTTGTTCCTATCTTCCTGGTTTTGGCTGTATTTGCATATGAAGTACGAAATAGCACGTTAGCTATATGAATGTGGACAATGTGAAGGAATTGCTACAAGGAAATATTATGGCGCTATTACAGATGTGATTTCTTAACAAGGCCATATTAAAAGAATATTATCCGTTGTGTTTGCTTCCTTTCCCATCGTTCACACCGAGTTTCTTCCAAAGTTATAAGTCAGACGTCATCGAATACTCGATCAATTAGTATGGTTGTTGCCATACAGTTTCGATTTTGAATTTCAAGTCATTTCATTAAAAAAAATTAACGTTATGTTTAGTTGATTATGAATCGCAACAATCTTTAGATGCTGTATTCACATTTCAACATCAAAAATAATGTGAAAAAAATTATAGTTCCTTTTCTTTTCTGGTGTAGCATCTAGTTACTCTTACTCAACAACTCTTCACATTGGTTATGGCATTCACACTTCAAAACATTTGGCAACATTAGTGGGTCTTATAATTTACAAAGCAAGACAATTAATTCATGATCAAGTAGTAAATATTCTATAATAATAACCTCTACATCATTCTAACCACCTTCGATGAAATTCTGGTGAAAACATTATTACAATAACAAAGGAAAGAATAAGAATCTATAGCTAAAACTGATCAAAGAGAAACATGCATGTATTTTTTTTTTCATTATCTATGCTCAACAAGAAGTTGAAAAGTGAAGGATAAAAATACTGAAAAACTATGTTTCCGGCACAACAGAGAATTAGAAGGAAGAAGAAGGCAAAACCGAACTTGTCTGGTCTATCATCAGTTCCCAGTAAAACATGAACTGCTGACTTTATTATTGTTGCTGGCATTGGCAACGGTACTACTATTGGTTTGAGGACCACCACCAATGATTGATGTGATTGCTGCGGCTAGAGCTGCGGTGAAGGTAGGATCGGTCGCAATGGCAGCCGTCGCAGCAGAGACAGAGTCGGCCAGCGAGTTCTGCTGGCCTTGGCGGCTTGGTTCTGTGTCCTGAGACATCTGGAGGCCGGAGAACTTGGACTGGTTGTATAGTGCTTGCCCGAATATCTGTGGCAGCAATCCGGCAGCAGGAGAATTGGCGAATGGCACTTGGAATTGTGCTGGCTGCTGCCTAGGGAACTGTAGTGGGTTGGGGCTCTGTGTGAGGTCTAATGTAACAGTAGGGAATGGAGCTGAGGCTGAAATGGTTGCCATGCTAGAGGAACATGGGAGGAGTGTCCTGGTGAGGAAGTTGTTCGAGTTCATTATCCCGTCTGCACTTGGCATTGATCCTGAGAGAAGCATTCTTGCTGCTGATGAGGTAGTGGAGGCCATCGCCATTGCGGCCGGAGGCAGAGGGTGATTGTGGTTGCCTTCATATGTTGTTATCAGGATGCTCCTGTCTTCTGCACATCTTTGTACCTGTTTGAGTTTGTACAACAATATCAAATTCGTATTTGTCACTTGAGTCAGGTCTCGACGTCGGAAGGACAAGCAACAAAACTAGCTAATCAACTAAAACCATGCATGCATATATGAAGATCCAATTGCGATGCTCCGAGACGAAACCCGAATGGCCGTAACATTACCTGTTTACGAACAGGGCAACCAGCAGCCATCGTGCAGCGGTAATAAGCTCGAGGGCACGGGTTCCCCTTGGCCATCTTCTGACCATACTTCCTCCATTGGCACCCATCAGTGATCTAGAAACAGATACACAAAAGTTCCATTACGTTTTGCATTAATTAGCCGAAATTCAATCAAGATCTTCAAGATTACTAATAATGTACATTCATACCATAGGAGCCTCGGATCGAGCCCGGACCGAGACACGAGCCTTCCGAATAGTAGCCTCGGTTTGATCAACTTCCTTAGCGGTATTCAACCTTGGAGCCTTATTAGGACCCCATCCTTGAGACCCTTGATCCATCTCCTCATCCTCTTCGTTCCTATCATTACCGGCTGGCGACCTGCCCCGGTCCCCACCGTTCCTCCCTTCCGAAGAAGACAACGAGAGCTCTTCTACGTCGCCACTGTCACCCCCGCCGCCTTTCACCACTAGAGCAAGGTCCATTAAGTGCCTAGGCACGGAGGACGCCGCGGCGAGGGTCCCACAGCCTGTCTCCTGCTCCTCGCCACTTCCCTGGCCCTTCTGGCCCTCAAGTAGCCTCGCCAGGCGCGCCTGTAGCGCGTGGTAGTTGTTGGTCGCCTGGCTTAGCGAGTCCCTTAAGCGCAGGTTCTCCATCTTTGTCCTCTCCAAATCAGCCTGTAGAGCTACTAACTGAAACAAAAAAATAACACTCCGCAGCTAAAAGAATAAATATAAACTTCTTAAACAGAAATGAAAAATATATATATATAACTTGAACAAAAAAAAAAGGCAAGCCAACCTCTGTAATGTTGGATCGTTTGTTTTCTGTGTTGGGAGAAATCCCATCATCCACCATGGATTGGTCGCTGCTCGTGTTCGTCGTCAGAAGATTCAATCCAGTCTAAAAAAAACCCAAAAAAAATAAAAATAAAAACAAATGAATATCAATAACAACACAAACCCGGAACTGAAATAAAGTACGTAGTTTTATCTTAACTAAAGGGTGTAATTACGTTGACGTAAAAGTCCAATCCGGGAGGAGGGCTCTTGGGGTCCTGAGACCCGTCCCGATCGTTGACGGCGACGACGATGGCGCTCTTATTATCAGCGAAGAAGTCCATCTCGGCCTGCCTCCGCCGCCGGTGGTGATCGTGATCGGAATCCTCCTCATCGTCCACGTGACCGAGGTGGTGTCGCATGGAGACCGGAAACGCCGGCTCGTTAGAATTCCCGCCCAGTGCAGTCATTTCCGCGTCCATGTGGGACCCCTCCGGTCGTGTTACGACGTCAAAGTTGTTGTTGTCTCGAGGGAAAGAATTGAGCACAGTTGGCTTGTGTAAGAAGAAGAGAGAATCAATGGGGAGTCCAGTACTACTTCTTCTTCTTCCCTTGGCCATATATTATCCTCTAGAGAGAGAGAGAGAGAGAGAGAGAGAGAGAGAGGTGCAATGGACTCGGCAATTAAAAGGGACAAAGAGGTTGAAGACTTTGGAAAGAAGACCAGGTTGGGTAAATAGTTACTATTTGAGTATTTTCTTTTTCTCTTTCTTTTTTTTCTGATTCGGAGTGAGAGAGTTTGCGACTTTGTGTTTTGTGTGGACTTTTTCTTTTTCTGTTTTCCCTTTTTGATTTGGTGATATTAGATTTTATTTTTTTAGAAAATAGAGAAAATAATTTATTTTGACTGTTATTTGAAATTGATTATTGTTGTCATATATTTTTAATAATAATTTTTTGATTATAGTTTTGTATTTGTGAAATTTGATCCACAAGTTAAAGAAGAGTGGAATCAGTTCCGAGTCAATTATTTTTGTTCGCACGCTTGTCCTTCCGAAAGATCCCGTCCACACTTGTAATGACCAAGACACTAGGTCCCTTCAGCTTATACATAGTAAATTAATTCAAAATTTGGAAAACATTAAATACTAGATATCTAGCTAAACTTGACCCTCGAGAAAATTTAAGTTTGAATTATGATAAAGTAAAAAATGTTTGAAACAACTTTCTAAAATATTTTTTACTCAAAATTACACAAAAATCAAGCTTCATTAAATTCTAGTGAGTAATTCCGTCACTCTTTTTCTATGTAGATAGATGTGTTTATTGTTTTTGGTTTGAATCATGTTTGTTTCTGAGAGAAAAAACAAAATTATAATATTTTCCAAGTAGATAGTGTGGATGAGAACTTTTTTGGTGATTCTTTAACTCTAAATATAGTTAATTCTCGGAACCTTTTTCCATTTAAATATCAATTATAGGTTCGATCCTATTTCTTCGACCTGAATCAAGGGCTCAGTGGATCACGACTCCCTCCAAGCGGTGGCGCTCAAGAGCCCATTTGAAGAGACAAGTGGCAACGGGGACCGCCACATAATTCTAACGGGTCCCATAAAACGAAACTAACTAATGATGTGATTTGGAATATAAAAAAATTCCGAGGATAATTGTGCAAGTTATAGCTGAGGGAAAAGAAAATAATTAAAAAATTAAAATTTCATATATTTTGTACATTTTGAAAATCGTAGTAGTAATAAGCTCGTAACTTCCCAAATGATTGAATAATGCATGTATTTCCGTAACTTTTTTTTAAGAAATGGATCCACCTGTTTTATATATTAAATTGGATGATCCTAGTATAAAAGGGAGATTGGATGCGACGACGTTCAATCTCGTACGAGTCGCAATTCAATTGGTAACAAAATTGATCTGTCTTAGAAATGAAACAAACCTTACATTGATGCAACGGAGAAACGGACAACCAAATCATAATTGCAGCATTTTTGACCAGCCATGACATTTATATGCCCATTTATGAACTTGAGTGGCACTTTGCAGTCCGAGTGGATGTACGTCTCCGCATCCAAGGCTGAAATAGTCTGAGTATGCATATTTTGGCCGTCAATGACCCAGCCTTGATTGTTTCTAACCACTATTGCCAAACCCGCACTGTCATCTTCGACAGACCAGGCCGCATGGCAATTGACTATCATCGCATGTTCAGCAGGAGGGATCCATTTCCTTCTTCTCCGTTTTTGGTTCCTTGCCTCGGGTTAATGAATACGTACCTGGGAAACTTCTGTTAATTTTCGAAGTTTCCATTCTTGCCATTCCAAAGATTCCCGTTGTGTGGAAGCAGTTGCATCAGGTAGAATTCCTTCAAAAATAGCTGCATTTCTAGTTTTGCAAACATGCCAGCAGATGAATACAGCAAATATTAGTAGGTCACTTAGATTTCGTGCTTTCAGTTCTTGCTGTAGAAAATTAAACCATCCTGTGAAGGATAAATGTTGCAAATTCTCATTTCTGTGGCCTAGAATATAGCTGCCCCAAGTTGCCCGTGAGTGTGGACAATGCAATAACATGTGAGTCACTGATTCTTCGTCTGCATTGCAAAGAGAGCACACAGCATCACGGCTCAAATTTCTTCTCAACATAGCACCTGCAATAGAAAGTGTAACATTCCGGATTAAGGGATTGGGACTCAAGAACCCTAATCGTAACATTTGGGGTAAAAGAAGAGTTGGACGAGAGAGAGAGAAAGAAGTAGAGAAGAAGAAGGTAACTAATTCTTTATTAGAATTGGTAAAGTTTCTGAATAGTTCTTATGCTTTTCTGTATTTCTATTTATACTAGCTGGCCCAGAACTACATCCTAAGCCCAATGGACTCTATTCTACTAGATTCCAACAAACACCACTTTTCCAGCGCTAACCATCAGCCAACCACAAAATGCCAAGTCATCAATCCACAACACTTTCCCGCTCTAACCATCAACCAACCACAAAATGCCACGTCATTGATCCGAAGCTTCCTTATTCAACATGTTACAACTCCTCCCCTTCAACTAACCTTGTCCTCAAGGTTGATAGCAACAGCAACTTAGGAACAATGGTCTTTGCAGCTTTATAAGATCTCGTAACAACAGTCTTCAGGATTGCTAAAGGAATAGCAGATATATGATGTGCAAGAAGCTGTCGAAGGATAAATTTGGCAGTAGCGAACACTATGTCAAGCCCATTTGCCAGTTGGGCATCCTTTCCTTGAAACTCCAATATCTGCAACTCATCTTCGTTGCTCATGACAATCTCCATTAACTTTTGAAGAATGGTTACATTTAGATCATCATTAAACCCAGAAGAGCCAACCCCAAATCTTCCCCTACCAATAGAATGATCAATGCTCTTGTTGACTTTGTCCATGTACAAAGGCTGAATCTTGATACGTATAGGGCCAATCTTCTCTACCGGCTTAAACCTGCAATTGCAGCAATTCGTATACCACCAACAGGAAGTTGCATACCCGGTAGTGCAGTAAGTTGCTGCTGCGAGGGTGCAACAAGAGAGGATGCCGTGCCAAATTGCACCACTGCATCAATTTCCAAGCCTGCAGCTAGTTTTTGCAGCAACTCCTCATACGATAATTCTGCCATAATTTGCAGATCTATAATGCTTGGATAAAATTCAGAATTCTTCTGCAACAAGCCGTGAAAATGACCACAAAGGACACCATATGCACTGCTATTAGTATGCTTCCCAGCTTCCTTAAATGATGACTTTATAATCCTTGTCAGCATAATGATCTTTAAAATGGATGGCACATACTAAGAAGGAAAATATGACACAAGTATGACATCTGCAATTTCAGACCTGCATCTACTGAATTGATTGTTGAACCAGAATCTTCTTCTAATACCTCATGTGCTGCTTTAAACAAAATGAATTGCAGTTGAAGACAGTCAATGCATATCGATTTGATTCCAGGCATGCCACTTCCACCATTTCTGGTGCTCATATTCTCGGCTCTCTCCAAGGTCATGATCAGGTTTAATTCAGCGCTTGTCATAACCAAATAGTCCCTCCAATCAACTTCATCAATGACATAGTTCCTCCAATCAACTTTATAAATGACAGCTTCAAGGTCTCCTGGATCCCAACTCTGAAACATAAGTCCTCACCCAACTCCACTTAAAAAACTTCGTTCCCACACTTTAGCTGCTTCCGAACCATCAGGTGGCTTAGATTTCACATCGAATCGGTCGATATCAAAGTTAACTCTCTCAAGAACACTCGTTCCTTGCCATTTTTTTCCTGGCAGCAAAATGATCTTTATTTTCTCATATTTTCGCACATATTTCTTAACTACACTAACCAATTTCCATTGATTAAAGTCAATGCTTCCCCTGACAAGAATCCCATATCCTCTGTCCAAAAATCTTGAATTCAACATGTTCACAACTTCACAACACCACGCCCATCTATTATTCACATCCGAAGATACAAACCCTAAATCAACTTTTCCATCACGAATCACTGCAACTAAACCCCCGTCTCCCACCTCATGAACGCAATCATTCAAGAATTGCTTCTCACCACACGGTATGAATCTAGGAGACGTAGGAATTGTTGACCTTAGAGGCGAGTAAGTTGGATGGTTTACCTTGTCGGGCCGTTCTTGAAAAGAAGGGCGTTGTTCTTGCAGTCGATCCCTCTGATTTACATCAAAAATTCTTTCAAACCCTAGCCTCACTGTAACCATTCCTTGCGAAGCGTTGCCTTGTGAAGAAATTCCTCCAAACCTTAGCCTCGATGCAACCGTTCCTTGCGAAGCGTTGCCTTGCAACCGAATTTCTTCAGCTTGTGAGCCACTAGAGTCACCCTGATGAGAGTTCCTCAGAGGACCCGCAGGATTAGGAAGCAAAGGGGAATCCCTCTCCATCACCGGCGATATTCCCATCGACGTCATGAATGACATCAACGTCGCTTCCAATGAGTTACAACGCTCAATGAAATGCTCGCTCATCGTCTCCATACGATCGCAAAGCTCCTCGAATTGTGCGCGTCGCTCACCGTTTTCTTTTGTAAGAAATTCTACCCGATTTCCCAAATTCAGGATGGTTCCTTGAATTGAATCGGCCATAGCTTTCTTGTGAATCATTAGCTTCTCCATCCGAGGACGAGAGGCTCTGATACCATATAACATTCCGGATTAAGGGATTGGGACTCAAGAACCCTAATCGTAATATTTGGGGTAAAAGAAGAGTTGGACGAGAGAGAGAGAAAGAAGTAGAGAAGAAGAAGGTAACTAATTCTTTATTAGAATTGGTAAAGTTTCTGAATAGTTCCTAAGCTTTTCTGTATTTCTATTTATACTAGCTGGCCCAGAACTACATCCTAAGCCCAATGGACTCTATTCTACTAGATTCCAACAAACACCACTTTTCCAGCGCTAACCATCAGCCAACCACAAAATGCCAAGTCATCAATCCGCAACACTTTCCCGCTCTAACCATCAACCAACCACAAAATGCCACGTCATTGATCCGAAACTTCCTTATTCAACATGTTACAGAAAGACAACGAGTTGACAGTCGCCAACATGTATTTCCGTAACTAGTCAAATATTATTGGCCTATAAGCATGCACACGTACATAGGTGCACTCACTACGCACTCTCGAGCTTTTAAATATGGGATGGTAATTTCATGAAATTTAGAAGCCAACAACTTTTAATTAGGTAGCGGAAAGTAAATGGGAGGGCATGTCATCATCCAAAAATACTAAACGAAACAAACTTTGATTAATATAAAGCAGCACTATTTGATGCATGCTTTCAATTTTTAATACCTATCCTTTGTCGAAAAAAGAAAAAGTACTTTCAACCAATTCCATAAATTAAAGAAAGATAAGTTTATTATAGTACTTTCACACGTTTTAACTTTGTACCATGTAATTAGCTTTATCTTTTTTAATGACCGAAGATTTCTAAAGTGACACTTTTGATTAAAAAATTAACCTTGTTTAGTTTGTCTCATTTAACATTTGCACATTAATACCACATCATATTATTCTCTTCTCGGTGCCCTAACATGTTAAACTTAAGAACCATCTAATTTGAAATCCTAATCTGAAAGATCCAAATCCTAAATTTTGCAACGCTCCCGAAATCTCGAACCCTAATCAAATTAAGGTTATTATCACAAAGGTTTCGGGTAGGGATCCAAAAGAGATTTTGTGTGCCTTAAAACGGAACGTTCTGGTGCAGGGTTTCAGATTCGGTGGGGACTACATAAAAGATATCCATACGAAGGAGACTAAATTTGGGCCGTCAGATTTGATTATTTTTAAATCTGATGGTCAATAACCTATCAGATGATATTGGTTTGCATGTAAAGTAATATTGGTTTGTATGTGAAGTGATATTGGTTTGCATGAGACTGGTTTGCATGTGAAGTGATATTAGTTTGTATGTGTGATGATATTGGTTTGTGTTAGTCTCCATCAGTATGGACAAAACTTGTCCCCACTTAATCTGACCCCCAGTGCAGCGGTTACCTGATTGTAACTAAATATTGAATGATGCAGTTAAGACTTAAGTAGATGTCATTGGTATTGAATCACAAGTTATGTGATTAATTTGCCCTAATAAAATCTGTCAAATACTATTGTCAATTTTCTAATAAATTGACTTGATTATGAAAACATATATCGATTAGTTATGAAAAAGAGAAAATTTATATTATTTACTATTTGGTAGTAATGGCTGAATAAGTAAATAATTACAGTTATAATCTTTGAAAGTGTTACAACAATCTGGATATTTGTGGGATTGATTAATTAAAATTTAAGTTTTTCAAACTATAAAAAAATGACAAAATTATGTATGCGACAATAAGACAACAAAATACAACAAAATTTCCATGACTATAAAAGACAACAAAAATTCCATAATCCAACTCGAAATAATTCTTCACAAGTTGATTTACGTATTCGACACTAATTATGTACACTAATTATTGGGATTCAACTGTAACCATCAACAGAATCAACATTAGTAAAGCTCTGAGCATTTGCATCCGCCACAGACAGTCAAATGTTAGGTGGTAGTTATGATGGTGCCCCCAAATTATATTATATTTAAACTCTAAAAAATATAGTCAATGTTAAAATTTGTTAAAAGAATTTTGTTAAAATTATAGTTCAACCTGATTTGAATATGTACTAATTAACAATTTATGTCAAACAATTTTGTTTGCAGAGCGAACATAGCTTTTTTTCATTATAATATTTTTTGGTTGTTTAATCAGTGGGGACAAGAAAATTTAAAAAATATATAATATAGTAGTTTTAATTATCTTTTGTGATTATTTGTGAGCTCAAATTGTTATATATTAGCTTCATTTTCCTACTTCATTTTTCCTCTTTATTGGTTAATATATTCATACTTAAAATTCAATCACTATGTTTAATGATTACAGTATAGCATTTATAATTATCTTTTGTGATTATTTGACGCTCGAATAATAGATTTATTTTTCAATTTAATTTATTCTCTTCATTTCTCAATACTTCATACTTAAAAATTCAATCACCAAGTTTCATGATTACAATATATCACTAATAATTATCTTTTGTGATTATTTCCGAACTCTAATCATTACATAATAACTTCATTTTTCAACTTCATTTTTCCTCATCGTTGGTTTATACTTTCATTCTTAAAAATTCAATCACTGAGTTTAATGATTACAAGATAGTAGTTATAATTATCTTTTGTCGTTATTTTGCGCTCGAATCATTACATAAAAGTTTCATTTTCCAATTTTATTTTCCTCTCCATGGCTAACACTTGCTTTCTTAAAAATTTAATCACAAAGTTTAATGTTATGATTAAAAGTTTGCTTAAAAGTTCTTTCTATACTTTAAAAATTACTAATTTATTCAATATAAAATTTCTTTTTATCATGAGTTTGTTCATAATTTTCAAAAAATATATATATTCAAGAAAATAACATACAAAAATCAAATTAATATAACAGTATACATCGTATGACAATTAATCTTAAATATCATAAATGGGGTTCAAATTCAGTGGGGACATGGGTAATCCCCACTGAAAGGGATAGGGGCAATATTGGAAATACAATAATTAAAATAATTAAAAAATATATCAGTAAAATAATACAAATTATGGAAATACAAGTATGGGAATATTGGTTTTCATGTTCTCGGATATTGGTTTTCATCTTCTATGCTATTGGTTTTATTCTACTATGATATTTGTTTCATTCTACTATGATATTGGTTTCCATCCTCTATGTTATTGGTTTCATTCTACTATGATATTAGTTTTCATTCTTCTCGGATATTAGTTTCATTCTTCTATGATATTGGTTTCATTCCACCGTGATATTGGTTTTCATCTTCTCCAATATTGGTATCCCATTATAAGTGAAAATGTATACCATTTGAATGTATTGGTTTCATTCTTCTCGAATATTGGTATCATCGTTCTAGGATATTGGTATCGTTCTACTTTAATATTGGTGTCATTCATCTAGGAATTTTTTTATTCGAAAGAAGATATTACCCCTAATATAACGAGAACCCTAAACGATGACGAATAAGCACACCACGATCAACAAAATTGAAGGGACATAGATAGAGAGATTGAAGATCTAGAGACAGGTGAGCCGTATTGGACCAAATAAGCACACCACGACGTAGAATCTGGGGTCGAATTAAGAAAAGTACAATTGCCGAAAAAGAGTGAGTTTGGATCTCTTTGATTCGCGCAATTTGCTTCCAGATTGATTGTCGAATTAAGAAAAGTACAATTGCCATGACGGTGATGATGTGATTTGCATTAATTCACTAATGACCTAGTGACGAAAAATCCACCATGAGCTTGTTCAACTTTTTGTTGGATAATCTTAACGTCATTGCTGCAAAGGGAAAAAGGAAAACTCGTAAAAAATTGACAATGTGCAAAATTTATCTCGTCCGACAACAACTACAAAATAACATAATTAATGTTTCTATTTTTCTCCATTTTTTTTCTTTATTAGGCTCAACATACTTAGTAGATTAGGTAAAACAATCTTCCTTTTGTTGTCGCCAATAAATTAAATCAATGTGTGCTTCATTTAAAACTAATACCCAATTGCTTAATCAAATTAAGAAAATCATCAAACGAACCTTGGAGGAAGCGACGGAGCTTCAGGAGTCAACATTTGGGCAAGCTTGACGGCGTCTTCATGGCGGAGCGGCGGGGAAGGAGGGGGGCGGGGGGGCGTGGAGCAGCGGGGAAAGGGGGGGGGGAGCGGGCGGGCGGCAGAGCGGCGGGGAAGGGGGGGGAGGGGGGTTATATTTTTTTTGTGGGATTATATAGAAAAAAGGTGGAACCCTAATGAGTATGTTTGGATAAAAACTCGAAAATACCCTCAACAGATTCTGACCATCAGATCTGTAAAAAAAGAATTTGACCAAATCTAAAGGCCCATATTTAGTCCATACCATGGGGATGATTTTTATGTAGTCCCCTGAATCCAATCCCTCGTAAATGATCTTTAAAAAAAATCTTAAATATCATAAAATAGTTTCTCGAACCTGAGATTTGTGACATCTTTGGCTCAACAAATATTTTTTAATCTTGTATTCTTGATACTTGCAACAATATCCAGAATGAAGATATTGTGTGTTGTAAGACTTTTCGACGAGACAAACAAACTTTTCATTCTCGGAAACACCCATCGCAAGAGTTAACGTATCATCAATCGCATTAAGATTAATTAATTTTTCCAATTTTTATTTACATTGTATTTGCCAAACAAATTTGCAAAAAAATTGATTACGTTATAGTATCTTTGGTCAACAACCAGAATGTGAGAATCAAAATCACAACCAGAAGGATATATAGAGCAAGAGCATATTCATTAGGCTAACTCGCAACTTTGCACAAATTTATTTTTGTTTAATAAATGTTTTAATTATAATCTAAATTCAATTAATAGTTAAGACTATGAAGTATAACAAAATTATTCTTACCAAATTTTAACGGTGTTGTTCACAAGTTTTGTTAAATTAAAACAAATAATATCGATACAGCTAAACTCATTTATTCCCAATAGTTGATGAAATGAAATCGGCAATTATACTAATATCCATATACTTCCTTCCATACAAAAAATATACATATACTTCCGACGTACGACAAATCATTAATATGATGGTCGTCTAAAACTTCGAGGATTCAAACATTTGTAGGGCCATCAATTGTATGGTTCCATTCCCTTGAAAGAGGCACGAACATAAATAACATTTCCATATTTTTATTCTGAGAAATAGATATTAATGACGTTAGGCGGCACATGTTGCATGGGAAAACAAATTATAACAGATTGGGCCCCACACCTCCAAATTACAAAAACAGAATACTTCCTTCCCCTCCACCTCAAATCTCTACCGATTATGGCTCAGACATTTAGGGACCTGGAGGTTCATACCTATGCAGCATTTGGGACGTTCAACAACTTGCATAGCAGGTGTGTCCAACAGGACGGAATCCAGCCGGGCTCCGACGATCACGTCCAGTTCACCCATCTCATCCTGGAGCTTGAAGCAAATCTCGCACAACAATATGATGGAGCCATACCAGCCACATTATCTTCGGTCCGCAACGCCCTGGAGGCGGTTACGTTGAGGAACTTTGGTAACCAGTAACATGAATATCACCCCCGGTTCCAATTTTTGGGGCGTGAACAAGCGACGTTACTTCTGACGGGTGCCCAACTAGGACATTGCGAGAGGGTACCCCCTCCTCCGGTAGGGGATGCGGGAGTGGGAGGATCACCTGGCAGCGGCGGGAGGGGTAGTGGCCGTGGGGGCCGTAACGGCTGTGAGTGGGGATGTGTCTGTGGCGGGGGAGGGGCTGAGGGTGGTGAGGGCATTGACGGCAGTGGCGGTGCTGGGAGACTTGGGAGGGGTGACGACGGTGACCGGTAGGGGTGTGCAAACGGTATTCGGTATTACCGTATTTTTTTCGGTATTCAAAAGTTTGGAATCGGGATTTCGGTATTTGGGATTTAATTTGGTAGGGTTTTTGTGAAAATTTTGGTAAATTCGGTATTCGGTAGAAATTCGGTATATACCAGTATTATTTTGGTAATACTAAAAATCCTGAAGTACTAAAATGTAAGTTTACCAACCTATATATAAAATGAAAAACCCACTCCCCACCCACATCCCTCTCCCTCTCGGCTCTCTCAGTTTTCCCTCTTTCCCCTTCCATTTTCTTTCTTCTTTAATCCACACACCAACCAAATCCGGCGAGCCACCTCCACGAGCCACCGCCAGGAGACACCAACCGGCGACCACCGTAGCTGTCCTCCTCCACCACATCCATCTCCCTCTCGGCGCTCTCTCTCACAGTTTCTCTTCTTTCTCCTTCGATTTAGGGTTTTGTATTTGGGGGTTTTGCAATTAGATTGTCAATTTGTGTCTAATTTTGAATTGCTGCATGTTGGTTTCCTGCATTCGCGGGAGATGGGTTTTCGATTTAAGGTTTTCCATCTGAGATTTCGATTTAGGATTTTCAATTTGGGATTTTTGAATAAGGATTTTTGATTTGGGGTTTCAAATTCGGTATTTTCAGGATTTTCGGTATTATACCAAAATTTTAATTCGGTATTCGGTAGATACCGAAATAATTTTGGTTCGGGATCGGTATAGATTTTTTTTGTAATTCGGTATTCGATATTTTTTGGGATCGATATTCGGGATCGGGATATCCTGAATGTTCACCCCTAGTGACCGGGGCTAGGTAATTTTTTCTTTTAAGAATTCCGGTGTATAGTTTATGCAGTTTTTCCTTGGCCCAAATGATTTGGTACCTAACAACATTTATAATCTGTGCTTTTTGTTTTTTCTTTATCGCGTGTCCAAATGATTTGGTGTGTCGTTCAAGGTCAAAACTATCGAAATCATCTTGGACTTTTCAGTCTCTTTCCTTTGTGCTGAGGTGACAATTTTGACTACCGAAGTTGATGATAGTCAATTAGAGACATTGACTTGGCGAGAGAATTAGATCGACTACCAAACTTCTGTAGTATTCTTGTGCTAACTCTTTTGATTTTGTCAAAATAGCTTGGGATCATGTGTGATGATTGAATCTGACAGGAGACCTAATTCAGAAACTAACAGTTGTTTATTTGTGATCTAAAAAAAAAATGTAATTTCAGTGAGTACAACATACAAATTGAGATGTGTTTGGTAAAAGAATCAAACTTTAAGTGGGTGCTTCCATCCCTGGTATGCATGTTAAATGTAATTCTAAGGTTTAACTTCATAGTTTCAATTTATATCTATTTAAGATGTTAATTGGTTGGTTAATATAAAAAAATAGAGTTAGTTGGTGACCGGAAACATATTGCAAGGAAGCTGTTGGAGAATTGGTTTATTAACCAAGGAAGAGATGGCCCAATACAAGTGAGTGTATTGGGCTTTGACCCAAATATTTAATTAGAGGGAGAATCCTAATTAAATATAATAACTAAGTAATTAGTGGGCAACTTTGAGCTAATTTAATTAAAGGTCACACCAATTGATTTTGGGTGTTTGTGAGATCAATACGAAGCTCGTTGATAGAGCTTCGTAACGATATATAACACTTGCGAAAATCCAATTCTCGGGGTGAATGAAAATTGGCTTTAAAGTGGTATGGTTGTTATTAAAATAAGCACAATCCCACATTGGTTAGCGCACCATGCTGAGACAAGTTTATAAGGGACTAGAAGTCTAGCATGGGTAAACTGGTGGAGAAGGGAGAGGCTTCTCGCGCCGTCCGTCTGTCCGTCCGTCCCGGCTCGGGCCGGGCTCGGGCTCGGGCTCGGGTGCGGGTTGCGGGATTGTGGGAATTGTTCCAGGTTCCAGGGCCTTATCTTTTTAGAACTGGGCCGGACCTGTTGAAGCGATTCTGGGCTCTAAGTCTGTTGGGCTTAAGCTTGGACAAGCCCATCTTCTGGATCCTTCTTCTCCTTCCAGAAAGTGTCTCTTTGAATTCAAAAATGTGGGATTTGAATTCAGAGGTAACAGCCAATATAAATGAGGGGTAATCATGGCTCTTGTAACAGCAAAGTTATGAGGGGTATTCATGGCTGCCATTGATTTCGGATTTGGAGGTAGGAGGTCCTTGGCTACCTATAAAAGGAGCCCTCCTCCCTCATTCCAAATCACCCCAGCTCTTCATCTCTTCAGAGCTCTCTACTTCTCCCTCCTTAGCATAGCATTTCTCACTTTCATTGTGTCGGAGTTCTAAGGCTACGAAAGGTTCGAAAGGTGTGCTATAGTGTTTCCTATAGTACTCGTGGTTGGGCGTTGTACCTTGGGAGCTCTATTACCCACGGAGGCCTGAAGCATATAGGCGGGTAATAAGAGTTTAAGGGCACACGGTTCAACTGTGGCCTCGTCCAGGATTCAATCCGAAGTCCTAACTTGAAGACGAAGATGTTACACACTTACCTACAAGTGTGATCGTGAGCATCCTCTAAACTCTCTATTTTTATACTTCATATATATACTCGTGTTAAAACTATAGTTTACTAATATTTTACCAACAATCTTAAACTCTTATTATTATTGGTAAATTATGGTTACTGTGTATATATAGTCGTAACTAAATTGGAAGTGTTGTTACATTGGTCCACCGTTCTGTCCTGTTTGATTATAATCAGTTAAATATATTCCTATTGTGATCAACTGTTGCTTAGAACATTTCACCGTCGTTCCTAATCGGTTTAAACAGTTGGAAAAGTTTTAATCTGTTTTCGTTACAAGCCTTTGATTTCGTTGTGTTCATTTGGTGAATTAAATAATATAGTTAATATACTAATTAACTGTTTTCCTACAGCTTAGCATGTTTCTGCAAGGTTTTTTACTCTTTGATATAAAGTTACAGGGTAACCTGTTTATGTAACGCAATGTTTTAAATATATTAAATAGTAGAGTATTGATTAACCCTTATCATTAAAACGTTGTTCAGTTATTGCTCCAATAATTTAATAATTAAATACTCATACATCGTTACAAGCAATTAGTGCTTACGGGGTTTTAATTTATAATTACAAGAGCTCACTGCTACACAATTATCATTATAGTTGGCTTGCTTTTATACCATTGCAAGTAACTGTTAAAAGTGTTGGATTTTAATCCGTGACTTATCAAAGTTTATCTTTTGGTGATATAGATCATCATGGCTGGAATTAACAACTCTCCCCCACATAACAACTCCGATGCGATGAACACCGCTGATGACAACTTGAACGAGGAGGTTCCTGTTGTGAGGGCTAGCGGCGCTGAGGCCGTCATGCCGGGTCATAGACACCCAATGCCACTGCCGTACTCTCATCTTGAGAAACCGAAAAAGTTCAAGAGTGAAAATTTCAAGAGATGGCAACAAAAAAATGTTGTTCTACTTGACCGTCTTGAACTTTAGCCGGTATGTCAAGGAAGAGAAACCCAAAGAGAATGTGAGTGATCCGCATCAAACTGCGATCCACAGCGCATGGGTACATGAAGATTACCTATGTCGCAACTATATATTGGGTTCTCTCGACGATTCGTTTTACGGCGTCTACTATACCAAAGAAACGTCTAAGGATCTTTGGGAATCGTTGGAGCACAAATATAAAGTTGACGACGCCGGTGCAAAGAAATTTGTGGCCGGGCGCTTCCACGACTATCGGATGGTCGATGGAAAGAGCGTTGTGGAACAATGCGAAGAGCTGCAATTGATCTTTCATGATCTTGCAACCGAGGAAATGGCCATCAATGATGCCCTCCAAGTGGCGATGGTGATTGAGAAATTACCGCCATCTTAGAAGGACTTCAAGATGTACCTCAAGCACAAGAGGAAGAAGATGACTCTCGAGGACCTTATCCGAAGGTTGCGCATCGAGCAAGACAACCGAAAGGTTGATAAGAAACCAAGTGGCATAGTTGCTAAGGCCAATGTGGTCGAGACCGGGGGGAGCTCCCGTGGGAACAAGCAGAAACGCTCAAATGACTCCAAGGGAGATGCTCAGAACAAGAGCTTTACTGGTGCCTGCTTTGTTTGCAACAAGACCGGCCATCGTGCCAAAGATTGCTACAAACGTCTAGCCGCGGAGGGTAAGAAGACGGCAGGACCAAGCAAGGGCAAGAAGAAGAAGCCCGCCAATGCTAACATTGCGGAGGCTAGCTTGAGCTCCAACCTCGATGAGATGCACCTCACGGCTGTTGTGTCCGAGGTGAACCTCGTGGGTTGGAACTCGAAGGAATGGTGGGTGGACACGGGGGCTACCCGCCACATTTGTGCCAACAAATGGATGTTCAAGACCTATCAACCGGTTGATGATGAGAACTGCTACATGGGAAATTCTGCAGTCTCGAAGGTTGAAGGCAAGGGGACGGTCATGCTGAAGATGACCTCGGGCAAGGAGCTGACCTTGACTGATGTGCTACATGTGCCCGAGATTCGAAAGAATCTTATCTCCGGAGTGGTGCTCAACAAGAGGGGCTTTCGGCTTGTGTTCGAGTCCGACAAGGTCATCATGTCCAAGGGAGGGATGTTCGTTGGCAAGGGATACTTGACCAACAATCTTTTTAAAATGAGTGTAATGACTTTAGCTCCCAAGGCAAAGTCTAGTGATAAGATTGATGTGGGTGCCGCCAATAAGGCTAGCACGAGCAATAATGTAATGAATGTTGCCGATAAGGCCAATGAGAAAGTGAAGGTTGCTTATTCTCGGGATTCGTTATATTTATGGCATGGTAGACTAGGTCATGTGAACTATAAGTCTTTACAAAGGCTAATGTCACTTAACCTACTACCAAAGTTTAACATCGATTACAAACATAAGTGCGAGACTTGTGTTGAGGCCAAGTACGCCAAAGCATCTTCCCACTCGATTGAGCGAAGCACGGAACTATTGGATTTAATTCACACCGATGTGTGTGATTTAAAATACGTACAAACGCGTGGCGGTAAAAATTATTTTATAACTTTTATCGACGATTGTACGAGGTATTGTTATGTCTACTTGATGAGAAGTAAAGACGAAGCAATAGACATGTTCATTCACTATAAGAATGAAGTTGAGAACCAACTTGGCAAGAAGATCAAAAATCTTCGAAGTGACCGAGGTGGTGAATATGAATCTCCATTTGCACAAGTTTGTGCCGAGAATGGAATCGTTCATCAAACTACGGCGCCTTATTCTCCCGAGCAAAATGGAATTGCTGAAAGGAAGAATAGGACGCTTAAGGAAATGATGAATGCGATGCTTATTAGTTCCAGATTACCAAGGAATTTGTGGGGGGAAGCGGTGCTTTCGGCCAACTATGTGCTCAACAGGGTACCACATAAAAAGTTGGATAAAATACCTTACGAATTATGGAAAGGTCATGCGCCTAGCTATAAATTCCTAAGGGTTTGGGGATGTCTTGCTAAGGTTCCGATCCCACCTCCTAAAAGGACAAGGATAGGACCCAAGACGGTGGATTGTGTGTTTATCGGTTATACACAAGATAGTGCTGCATATCGATTCTTGGTACACAAGTCAGATAACTCTGATATTCACGTAAATACTATCATAGAAGCTAGGGATGCTTCATTCTTTGAGGAAATCTTTCCTCACAAAGCTCGAACTGGTGTTGACCGTCAAGTTGACCAAAGTGGGAGCAATGTGGGGGGAGAGGAACCTCAAGTTGAAGGTGAAGAGCCTAGACGTGGGAAAAGGGCTAGAAAAGAAAAGTCCTTCGGATCAGATTTTCTAACATATCTGTTAGAAAAGGATCCTGTAACCTACAAAGAAGCAATGTCTTCTACAGACTCTGCTCTTTGGAAGGAAGCGCTGAATAGTGAGATAGAGTCTATCTTACATAATCACACTTGGGAACTAGTAGATCTACCTCTGGGTAGTAAACCACTAGGCCATAAGTGGATCTTCAAAAAGAAGATGAAGCCTGATGGTACAGTGGATAAGTACAAGGCAAGATTTGTTGTTAAAGGCTACAAGAAAACTGAGGGTGTTGATTATTTTGACACATATGCTCCTGTCTCCAGGAAAACGTCTATTAGGTTAGTCATAGCCTTGGCGGCTTTGTTTAACCTAGAGATCCATCAAATGGATGTGAAGACGGCCTTCCTTAATGGAGATTTGGAAGAGGAGATTTACATGGAACAACCCGAAGGTTTTGTGGTTCCAGGTAAAGAACATAAGGTGTGTAAACTTGTAAAATCCTTGTATGGACTAAAACAAGCACCTAAACAATGGCACGAAAAGTTTGATAGTGTAATGCTATCTAACGGGTTTCAGATAAACCAATGTGATAAATGTGTCTACGTGAAAGGAGATGATAACGACTATGTGATAGTTTGTCTCTACGTAGATGACATGTTGATCGTGGGTAATAATGATAATATCAAAATTACCAAGAGAATGTTGTCGCAAAATTTTGACATGAAAGACTTGGGACAAGCTGATGTAATACTTGGAATGAAAATTACCAAGACTTCAGAAGGTTACGCGCTTTCCCAAGGTCACTATGTCGAAAAGATACTTGACAAATTCGATAAGGATAGCAATGTAATTGCAAGAACTCCTATGGAAGTGGTGTCAAGTCTCTGCAAGAATCGCGGAGAGAGTGTGAGACAACTAGATTATTCTAGAGTTATAGGCAGTCTAATGTACCTCATGGACTGTACTAGACCAGATATTGCAAACTCGGTAAATAGATTGTCGAGATATACGAGTAATCCCAATGATGAACATTGGAAAGCGATAGTTAGAGTCCTTAGATACCTAAGGTACACTGCTAACTATGGATTACACTATACGAGACATCCAGCCGTTCTGGAAGGGTATTCAGACGCGAACTGGATCTCGGACTCCAAGAATATAAAATCCACTAGCGGATACATATTTATATTTGGAGGAGCAGCGGTCTCGTGGAGATCATGCAAACAAACTTGCATTGCTAGATCAACTATGGAATCAGAATTCATAGCGTTGGATCTAGCAGCTGAAGAGGCGGATTGGCTCCGAAGTTTCTTGGAGGACATCCCGATGTGGTCAAAACCAGTGCCTCCCATTAGCGTGCACTGTGATAGTCAATCAGCTATTGGAAGAGCACAAAATAATGTGTATAATGGAAAGTCTAGACACATACGTCGTAGACATAAATCCGTGAGAACGTTATTGAGAACGGGTGTGATATCTTTAGACTATGTAAAGTCAAAAGAGAACATCGCGGATCCATTAACTAAGGGTCTAACGAGAGACCAAGTTGAGGTATCATCGAGGGGAATGGGATTAAAGCCCACGAAATGACCTAAACCCATGATGGCAACCCAACCTGGATCGTAAATCCCGATCTGCAGGTTCAAAGGGACAACCGAATTGTGAGGGTAAGGTCGAACAACGCACTCGGGAAATTGAGTTCCTTGCCTATTCCTATGATGGAAGAGTGATAGACCTGTCCATGTGAAGGTTAAGCTTTAAGTTTTTAATGATCCTTATACTTCGAGTATATATATAAGTGGGGTATGGCAGGATACTCCTTATAAGAGATCACCTATATCGAATGTGAAGGGGCCGCTTCTATGAGATGAGTTAAGGGCTAAATCTCTAGAGCATTCGATGAAGTTTCCAAGGCAGTCCAGGGCCAAAATGGACAACAACGAAAGAACCAAGTAGTGATTTGAGAAGGAATTGTGTGAGTACCTTTGTCTTGGTATACATAAAATGCCGAACAGTTCAAGGCATCGCGTCCACTGGTTGGCAAGTATATCCGAAGGTATTTCACTAAGGAAGGTTCAAGGCTTTCAACCACCTTTCCTGATGCAACAAATTCTCGCAGAACTCCAAGTTGCATGTAGCATTGGTAGGCTCATATCATATATAAGCCATTTTGCATTCATGTGGGGGATTGTTGGAGAATTGGTTTATTAACCAAGGAAGAGATGGCCCAATACAAGTGAGTGTATTGGGCTTTGGCCCAAATATTTAATTAGAGGGAGAATCCTAATTAAATATAATAACTAAGTAATTAGTGAGCAACTTTGACTTAATTTAATTAAAGGTCATACCAATTGATTTTGGGTGTTTCTGAGATCAATACGAAGCTCGTTGATAGAGCTTCGTAACGATATATAACACTTGCGAAAATTCAATTCTCGGGGTGAATGAAAATTGGCTTTAAAGTGGTATGGTTGTTATTAAAATAAGCACAATCCCACATTGGTTAGCGCACCATGCTGAGACAAGTTTATAAGGGACTAGAAGTCTAGCATGGGTAAACAGGTGGAGAAGGGAGAGGCTTCTCGCGCCGTCCGTCCGTCCGTCCGTCCTGCCCGGCTCGGCACGCACGCACGCGCGCGCGCCCCCCGCCCCGCCCCGTCCCGGGCCGGGCCGGGCTTGGGCTCGAGCTCGAGCTCGGTTGCGGGTGCGGGTGCGGGTTGCGGGATTGTGGGTTTGTAGGAATTGTTCCAGGTTCCAGGGCCTTATCTTTTTAGAACTGGGTCGGACCTGTTGAAGCGATTCTGGGCTCTAAGTCTGTTGGGCTTAAGCTTGGACAAGCCCATCTTCTGGATCCTTCTTCTCCTTCCAGAAAGTGTCTCTTTGAATTCGAAAACGTGGGATTTGAATTCAGAGGTAACAGCCAATATAAATGAGGGGTAATCATGGCTCTTGTAACAGCAAAGTTATGAGGGGTATTCATGGCTGCCATTGATTTCGGATTTAGAGGTAGGAGGTCCTTGGCTACCTATAAAAGGAGCCCTCCTCCCTCATTCCAAATCACCCCAGGTCTTCATCTCTTCAGAGCTCTCTACTTCTCCCTCCTTAGCATAGCATTTCTCACTTTCATTGTGTCGGAGTTCTAAGGCTACGAAAGGTTCGAAAGGTGTGCTATAGTGCTTCCTATAGTACTCTTGTTATAATTCAAAAAATATTTTAAGATACTAATTTGTTCTACATTTATTTATTTGATAAAGTTTACATCATCGTTGATCTTCTCGATTATCTTCAAATGGTCCTTGTGATCGCCGTGTTGTTGTAAGAAAATATTTCAATCGAGTAAAGCATTTGAATAATGCTATAAGCCAAAATTTTGGTGACTTGAATATAAACAAAGTAATTCTTTGGTATTTAGGTATTTATTGCTCAAGTTTAATATTTTTGGAAAAAAAAAGTAAACCTCTCTTATGTAATAACCTCTTTAAAGTGATATTTTTCTGCAGTCCCAACAATATCACTTTAGAGAGGTTTTACTATAACAGAAAATATTCTAAGATACTTTCAACCAAATAGAAAAATGCATGTATCCTCCATAAATTAAAAAGAAACCCAACCCATTTGAAACGATATTTTAATCCGGTGGAATTTGTAATGTTTTTAATTTGATGTAATTCGAAGTTAAATTTTCTTCCAAACTATGTTTAACTAGATAACATTACTTAAATTTTTCAAAATTTTATTTACAATGTATTTGCCAAACAGATTTGGAAAAGAATTGATTAAGACATAGTGTTTTGATCAACAAATGTTATATGTGTGGAAGGAATCACAAGACAAAAAGTGTGAAAACAAAATAGGGAAAAGTCCACTTAAGTACTACTCTCTGATATTGAAAAAAATCAAGTCAGTATCATGTGATTTAAAACGTATCAATTGAGTCAAACTTATTTCAACTAAAATTAATTAGAGGTCTGGGCAACTGCCCAAACTCTACCCGTCTTGCGCGAACCCTGACCGGCCACGTGAACCAGCCACATCAAATTTCTCTGATGACATGACACCATGTGTACACTCGCTCTCTCCCCTCTTCCCCCTCTCTTCTTCTTCGAGCACGTGGCAGAGAAGCTTATGAATGCAATGTTAGCTAGGGATGTGGCAAGTGAGTTCCAGCCAATCTACCGGGCGGAGTCCTTGTGGATCAGTCCTACTAAGTTTAATGATTATAATATAGCACTTAAAATTATTTTTTGTGATTATTTGTGGGTGTTATGTTTAATGATTACAATATAACATTTACAATAATCTTTTGTGATTATTTGTGTGCTCGAATAATATCTTCATTTCCAATTTAATTTTCCTCTTGTTAAGACTTTCGTACTTTTAAATTCAATCACTAAATTTAATGATTACAATATACTATTTATAGTTATCTTTATGATTATATATGAGCTCGAAATTACATAATTTCATTTTTCAACTTTATTTTCCCTCTTCATTGGTTAATACTTTCATTCTTAAAAAATTAATCACTACGTTTAATGATTACAAATAGTTACAATTATCTTTTGTAATTATTTTGCGCTCGAATTGTTACAAAATAGCTTCATTTTCTAATTTTATTGTTCCTCTTCATGGTTAATACTTAAAAAATTCAATCACTAAGATTAATGATTACAATATATCATTTATATTTACCTTTTGTGTTTATTTTTGCGCTCGAACTAGTTTTATATACTTTCATATTTGAAAAGATAAAATAAAGACAAAAATCCATCCTCGTTTTTTATTTTAGACTCAAACCAATTCTTGTATTTTTCACACCAAAGATTGAAACAATGAGTCGTATTTCCAAAAAAAATCCTTAAAATTGTGCCTGGTTTGCTAACAAGATCCATTTAATATTTTATTATTTTTTTTGAAAGGTAAATAATTACACCAAGTAATACCTGCCAGGAATCGAACCCCAAACCTCTGTCAATTCATGTACACCTTTGAAAATATTTGTTTGACTTTATCAAGGGAATTAACATGATATTCTGATTTTTTGGTCGGACAAGTATAAAAATAAGATTTTATAAAATCAATCCCGACATAATTCTGCTTAAAAGTTAAAACTTCTCTGTACTTTCAGAATTACTAATTTCTTCAATAGAACATTTTCTTTTTATCACGAGATAGTTCATAATTATTAAAATAATTTTCTATGATATATAAACTTAATTCTTGCAGGAGACCGTGACTTTTAATTCCTGAAGCTGACTCTCGTCTCCATGCCACTTAATCCCTGAATTCCAATGCCACCGACTTAGATTGAATAAGCGCTGGTGGAACAAAAGAAGCTCAGTCCAATACTGGTGGAGACGGACTTGATGACGGCCTACCAGTATTTATCCGAGGGGTGGAGATAGGTAATCTGCTCGCAACTCTCGTGAATAGTTGCAGAGATCTCATCCGCCTCCACGAACACGTAGAGATCACGTTATGTAGTCGTGTGTGCAATAGAATAACGAATTGGATAGCTAATTTTGTCCTAGAGCTCCCGAGAGGCTTCCATGTGTTGCGAGAACCTCCGGATGGCTGCTGTAACCTTTTGAGGGATGATGTCCCTGAACCTTTGCGTTTGTAATATGTTTTTTTTAATGAAAGGGCGTTAGACGCCGACCATTCCCACCAAAAAATAAGCGCTGATGTTAGGTCTTGTCCAAAATATATTATTGACACACAACTAGCAATAGAGTCACGCATCCTTAAAAAAAAGCCAAGTGGGGCAGCTGTTATCACAAGTTTCCAAGTGAAAACGCTGCTATTAGTCGGTCGGATACTAAATGATCAAGTATGGACGTCTAGGTTACAACGAGAAAGCATTCAGGTAGATAAGTACCTGGTCATCCACGACTGGAAGCGAGACCAAGCCAGCTCAACTGCAGCTTCATCCTCGTCGGGCATTCCCATGCCCTTTCTTCTCTCCACACCCTCCGGCGACCTATTCATGAACGCATGCGCGTTACCTTGGTAAATATGAACTTCGGATGGAACTCCTGATGCTTTAAGCTTTTCCTCCAGGGTTTTGGCTGCCTGAATGATCAAATCAGAGATAGCATAAGAAAATAGCGGATGAACACGGTGATGAGTTTCGCAGATTGGTCTTACAAGCTCCATGCTACATGAAAGAAGTCAATAGTAAAGATTATCTGAATTCGATTTCCACTGGTTAAATTAATGACTCAGAGAAACGGAAAATATATGTGTTAGCATACTCTACTATCCTATGTTAGATCAAATGCTCTAATTTCAATATTCCACCTCCATAACTCGACGGGAAGTTAAAAACCTTGGGTTATCAGCATAAGGGTCTTTGTACATGATGGATCAGAAGGTAGATTATAGATTAATGGAGAATTGGCAAGTACAAAATCACAAAGAACTTGAGATAAGATAGCCTGTGGAACGATAGCACAAGGCAAGACTCTGCTTGATATACCTAAAATCCCACACCCTCAGAAGATAAGCAGAAATTATATTGAATCTGCATTCCTAACATGGACAAATGGCGCTACTCCTTCAGCTATAGCCAAGTAACAACTAACAAGAACTGACAAGGAAAACCAGACATTTTGTACATAAAATGGATCAACATCTATGGCTGGTTCCTTATTTAGCACATTCACTTGCTTTAAGCTTGCCCTTGTTATAGGGCACAGAGGAAACTAGGGCAGTGTTTAGGTTCAATTAGGAGTACATATTCGAGAAAAAAGGAAGTACCTAAAAACCGAATCATGAGCACACAGAAAAAGGGGGTTAGTTATATGGGAGGTATTAATTAGTGGATTACTGGTGTTGAGCCCCAAAAGTTCAATAGAAAATTAGCAACAGAGCCAACAACTTTTCTATTGAACCCTTTCCCAATCAAACATATTCTTCAGCTTGAAGATTCGAGATTTTAAGTAACTACCTCTTCACAGCATGAAGCCTCTTTGAACACAAAAATAATTCAAAGAAGCCATACTGTTTAGAAGTTTGGAATGAAACTCGAATAAGCATTTTTGATCAAACCACACAATATCATGACTAATTGGAATTAGCTTAAAAAGTTGTATAATTTGTGCACTCTCTCGGGGAACTAAATTGATGCAGGAAGAGTTGGCTTTGAAAAGTAGAACGGTCAAGGTATAAATAGGAAGAGTAACGCAACGGCATACCCCAACATCCGAAAAGCCAACAAAGCTGTCCAGCTCCCCGAAGTGAGCTTGCACAGGCGCCTTGGCCTGAGCAGGGTCTGCAAGCTCAGATGAAGGCACTCCATAAAATGCAACAACAGCATCAACCTCTGGAACCAAAACAGAGCTCGCTATAGAGAGAGCACCTCCCATGCAGAATCCAGTCACTCCAACCTAGCAAACATCAAAATAGAAAATGAATTCATCCAAAACCAATCAAGTCCGGCGTGTCTGAATCTGGAGCATTATATAGGACATCTCAGGCAAGCACGGTAACACGAACAGGACAATGAAAGGCAAGGATCAATCGCAAGGTCCGCACCTTCTTGGAGCCATTAGCCTTGAGCCAGTTGACAGAAGCCTGGATATCCTTGACAGCCCCGGGCCAGTCAAGCCCTTCCATCAAGTGCTGAGCCTCCGCGACGTCCAATCCAACCTTGCCTCGGTACAAGCTAACACAAAGAAAACAAAATCACAATCCACAGGAAAACAAAACAGAAAAACGACGTCGGTTAAGGGGAAAGCGGGTGGGGAATATCAATATACTCGGGGATAAGGGCCTTGAAGCCGGGGGCGAGCTGGGAGATCTTGACGGCGTGATTCTTGACCTCGAAATCCACGCCCCACCACTCCTGCACCACCACCACACCCGGCGCGTCGTCTCTCCCCACCACGTACGCGTCGAACGCCTGCATCATCAATCACAGCTAACACTGTTACAGTAGTGTACGGAAGGAAAGAGGGAAGGGGGGAGCACATACGGCGTCGTCGCGGTGGATTTGGATCTTCCGGAAGGGGGAGGAAGCTGAGTCGGCGGCCATCGCTCGGACTTGGACTTGGACTTGGAGGGGCTTGAAGCGGGTGGTGGTTGAGGAGAGAGAGAGAAGGGATTTAGTGGCGGTTGGGATTCTTCTAGTTATAGTTGCGAACATTACTCTTTTTTGCTTCGGTGGGTAGGTAGGTGGGTCGGTGAAGGCGATCCCTTGTTAGCAAGCAAATCGCAATAGGATAGCGGTTTGAGTCGGTTGACTATTCGTGTGAAGCTTCGGGAACGACGTCGTTGGTACGGGTTTTGGTGCGCAACGGCTTCGTAAAATGGGAAAAAAAAGTGAGGACGTTTTGGGCGGGTTCAGATTCAAACTATTGAAATGGATCAAGTAATTATACTTATAGACACAGTTTTTAATGGTTGTCAGATCTGTAGTCACGATTTTTAATGAAATCTGATAGTGTAAACGAAATCCCCTCCGTGGGGACAACTTTTATGTTGTTCCCACTCAATCCAAAACCGTTTTGAACATCACATCAGCGAATCTACTAGAACGCCCAGGCGAACTAGCATACTTTCTAGCGAATCCACTGTAGGCTAAAGAGGTAGCATTCGCAACAGGGGCCGTGCCATTTGAATGAATCAACACATAGACGGCATTACACAAGGGAAGTGTGACTCCCCTTTTCATGATGATACACAAATGTGATTCTTCTACTCTGTTGAAACTGAACTAAATTGGATCTTTTTTCTGAGGTATTGAAAGCTCAGTCGCCAGCATGAAGGACAGATCATGCATCTGTGACATTATCGTCTCAACGTCATCATCCTTTGGCTTTGCTATTCCATTAGAAGCATTGCCAACATTGGCATCCCCGACGACATTCCATTTGACATTGTCACTCGTCCCCTTGATCCTGACACAATGGAGAAGAATATGTAAGCAAAAAGCTGCCTGCCTTGTTTAGACATGGCTTGTTATTGTACGGGACGCCCTTCGCAGTTCAACAGACTACTAAAGTGAACAATGTGAGAATGCTAACAAACACCAGCTGCACCAAGTGGAATTAGTTCAGTTCGTCGTCCCAAAACTATAATGGACTGATGCCCTCTTACTATACTCGCATAAACCTTCGATGCAACAAACAACTGTTCTTAAAACTTGAAAAAGACCAACAGTTACAATCTCAGCCAAGCAGTAGTTCTTGGCCAAGGGTTCTGGAATAGTGATGACAATGCAGCTGCTTCTTCAACCATACAAACTCCATTTTAGACAGCAAATATCTCTACTATTACAGACTAAAACAACTTCACATCCTCATCATAAGGACCATCCACGGAGGGATCAGATGTAAGAGATAGAAGTTAGTATGGTTTAACCACACATTTCTAAAATGAGACCCAAAAAAAAATTCCCTTTTAAGAACTAGGTTATTAACTCGTTCATCTCAGTCGCTTGTGATTCCATTTGCTACTGTGGAATAAGCTTCAGCAGCCTAAGTTGCCAAGAGGTGGCAAACTAGATAATTAAACTACGGACTACATCTTAAGTGCAACGGAGAAGATGAAAATTAAACTTAAAATCAGAGTACACATTCTCATTGTCAACGATTTATGTTGATAGCAAATGCCTCACCGTGGTACTTAGATAATCAGTGATTGACTTTGACCATATAGCAACATTCCAAGTAAAATTCAGTTAGGTCAAAGAATTGCAAGGAGCATGTATTGCAAAATTCGTATCCACATTTGAACACATACCCCTCAGATGCTGAAGTTTCTGGCTGCATATCATTGAATGCTGCAGCTAAGTTTTGATTGTCTAAACCTCCTGAAAAGAAGTCTGATTGTGAGAATGCACCAAAATCCACATCCGGAGGGTCACCACTAGCCTCATAAAATAAGTCCATTCCAGATGCCTGTTGTTCACGGGAAGCCACTGCTCCATTGATCCCTCTCACAACATCATCGTTACCCGACTTGTTGGCACTTACCGAGCCAGTAAAATCATCCCAACCATCAGAAGCATCCTCGTCCTCACCAACCGCTTTGACACCCGTATCCTTGCTGGTGGAATTGGACTGCCATTGATCCACCCCGAACAAATCAACATCCAACGAAGAAGAGACATCATGACTCATTGCACCGCGCTCCTCACTCAGGCTACTGATCCCCGCACCTGCACTGGACACGCCAGCTACACCACCGTCACCACTCCACAAATCTCCAACATCAAACCAGCTCTCGTTCGCATTGGACACAGACGTACTGGCAACGCCACCATGCTTGGGCTTCAAGTCGGATCCAAACACTGAATCCAGATGCTCAGAGAGATCATTGCCAGTGGAAGAACTCGGAAACGCGTCAAATGAAGCGAACCCCTCGCCCTCACTTCCCCCTTGCGTGTGAGACTCCCGAGTAACACTCGCACCAGCAAATTGGAAGTCAGCCTCCCACCCATCCTCCACCTCCTCCTCCTCCGCTTTCTTCGTCTCCTCCTCCCTCTTGCTAGACTCAAGCAAGCTCAGATCAACTCCTCCCAACTTCGAACCCCCGAATCCCCAATTATGCGGCGTCGCTTCGACCTCGGGAGCAGTCCATCTCACCTCCAAATCCAAAAGCTCCGACAGCTTCATCTCCTTCCCGGCCGGCACTTCCTGTCCCCTCCTCCCCACCTTCCCCTCCTCTTCCCCACTCGGTACTTCCACCATCTCCTGCCAATACCAAAACATCCTCCAAAATAAATTTGAAAAAAAACACTCACAAAAAAAAGAAAAGAACAGGCAGCGAAATAGAGAGTAACTGCCACTAACCGATCCGTCCAAGCGGAGGGAGGAGAGGAGCCATCGGTAGGCGAGGGTGGAGGTGAACCTGACGGAGTCGGGGCGGGTGTCCGGGTGGGTCCCGCAGAAGACGCAGACGATGGAGTTGACGCCGTTGAGGAGGCGCCCCTTGCAATGCTTGCACCGGAGGTAGTCCGGGGAGGGGTCCACACGGGACACGGCGTCCTCCACCGATGGGAGGCCCGCGACGGCGCCGTTTGGGTCGTAGGACGGGATGTTGGCCTCCTTGCGGGTGATGGCTTGGATTTCGGCAATTAGCTCGTGCGGGATCTCAAACGGCATCGTTTTCCACGCGGGCGGGAACTGGAGAGGGATTAGCTCGGGTCGGATCAGTTTTTCGGTTACGGGGGAAAATCAATCTGATGAAAAAAGGATTTTCTGTTCTTTTTTGTTTGTTAACTTTGGTTTGGATTCCCCCGAAACGGCAAGTGGGAGCTGCGTCGTGACTGTTGTCTGCCAGTGAAACGCGCCGTTTGATGGTTTATATTATCCCTTTTAGAGATGGCAATGTGTAGGATAGGTTAGAGTATTAGTAGGAATCTATCCATATCCTAATTTTGTTAGTTGAATTAATATCTTATTATCGATCTTATAAATTTTTTATTGTTAGATTCATGCCCTATCTTTCTAGAGACCTATGGTTTACAGGGTTCGTAGGGTCTGATCCTTTAACGTTTTATATTTTGATAATTTTTAATAAAAAGTTAAATTTATATAAAATTTAAATAAATTTAAGATATTTACTATGTTACAAATCAACATTCAATAGAAAATTAAGAAAACATTAAATTTTGTAATTTAATTTCAATAATACAAGATTTTTTTTTCGAGTTTGAAGTACATAAACAATTCAACAAAAGAAAAATATATAATGTCGGTTTCTAGAGATCTATCATTCACGGCATTTTCTAAGCTGGTTGTGTAATAACATAATAAATATGTTAAAGTTAACCATAAAGTATATTATATATAAGATTAGAGTCCGATCCATAAGATCTAACTATGGATTCATACTCTACCTACAGAAATTCATACCCTACGTTGATCATGTATTTAAAGGCGAATCCATATTTATATCTATCAATTAAAATTAACATATCATAAACTCACGAATAAAGGTAAAATCTCATCTACCGGGAGAAAGTATACCAATAGATACTAGGATCAACTAATAACAAAATTATTATAGTTTAATTATGTCTCGAGTTTAAGTCATTGAGAATGCGTTAGAAAATTTTTGTTATTTTTCAAAAGTCACATCGGCCTCGAATCCAAAATCAACACAATAGGTATCTAAATATCAGATAGTTAAAAAAAACACACCGGTTAGTCTTTTAAATCCACCTCCCTCATTCCTTCCTCTTTGCTTAAAAACGGGCGGCAGCAACCAGGTCAGCAGCTTCACTTCCCCAAGCACCGTGGATCAGGGGAGGCATTTTTTAAGGTTGAAGAAGAAGGAGCATGTGACTGATTTGGGTTTCTTCGATTAAGAATTTTTTGTTTGCTGATTTGGGGAAAACTTGAGGTATAAATTCTTGGATTTAGTTGTATTCTTGGATTAGGTAGATGATTATTTAAACTTTGAATGCTGTGATTAGGTTGAGTTTATTATGTTTGTATTGATGGATTAAATTTAACATTAGATTATATATTTTTTGCAAAATTTGATTTTTTGGGATTTTCGGTATTTAATTTTAATCCGGTTATGAAACAAAAATAATTTCAGTTCGGGATCGGTATGATTTTTTTGAATTTCGGTTTGGTTCGTGTAACACCCCGTGATCTGACCGACTGTCTCCACAGATCAACACGGGTCTTTTCCAGCGTGCTTTGTCCTCACTCGCACGCATCCTGGGAAAACTTCTCTCAAGATGTGTGCTAGAAAAGAATGTGCACCTTGTTGATATGGATAGTACCAATCAAATCACAGTTCGGTATATACCCATTGCACACTCTGAGCTACCCGCATGTTTAAAAAAAGTAGGAAAAAGTCCACTTTAGTACCATGTGGTATCGCTCAAAATCACTTTAGTACCCTGTGGTAAAAAATGATCAATCGAGTCATACTTATTCTAATTAACATCAAAAAGGTCCTCGGGCAGCTGCCCGGACCTGTCCGAACCTACCCGAACCCTGCCCGAACTACGTGGCCAGCCACGTCACCAAATTTTGATGACATGGCGCCACGTGGAGAGGAGGAGGGGGAGGAGGAGGAGGCGGGGAGGAGGAGGAGGAGGACGCGGAGAGGAGGAGGGGGATGCGGAGAGGTGGAGGAGGAGGAGGACGCGGAGGAGGAGGAGGAGGAGGATGTCCACGTGGTGCCACGTCATCAAAATTTGGTGACGTGGCTGGCCACGTAGTTCGGGCAGGGTTCGGATAGGTTCGGGCAGGTCCGGGCAGCTGCCCGAGGACCTTTTTGATGTTAATTAGAATAAGTATGACTCGATTGATCAATTTTTTACCACAGGGTACTAAAGTAATTTTGGGCGATACCACAGGGTACTAAAATAGACTTTTCCCAAAAAATAATAAAATTTTCAGCTACCAGACCCACTATGATTTAATAGCTGTACGAACAGCCCCGAAAAAAAATACTTTTTCTTTGATAATGTTAAGGGTAACACTGCAATAGAAGATTTGTTCCTTGTATTTTTTTTAATACATGTAGTGGTTCTTGTAATTTGGTTAAATTATATTATAGGATTCTTAAAATTGGAATCAAAAAATTTCTCCGGCAAAGAGTCACTTGATATAGGTTTAAGGTTAGCCACTCCAAACCTTACCTCGCTTTTGTGACATGCTATTTTTTTCACAGAATTTTTCTCATTCCACAATGTACTTAGAAAAGCAACTCCTTTTAAGGTAACATGCTCCTAAAGAGAATTGATCCATGTGTATTACCTCATCATATAGTTATCAGAGTTTCTCCGGTGGTGAAATGCCACATAATACGATAGGTCACAATCGTTTATTTGTTTAGCTGAATTGCCTTATTGAACTACATGGAATTTCAGTCGCTTCCGAATTGCTTTATACACGTTGTCTATGGTTCTGTCGCAGTTTGATGAAAGAGCTGCAGCACTTTTCTATACAAACATGTATTAACCTTGGTCTGTTCTAAGTGTAGTATCTTATTATATCTTGGGTTCCCGTGACATGTTTTTCTCATCTTCGCTTTGCTTGAACTAGTGTTTGCTCGAGTGCTCCAGCAGATCCGTCGCTGGCTGTCTACTCGGACCGAGCAACGACGGAAGAAGACGACTCGCTGCTGTAGAGACGTAGATTGCTGCAAAGCTGTTGCAGACCCTGGAAGGTCGGCTCATCTTTCTGCAGCAGGGTTATATACATAGAGTAGTTGTAGTGAGTAGCTACTAGTATATGACCGACCCTTGATCATATATATTTTATAACATGAAAATACAGGGAAGAAGCTTACTGTAACAAATTTAATAACGAATCTTACTTGAACGATGGTGATGAGGGAAGCATCCTTTAGCTCTGAAGGTAGAAGAAACCGCAATCCCTTGCGTGCCCTGGCATTTCGGAAAGCGACTGAATACACATACAGATTGTTCAAAGATGGCTATGGAAATCAACTGCACTCCCATTTACCTTGGATCCTCTGAGAGCTTAAGGTAACAGCGAATTACGCGATTCAACCACTGCATTCTGGAAGCCTCAGCGAGATTGCGATCCTTAGAAATCTTTCCGACCATGTTTCCCAGTGCATTTATTGTGACAATACATCTATCTGCTGTTTCACAGCAATACTGCAGTCCTGGGCCAGTCTCCATTAATTTTTGAAGTATTAAGGTGGCCATCTGTAAAGAGAAAGCGCCAATCAAATAGAAAAAACAGAAACTCGTGGGAATGGACCAAAGGAAGGTTCGCGGAACATTAATAATCATTAACTCACAGCTTTCGACTTTTTGACCCCAATGTCCATGGAGACCAAGCAACAATCTATTAGTTGTCGATGCTCGAGACTTGCTGTTACGACTTCCGCGTCATCCTTCTGCAGATAAGGAAAGAACAGCTTATTCATGCAACTATTGATTGGAGACTCGAATGTTTTCTAATCAAGTACCTTCAAAAGAGCATTAATGACCCTCAGGCTGCCATGTCTTATGAACTGTTGAGGTACTGCCGTGCAAATATTATCAATAAAAGGGTACAGGTAACACTGTATGTTAGCTGCAGAGGGAAAAATAGACAGCAATGTTGTCAAGACAGAAGCACGAGTACAGCGCAACACGGGACGGATCTTCGAATTGTATCTACCAACTATAGTATAACAAAAAACTACTTGAAAAGAGAAAAAGTACTAGATGGTGAGAATGCCATTGTCATTTGATAGAAACAATCTACCTTTAAGAAACAGGATCTTTGTATCAGGGTGTGTAGCTACACACTGGAAAAGAAAAGCACAAAAGCTCAGGCTTTCAGTAAGATGATTATAAAAGAAATAGCATTAATCATGTCCTAATAATTCAATAATCAGAAGTGCATTGTGCAATAACCGCGCAAATTACACGACGGCTTTCTGCTATTCATTGGTTCCTTCCTATACTTGAGATTTACTAGTAGACTTCAGATACATTGTACTTAAGAACTAAGGATTACAATTACAGGAAAAGACTTGAATAAGCAAAACATGAAAATTTAAGAAGGAAGACTAGCCTCGAGCAACTGAAGAGTGTTCAATACTCGGAGTATCTGTTGCTTTGATATTGTTGGGGAATTCAGTGAGACATAGACTGATACTATTTCCTGTAAGAACAAAATGACTTCCACAGTAAATTGCGGAAAAAAAGAGACGGGACCATAAAACTCGTGAAGGCACTAAGAACCTCAATTATAAGGCTAAATGGTATTATCCCCACCTGCAGAAGTGAAGCAATGGCACCAGAAGAATTCCATAGAAATGGCGCTACATCTGCACGAACGAACTCGCCCTAAACAAAAGCAGGGAAATTAACTTCAGAAATTTGCATTAGTCTCTCCTTCGTGAAACCCTAAAAGAACTTCAGAAAAAGCCTCAACATGGATTTGAAGAAAAAGACTAAAAACATTGGTACGAAAATTCGACAATAGGAAAAAGCCTCCATCTCTTTGATCAAAACAACTTCAGAATTCAAGGAGGTATTATTAACTCTGCAACAAAATAGCAAACTGCAGCGTTCTCGCCTCCGATGGTTCCAATAAATGAGAAAGAAAAGGTTTATCTTTTACATAAAACCAACAAAACCCAGTTCCATAAAATCGCCATTCTTTGTTCAATCATCACCAAGAACACGAAACAAGAGAAAAGACTGCACCTTTATCTCCAACAACCAAACGAAACCTTATAATGAAGGGAGAAAAGAACCTAACACCACCACTAAAGCATCAAAATGCTTTCTTTTTTTTATTTACGTACCGCGGTGAGGAGTTGAAGTGCACGTTCTCGGGTGTTGTAGTCTAGGAGGCCTTGGATCAGGCGGAGAGTGGAGGCGGTATCCTCCGGATGACTGGTCGCCCCCCTCATCTGCCCGACTCCGAGTTCTACTTCTTGAGTACGCTTCGACATTGATTGGTCGTCGCCAACTTGTCTCTCTCTCTCTCTCTCTCTCTCTCTCTCTAGAGGAGGGCGTTAAAGTCTTCTACACCTTGAGCTATGTCCTTCGGGTGTTTTAAAGAAGAAGAGGAAGGCGGGAACTTACAAGAAAGAAAGGTGTAGCGGGCCAAGCCCATTTAGCACTTGATGTTTATTTTATGTTAGTGACCACGTGTACTGTAAGTAGGCAAGTAATGGTGAGTTGGACTCTTGTAATTAGAAATAGCCCTTTCCAGAAATATAGAAAATTTCTTAGCTCATCCCCGTCCTTGAGCTTCTTCTAGTTTCTTAGCTCAATAACCCTTTTTCTAGCTTCCATGGAACTTCATCTCGATACTTTAATCAAAGGGGAAGCAAGCAGAGAGCAGGCACTCTCACTCTTTTTCTCGCCTATCTTTTGCTTTGCGAAATCTCTCTTTTTTACGGTAGAGATTATGATCGTTCTATCAATGATGTATTTTATATTTGTAAGTTTGAATTCAAATTTTTCTTAATTGAAATACATTTAAATCGATCCTCGTTAATTTTTCGCATTGTCTTTATATAATATCCACTACTAGATTCTGGGGGACCGGATTAAGTCCGAGAGGACTCTTTTAGACTGTACGAATCAAAGGGAATAAGGACTTGCCACTAATGACATTTTTGTAAATTAGACAATAATTAAAGTAATATTGGAAAACACGATTTTAAATATACCCAACTACAAAATAAGAATAGGCAGTTACGAAAGAGAAAATTACGCATAAAAAACTACTTTCGTCAGGAAAAAAACCTAATTTCTACTATAAAAAAACGCCGTGAATGAAATGATAATGATATATTCCGTGAAGTGAAAATTGTATATCACGTGAAGTTAAAAATGACATACAACGTGAAGTCACAATAGTATACCAGGTGATAAATATTATTCGAAAAGATTTGTTTAAATTTCATTCAGAAAGAGCTGTTTAATTTCAGAATCGATCAAAATTAACATATCATAAATTCACGAACAAGATTAAAATTTGATCCACCCTATTTGGGTCTTTTATGCAATCCACATATTTTTTATAAATAGAATTTTATCATAACCAAAATATAAATCTTGATCAATGTAAACAAAATCTCCACCTTTATACTGTTAGAGCAAGTTTTTGCAATCCATATTCAATAACACACACCAAGTAGTCTTTTAACCAACAAAAATTAGCTACCAGCCCAGCCCGATAATAACCGCTAACCAACAGCCCGTAGATGTGGTCAGAATTTACCGGGAAAGAATTATTTTTCCTCTTGATAATATTAATTACCGGGAAGGAGTTACCGGCCCAGTGGAAAAAAGCGTAAAATAGCATCATTAGTCGCCGTCGGTGCTCCAAGTGAGAGAGGACGAAACAGAAACCGTGGAAGAACAGAGGACTTGCGCGTCGGGTCTCTTAAAACCTCGCGATCCCCGATCTTCATCTACCAGCCCGTAGTCAAAGTCAACCCCCGGATCAATCTAGGGCAGAAGGTTTCCAAACCGGAAGGGAGATGGGCGGGAACCAGGCGGCGGTTGTGAAGGTGGCGCTCGGGTTGATGGGGCTCTGTATCGGCGGTTACATTTTGGGCCCACCTCTGTACTGGCATTTAAAGGAGGCGTTAAACGACACCGTTTCTGCTTCCTCCTCGTGCCCTCCTTGCGTCTGCGATTGCTCTTACGTGCCTCTCCTTACCATCCCCCAAGGTACTCCCCTTCTTTCTTCCCCTCGCTCCATCTCTTAACTATTGAAATGCAGATCTGGGCGAAAGAAAGATCCGGTTTTTTTCTTCGGGTTTTCCCTTGCGTTGTTTCACTGGTTCAGGTTAGGGCTTTGGATTTATGTAAAGAATGGATTTTGACGAGTTTTTCCGCCTTTGTGGTATGAACTGGCTCAACCCCGAATTAGTTGGTCCAGTGAGTGTCCGGATATCGGATATTTTCAACTAAAAGAAGGGATTTTTGACACGGTTTCCATTGATGCGGTCATATTCGTTAATTTGATCGTTGGATCATTACTAGTGTCACTATCTACGGGCCTTGTGGAGTTTTCGGGGTCTAGCATCATAGGAATTGTTTTACAGTGGAATGGAAACTTCTGGCATCTTGAAGGGATACTTGCATACGTTTTTCGTTCCGATTATATCAAGGCTAATTTCTGGTCTTTGAGGAAATGTATACCACTACTGTTGTTTCGACTGTGTATTTACTCATCATAATTTGGTTTGTCGATTGCGATTAACTTATTTGTGTTTTTCATCTCTTTTGTTTGTGCAGAATTGCGCAACAGTTCCTTTGCAGGTCAGAGTTTCTTTTCCGTGACCAATTCTTTCCTGCATTATCAGACCTGATTAACTGGGCCCCTTTTCGTCTTTGTTGTCCATTCTGGTACTTGCACGAACTAGAAACAGACCATGTTTTCGAGCAGTGTGACCGTTCTGTTAGTGCTGGTCTAAGCAAAACAACCTTAGGGATTCTCTACGAACATGCGACTGTCGCCGAATCTCTTTTCCTCTACTATCATTTCGGTTTAGGCTGATTACATTGATCTGCTGTTCTGCACACTGCATGTTTTGCATCACCTTGGAGATGCTCTTTCCCTTCTCGCTTGGTAGGTGGGAGACTTGTGTACGGTTGTAGTAGCTTTCCACTAACGAACAAGATTTGGAGCTCATTCTGAGATCATACCCGTTATGTTCTAATTGAATTGGTTGCCACAACATATCTATCTTTGAATTTCCTTGAGGAACCAATATATCATTCTTAGGACCTAGCAATCAAACATTTGTTTTTTTTTTCATCTGCTTCAGATTGTGCAAAGCGTGATCCAGAGGTGAGTGAAGATGCTGAAAAGAACTTTGTGGAATTACTGAGTGAGGAACTGAAGCTAAGAGAAGCCGAAGCTTTAGAGAGTCAACAACGCGGTGATGTGGCTCTGCTAGAGGCTAAGAAGCTGGCCTCCCAATATCAAAAAGAAGCAGACAAGTGCAACTCAGGGATGGAAACATGTGAAGAAGCAAGGGAGAGAGCTGATCTTGCTTTAGCAGCACAAAAGAAATTGACCGCTACGTGGGAGATGAGGGCACGCCAAAGAGGCTGGAAAGAAGGGATAACCAAGGCTAATATATAGTCGCAGGGAAGTCCCCTGTTGGCATAACTCACCTATCCTCTTCCCAAACAACTCCATGGAAAGGTATCGGTAGCTGACATGGATCCAAACCTTACCTCGCTTTTGTGACATGCTATTTTTTGCATAGAATTCTTCTCATTCCACAATGTACTTACGTCGGTTAGAGCCAGAAAAGCAACTCCTTTAAGTTAACATGCTCCGAAAGAGAATTGATCCGTGTGTGTTACCTCATCATATAGCTATCAGAAATTTTCCAGTGGTGAAATGCCACATATCCATAGTTCACAATCGTTTATTTGTTTAGCCGAATTGCCCTATTGAACTACATGGAATTTCATTCACTCGCTGATTAAGCAGATCTAGTTGTCGTGTCGTGTTGGCTACTCGGCATCGTCATCCAAGATTTCTCATGGCCCTCATGTTGGCTTGCCTTCATACCAATGGGTTCTAATTGGTTTTTGGGTATATTGGTTTGTATGTGATGGTTTCTATCTGCTTTGAGTAATTAGAAGAAGTATCAAGTATAAGCTCTCTGTCCGGCTTAGTTCATAAAAAAAAATCTCAGGATCTGTCATCACCTGAGGTTGATTCCCGCATAGCAACTTCCTAAAAGGAACGGACCTTTCCCCTGTTAGATGCCATTAGACTTTTATTGATTATAAACCACCAAATTATGTTTGATATATTATAAAACATTATAAAATTAACTTCCATCATTGGTCAACCAGCACGGTATCATTGATTTAAGAGATAATTACTGAGAGGACTCCAGGGTATAGCTCCGAGGACTATGTAGTTTCCCTACTAATTGATGAGCCCTTATAGTTTGGCTACTATTATACATTCAGGTCCCTGTAGCTGGAATCGACAATTTTTCCGGTGAACTCCCTACCTGAAATGTCTAAAATACCCCTAGGGGGCTTCTTCCGCCAGAGACATCTTCACATCCTCCACGGTGGCGACGGCGAGGTCACGAACGGCAGTGTTGCTATAGTCGAGGAGGGAGACTAGGTATCCGAGGTTGGCCTCCTTGGAGACGATAACCGTCGACTTGTCGTCATCGTGGAGGATCTCCAGGACTCGAGCGCCTTCCGCTTGAACTTGAGGCCGCCGATCTGGAGTCGGGTGAAGAGGTCCTCGAGGAAGAACACGAGGTGGTTGGGGTCGGAGCCGGGGACGGGGGCAGGATTGGAGAGGACAATGGTGGAGGAGTGGTGGAGGACGCCGGATGTGATGAGGAGGTCGAGGTCGTGGAGGTGGAGGGAGAGCGACGCGGCGGCCATGTCGAGGGTCAAACTAAAGGGACCTGAGGGCATTTTAGACATTTCAGGTGGGGAGTTCACCGAAAAAATCGCTGATTTCGGCTACAGGGACCGGAATGTATAATAGTAGCCAAACTACAGGGGCTCAACAATTAGCAGGGAAACTATATGGTCCTCAGAATCTATTTGACTATACCCTGAGATTCTGTATGTAATTATCTCTTGATTTAATAGTAAAGGTAAAGAGAGATCATCTATAGCTTGTGTTCTGTCCACCGGTATCATTGAATAACATTTCACGGGGAAAAAAGTACTCTTGGGAATAGTTATATTGCTCAAATTCCGCACTATGTTTTTGATAATCAAATCAAATGGTGTTTGAAGTGATCTTGGGTTGCAAAGCAAAGGAGTGATAGATTTTTTTAGAAAAAAAGTACCTTGTAGTTCCACCGATTATCACTTGGGTACCCTGTATTTTTTGAACCGTAAAACAGGTCGAACTTATGCGCGAATTTTGACAGTGACTGGTCCCGAGCTCCGGTTCAATTATTTTTGGCAGAACGGCATCGTTTTAATGCCGATGTGGACTTCCACGTGGTGTAAACTAAGTTGGTCGATGCCGACGTAGCAGTTGGTAAAATTTTCAAATTAGTACCAAAATTTTTATTTATTTTTTAAAAGCCCTATATAATACTACTAAAAATCCTAACCCTAAACACACTCTCCCTTCCACCCACTTCTCTTCTTTCTACCCACTCTTTCATTGTCAAAGCTCTATTCCACCCAAACCCTATGCAAGTCATTCCACCACCAAAACACTCCTGGGTTTAACGACCTTCAGCCTCCACAAGCCCTAACCCCAAGCCCCCAAGCTCCCAAGCCGAACCCAAAATAGTCGTGGGTTCTCCATCCTCTAGGCTCCAAGCAGGTACGATTAGAGTTCCAAGTAGGTACGAGCTGCCATCTTCTAAGCTCCAAGCAGGTACGATTACAGCCTCCAGCATGACGGGTTCTTCCATGAGTATCAATTCTTCCCGGGCATTCGAGTTCCAGAAATTGAGGGATAGGATATGCGGATGTGGTGTTAGGTCGTCCTTGCGAATGGCTCAGACAAACAAAAATATTGGAAGACGGTTTTATGGTTGCGGTAGATACAACGAGTGTGGTGAAAAAAAGTGCAACTTCTTCATTTGGTTCGATCCACCTACGTGCAACTACGGTATGGAAGTGTTGCCTGAACTTTTTGCCTCCATTAAGCAAAAAAGAGAGCAAATATCGGGTCTTTCGACAACTGTGGCTGATTTAGAAGCTGAAGGTCAAAAGATGAAAGAAGATCTTTCTGACATGAAGATTGCATTGTGCAATAGTGAGAAGAAGTGCAAGATCTATCGATTTATTATGTGTGTATTTCTAGTTATCATGTTTGTAATGTATATTGTTTAATGAACATTGTAATGTATGTTGTGTCTCTGATCAATGAACAACCTCTATAATCTTAGTTGTTTAATGAACGGCAATTGCACAAAATAGCTACCGAAAAGTGTGATTGCATTTGTCCAAAAGGTGGCTGATTACATAGTTCAAAATGTTGGCCGAATAAGTTGTCCAAAAGTTGGCCGAATAAGGCTAAGCTGAAGCTGCCTATATGGATGTCCAAAACCATAGATCTAAAGTTAGCCGATATGGATGTCCAAAAGCTAAAGCTAAACTGCCTATTACATTCGACATACTTCAGTTGAGATTGACAGATTGCTGACTCCCCAATACGGACGTCTTTCTTGGTGCCTTGGTACATATTTTCCTTGTGCTGCCCGAACTTTCGGCAGATTGCTGGCTCCCCAATATGGACGTCTTATCTTTTTTTTGAAAAAACAAAATGTTCATCACTTTTCAGAGCATCATCCAATCTTTTTTGTAACTCAGCAACAGTAGCTATGGTATCACCTACTTCCACACCATAAACATCAGTAAAATAGAACGGTTTTTGAACCTCAATCATGTGCACGATCTCGACATTGCTAACTATCTGTATAATTTGTCCATCACCACCCCCAACCGCATCTATCTTATACCATAACTGACACTCGTTCATCCCCAGGGTACCAACATAAAACTGACGTACATCCCAAAAACCAAATCGGTCTACATCGTACCCAAAATTAGTCTCAAATGTAGCCCCTCCAATATATTTCATACCTTAGTTTTCCTCCCAAGTTCTACTAAAATGGTACCGCAAACGAATTCGCTCATCCATCACACAAATAAAACCTGCGAACAAGGAAGCAACTAAGCAAACATGCAGACAGAGAACGAAGACAAAACCCTAGAAATAAGAGTTCTGAGTCAAACCCTAAAAACAAGAGGTGGAGAACAAGAGAAGCATTATACCTCGACCGGCGGAGAAGACGATAGAGTGGAGTGAACGACGACAGACCAAGGAGAAGGGAGGAGCAGATTTCTGAGTATTAGGGTTTTCTAGGTAATGGGGTTTTCTGGGTAATGGGGAGAGCGACGGCGAAGGGAGAGCGATGACGAAGGGATAGCGAGGGTTAAGGGGAGCGACGGGCAAGGGAGAGCGACGGGCAAGGGAGAGAAGGAGATGGATGGTAGAGTTATGTATGAGAGGGAAGAGAGAAAGTCAGAACATATATTATTAAAAGGGATATTTCAAAATAATATAAACAACTATAGGGATCGTTTTAGAACTTTTTCATTACTTAATCCACATGACTTGACACCTGGACAAAATAAAGCCACGTGGAAGTCCACGTCGGCATTAAAACGATGCCGTTTTGCCAAAAATAATTGAACCAGAGCTCGGGACCGCTCGGGACCAGTCACTGTCAAAATCTGCGCATAAGTTGGACCTGTTTTACGGTTCAAAAAATACAAGGTACCCAAGTGATAATCGGTGAAACTACATGGTATTTTTTTTTACTTTTTCCTTTTTTAATCAACTTATAGAAAAATGTGTGTCTGCTTCTGCTTATGCTTTTGCTTGGATTGTCTTTCGTCTGATCTGAGATCCTTTCGGATCTTGTTGCTTGTTCGATAGTTGCGGGTGAAGAACTTTGTCTCGGTCGATTTACGTCGACCTTCGTTCTCATCTGACTGTTTCTTGTATGCATTCAGATGCCCTCTTGACTGTGTCTTGAGGTTATTGGCCAAAGCTTGTTTTGGCAGAACTACGCCCCGGTCGTCGGCCTTCGTGCTTTATCAACCGCTCATCGCTCCCCCCCTATGCCACCCTACTATCATTTTTTGGCTTTCGTTTTTCGCTTGGATTTCTTGTCTTATGTCTGTATTTTCGCTTGGATTTCTTATCTTATATTTGTATTTCCTATCTCGTTTTTAATATAGGCTTCGCGCCACGTTATTCTGAAGAAAAAAAAATCAAAATCACTCGTACCATGTACTAGGAAAATGCCGGATAAAATATCTTGGCTAAGTTGTAATTTTGTGCCAAGAAGCACGTGGCAGGAAGATAAGTCACGTGAATATCGATACATCTTGAGGAGAAATAGAAAGTGTGTATTCCAAAAATTTCAGAAATGTTTTGTCATTTTCGTTCCGATTTTGATGCCAAGACGGATGCGAATGGTCACTTTTTATTTTTATTGCTTCTTTCTATATAAAAGCCGATTAGAAAGAACAAAATAAAAGAAAAGCTTGTAATCCTGTATGATCAATTAATTACCATATAGGATCAGCTCGAGTCACAATAGAATTGTTTTAAGGTCTCGATTGAATCTGTATTGTTTTAAGGTCTCGATGGAATCTATATGACGGTTTTGACGCGTAATTAACGAGTAATTACGTGTTAAATCCGTTTAATTAATAAACTAATTCGTTAATAATAAATCACTTACTTGTTGAAGTAAGAGGTCCACAGGCTCGGGTCCACAACTTCTTCGTGCTGATCGAATTACGATCAAGTTCGAACGGATCCGTAATCGATTTTCACGAGATTTCCTTTAATCGAAAATCTGATTAAAATTCTGGAACTGATCCGGAATTTTTCTTTTGTATTGAGTGGTTGTGGGAAAAGTTACCAATTGGTCCAGCCGGATTTTCCCTTTTATAGGAAAATCCGGACAGCCAAAACGCACCACGTGGCACGCCATGTGTCGCCACGTGGCGTCCGCCACATGGCAAAGCTACTCAATAGCTTCGCCACGTGGCGTCTCAGGTCGCATGTCCGCCACGTGGCAAAGCTACCCAATAGCTTTGCCACGTGGCACTTTGGTCCGCATGTCCGCCACGTGGCAAGGCTACGCCTAGCTTTGCCACGTGGCGCCACGTGGGCTGCCACATGTGACGTCAGCGCCACGTCACGCTGACGTGGCGCTTGCGTAGCTTGGGCCGGTCAACGCGGGTTGACCGGCCCATCCAACCCAACTTTTTGGGCCTAATGGGCCCGGGCCCAATTAGGCACAATAATAATTGCCTATTGGGCCCAAGGTCCAACACTATAAAATAAATCATTGTTAAATACATGTTGTAAAAGTTTTGTCACAGTTTAAATATTTTATGCAGTTTGAATTTCGGTTAATCGGTATAGAATATTCAGTTATTTGGATTGATAAAAGGAATGGTACTATGTATAATGTAATTAGATTGGCTTATGACGTTGTGAAATTGAATCTTTGCGATGTCAATATCTAATGTAGGGTTCTCGTATCGAATATCGAAGTAATTGTGGTGGAGTTTGGACGAGACCGGCGATCGCAATTTCACAAGAGAAAATTTCATAGTAAATAGGTTATAAATATCAAATATTACTATTAACAAAATTACTTATAAAAAAAATCGGTATCAACCAAACCTTGTGTTTTTAAAAAATGCATTTATTTGCAAAACATGCCATGCTTCAGAATGGCTTCCGTATCTGCTTACATTTTCTCGGAGTCCATTACATAGAGTAAGCCTTTTGAGGTCATGTGTTTAGCATTTTAGAATTTTGATGCCGCAACTATAAATTATTTGTGAAATTGGGCCACGATGCTTGAGAAAATCTTTTAAGCACCTTGTCACGATGAGCGTGGTCCCGACCCAAGAAAGACAATTTAATCAATGATCGGTTTACTTGAGAGAATATTCTACTAAAATATCATGAAGAGAAAGAAGAGAGAACCTCACTGTTGTATCAAATAATTCAAGTGACCCATTTTGAAAAATTAAAAATTGAAATAACAAATATCTAAGTAACAGCCATGATGTAACTTCGGCAGCGTACGGACTCAGTCAATAATTGGCAAATTATTTTGATGAAAGAAAATTAGTCTATTTAAATCAAAACAATATATTTTAATTTAACCACATAATATTAACATACGAATTGATCCAAATTCGAACAGAACACATAAAATTAAAGTTTCAACTAGTTAGCCTCTTTTTTTTTTTGAGAGATAAACATACTTCCTGCATTTCATTAATCTGGATAGTCCAAAAGGACCAAGTCAGCAACTATTTAGCCTTCTCAAGGGCTGTAATTGAAGTAGAGTTGCCGGTAATAGAATCATATCTCCTAAACAAATAAGCCACAATCACCGACGCCGTTAGGGTCACGTAGTCCTTGGCCGCGCACTGTTTATTCGACTCGGTCGGTGACCCGGTCTGCGGCCCATTGGACCAGAACAAATAATTCAGCAGGCCGGACCCCTGGTCCCTGAACCGGTCCGGTTTAAACTTCTCCGGTTCATCGAAAACCTTGGAGTCCCTCATGACCAGAGGCTGGTACCCACACAAGAGCTCCCCCTTCTTCACGTCGAATGCCGACTCGTGCGAGCTGAGCTGGAAATCCTTCCTGGCCCGGGCGTATTGGAGTGGGACCGGCGGGTTGAGCCGGAGGGTCTCGTAGACGACCGATTGGACCAGTGGCATTTCCTTGACCGAGTCGAAACTCAGGGTCGGACCGCCATTTTCCCTGGCTTCCTTCACGAGTTTGGCCTGTAAACCGGTCGAGTCGCTTGCGATTGCATTGATTAGGGTCGGGAGGAAGACGGAAAAGCCACCGAAGGCATTGAAGCCGAGGATGAAGAGAAGGTTGTGGATGGTTTCTTCTTCGGTCAGACCAAACTCGGTTTGACCCCTTTGGACCACTTCCTTGCCTGATCAAACCAGCTCAACATTATTACTTCTTATTTTATTTTGAGAATTGATATTTAGTTTAAACAAAACTATAAAAATATATTATTAGTAGTACAGATTTAAACAGATCTATGTATTATCTTAAGGCTATCTATTTAATCTTGTTTTGGTGAAAGGCGATCTATTTAATCTATTTGTAGCCAACACGTACCAATTTCTTATTAGCCATTACTTAAAAAATCAATCATTTTTTTCCTACCACTTATTTGTATAATACTATCTTGCTATTATGTAGATAGAGTCCTTTCTCTTTTGTGTTAATCTTGACCCAATTTTATGTCCATTTATTTTTATTCGTTATCTTAAAATTTTGCGATAGGTTTATTCCAAAACAAGTGCTCTCATATTCTGGAGGTTGAATTCATCGGGGACAAGACTTGTTCTCATTGAAATGGATCAAGTGATTTTGGTTATAGACACAATTTTTAATGAATGTCAGATCTGTATATACGATTTTTAATAAAATCTGATGGTCTAAACGAAATCTCCTCCGTGTGACGACTTTTATGTTGTTCCCATTCAATCCAAAACTCAAACGTTGTTAGCACAACCGAGATAGCGACGAGTAGACATACCTTGTGTCTTGACGAACTGGCTCAACTTGTTGTAATCCGAGCTGACGAGAAAGGGAGGGTAAGCGAAGGAGTGGAGGAATATCTCCTCGAGGGGCTGGAGGACGCCGATGTGGATAGTGGGCATGAGCTGGATAGCGAGCCACTTGTCCAGCATCACGTGGCCAGAGTTGGATATCTCCGGTACGGCAGAAGGGTCGGCTCCGATCAGGGCCTTCGTGAGGAAGCTGAAGAGGCATTTCTGGAGAGGGATCAGGTACCCGGCGCTTCCCTTTCCGGCCACGTCGCCGTCTATGGCATCCCACATCGTGTCCAGGTTGGACAGCAGCTCGGTTAGCCATGTCTTCGACCCCCGTCTTAGGATGTCCATCGCGAAGCTTTTGATCTGTAATAATTTGGGCAACCATATATTGTATTCAGTGGGATGAATTGAATACGAGAATTCTAGTATTATATTAGAGCAGTTTTTATGTTAGCTTCCAAAAACAAAAAATGTACAACTACATGCTTAAGACATACTTTTTTAAAGGTAGAGATTTTATTATAATGCAAGCGAATATATTTAACGAATTAATTGGTTAGAAACGTTCAACTTGAGACTTTTTACATATTGCAATAAAATTAATAAAGTGAGTTTTGAATTCTCTCTTATTAAGAGTACCCGCTTGAAACTCTGGCCTCACTAAAATTTTACCATGTTTAACTTAAGTGCGAAAAAATTACGGTAGAAAAATAACACCCCGATAAGACTACGAATACATGATTCATTAACTCGAAAACTCGAAATATTTACAATTATACCTTGGGATGTTGTGGCTCAGACGTGTCGAGATAGGCACAAGGCCGGATATTTCCGGTGAAGCCGACGCTGGGCATGAAGTCTCCGACCAAAGTGTTGGTCTTCTCGACGACGTCCATGTCGAACATATGGGCAAACGACCGGCAGTCCAGGACGGCGACCACGCTGGGGTTGACCCCGGCGAACAGCGGGAACGAGGGCGGGACGTTCGTACGGAACACCGTTGACTTGTACTTGTCGATGCGCTTCCTGAAGAAGGTCTCCGGGCCCTGGAACCAGAAGTAGTCCAGCCTGTCCGAGATGGGCCCCAGCAGCGGCCACCCGTAGGATCCCGGGATCGTACGGAGGGGGAGCTGGGTGCTGGTGGAGGAGGAAGGGGAAGCCGGAGGTTGCTGGGTGGGGGTTGACGATGATGAGGATGAAGAGGAAGGAGAAGAGAAATTGGCTCTGGTGGGTATTAACCTTGAGCTTATTTTCATGGTGGCCATGGTTGTCACAGTAATTAGATTACTGAGTGTGAGGTGGAGTTGCTTCGGTGTGTATATATAGCTTTGTAGGGAGGGGATGGATTAATTTCTGGTATCTTATTTGAGTACTATCGAATTCTATATTTAGGAAAAAAATTCAATAATATTTTTCACATTCTTAAAATTTAAACTCAATATCTCTTTCATAATTTAAATGAATCCACATCACCCGTTCTTCATGCATGTGTTTAATGCGTCTATCATGGAAATATCCTATGAAGGGCGCCAAAAGACTAACGCGTAATACACGCAAATGATGGAATTTTTTCTCACGCAAAAAAACATACATATTTTCTCTAAATAGGTAAAAAATTATACATATTTCTAAAATAGGTTGAAAGATTATTTAATATTAAAAAAACTGAAGAAGGTCCCCTCCCAAAATGGCGCCTCGACTAAAAACGTTGTCCACCTGTTCATTCATGTCGAAAAAGCCTGGTGGAAAAAAATAACACAAGGAGGCGCCGAATTGGCATGGGGCCTCAAGAGCAATAATACAAGACAAAGCAAAAAAATTTTAGGATCGAGAGAAATCAGAACAGGCAGTATATTTTTGACCGGAATAATTATTACTATGTCTCAAAGAAATAGCATGCATTTATTTTACTTTTCTAAATTTTTATAGTTGATTAATTTAAAGTTAAATTGTGTACTGCCGAAATTTATTAATAAGAATCCTTCATATTTCAAGAATACAAATCAGAATTATTTTTAGAAGAATTTGTAATTATCATCTAAGTATTATTTTTTGGAATGAATAACTATTTAAAAAAAATTCAAGTGGAGGCGCCAAACAACCCCTCCTTTTATAGATTTATTATTAGCAAAATTTATTTGTATCAAAAAGTTATTTATTTATAATTATCGCCTTTTTTAAGAAAGATTTGTAATTATCGTTTAAGTAATTGACATAAATTTATGAATTTAATTTAATTTATCCATAATTTGCAACAAAATAGATAAGTTCGGCCACTATTACGGGCAAGTAAATTGCTACCCGTAAGATAGAAATAATTATTTAATTGGAGGCGCCAACCTACTAGGGCGCCTCCATTATATATGTTTTTTCCCAAGCCTTTACCGACACGAATGGACAGGTGGACAGTATTTTTAGTCGAGGTGCCATTTTGGGAGAGTGCTTTCTTCAATTTCTTTAATATTAAATAATCTTTCAACCTATTTTAGAAATATGTATAATTTTTTGGTTATTTAGAAAACATATATATATTTTTTGCCCATTTGAAAAAAAATCCCGCAAATGATTATCGACAGTGTGAAATAGAATTATGTGAAAGTTGAGTATAAACTGTATAGTTATATGAAATGAATTACCGACTAATTTATATGTCAAAATAAATCAATATTTTGTATTATATACGTTTCCTTACGTTTAATTATCTCAAAAGTAATTAAAAACTTTTTTTTTGTTGAAACCACGCTATTATATATTTTCTTCTCAAATTCTTACTTAATTTAGAACTCGTTTAAATAATCTGTTTTCGTATATTAGACTTGCTTTAGCATTGAGCATATGACATATGGCATTTGAAGCGTGCTAGGTCGAGGACCAGTTTGAAATGGGAAATTGAGATGAATACGGCAGCGGGACCAGTGTTGTCACATTTTTCCTCATCTGTGCTCGAGAACTCTATCGAGCGACCAGTCCATTACGCCAAGTGGCTTTCTCTCTGTGGCTATTGTTGAAAAGATAAGATTTCCCCTTCCTATTATTTTTAAAAATCGTCGGGAAATCCGTAGCTTAAAAGCACAAGACATTGCAATACTTAAAGAGTTCGAGGGTTTAAATAGTGGCAAGTGTAATGATGTAAAAATAAAATTTATCTTTCAATTTTTTTTAAATCTGTGATATCGAGAGTCGAACATAGTCAAAAGAATATAATACTTCCTTTATAAAAAAAGACAGCAAAAACTTTTACATTTGTCATGCTTTAACAAGTTGGGTTTCCCTTCCTGTTGAAGATGTCATGTGATTGAAAGCTATTGCCCATGGTGTTCCCCACATGGTTCACATTTGCTAGCTCTGGCAATGGGTACAGAAGGATTCAAATTTATAAATCCGAATTCTTCATTTAGAAATAGGACCTAGACCGTACATAGATTTTGTGGCTATAACATTAAAAAAAAAAATTTAACCGGATCTTAAGGTCTGACTCACATCTACATTCTTCAAAAGGTTGTTTAAATGTGTAGAGGTGACTTGTAAATCTTGGAATTAGTGTCAGAAGGTATCTTTTAAATCCGGCAATTATAATAGACAAACACAAAGTAATTTTGTGGGTATTTTTGAAACAACGTGTGCAAAAAATCTATTTATAATACTAAATGATATTAAAATTTGTTTTTACTGACTAGACTTGAGAGTATTGTAATATTTAACCAAACAAGAGGAACATACAAAATATTGTTTAGAACAGCATCGAAAAATTTATCCAAAATTAAATGATACCACAAAAGTTTCCAAGGAAAAAAAATTCAAAAAGAAGTTATCATCCATCTCAAGATTAATATTTATGTAAATATTTACCTAATGCATAACATAATTTTTTGGCTGTGTTGGATAACAATTAATTACATGAAATATGAATGGATTAAATTCCCGGTCCAGCAGAAGGAAAATGTTTTTTTCCTGTTTAGTTACATCAGAATTTTTTAGCATGTAATTTTTTAAAGTATAGTGTTACTAGAAGCATTGTACAATGATCCCAGCCTAGGCAAACACATCTTCTCTCAGGAGGCGCATAGCTGCTCGTTGGGTGAACTTTCTTGCAAACAGAAAGCATTTTGTTAATCTGTCTCCGACACGGCACCGTCGCGATCGATGTTCGGATTCATGGCTTACATGGTCGATCATCTGCAGATTAGACAGGAACAGGTCTGCGTCAGGACAGCTGATACACATAGGAGCGAACAATGATTAACTTGGACTTGCCTTTATTTCTGTGATCTTCTGAGGTGTTGCATCCGTGTCATCGAACGTGATTGGATGCCATCTGCTTGGACCTCTTGCAGCCGATAGATTCCAGAACGTGTAGGTCAGTGTTCTTCTCTCAACTTCGTCTTCGAACCCGTAGATCTCGTCACGAAAGAATCAATGTACTTTAGAAGATGGGAGAACTAAGTACTTTGGCAATGATGAGGAATCTATGACCTACCAGGGGTAACGTCTGCACGTAATGTTCGTCGGGGATGCAATTAGGCCGGCGCCTTAAGAACTTTGATAGGTGCTGATTCTGGAAGTCCAGCATCAAGTCCTGTGTGCAAATGGGGAGTTCAGGTGCTTACCTTAATGAGAATGTTAACTTCCTCGTTCCCCTGCAAATATCATCTACTTACAAACGCCTGCAGGATCTGGCCTTGCGTCGTTAAGTCTACCGGAGGCGACAACTGAATGATGAGAGGCATTAGTTAGGATCTTGATCGGTATCAACATTCGGGGTCGTAACGCGACCAATGTTTACGCGCAAGAACATGTACTTTCTGCACTTGCCTTGCAAAATCTCTTGAAGAGTGGGAAAACGTAGTCATCGTCCACGACGATTTCTGCATGCCTCCTGACCAAAGTGATCCACTAAAATCCCCAGACATAGATGTCAATACATGTCTTGGCTTTTGACAGAAGCTAAAATAATTGTTACTGCAAACTTAAGCATGGAGCTCTCGAGTTTGGTGTGGAATTACCTGAGATCCTTTCCGCCATTTATCCTTTGTGATGATAGGTGCCATCTCCGGACTATATCGATCATCAGGATCGACGAAGCTTGAACGTCATGGACATGTAGAAGTCGATTACTAATGTTCCTGTTTCTACAACGTGAAAGAAACCAGAAGGGAAAGACATATATTGATGACACGGTTGCGCTGAATTCAGATTGTTACCTGTCAATAAAGCTCTTTGTAGAAAACATCAAGTAGCTATAAACATCTCTGAAGTTGTATACTGGCACACAACTGCAGAATTAACAGCAGTAATTACTGATGAACAATCTCGACACTAGAGCTCCGACATTTTTAAAATCTGTTACCTCTCCGAGAGGAGGACGAATCTTTGATTGGCAGGATCCTGGAGAGCTTCTTCAAGTAACAATCTTTCAGCTTCTATCATGCTCGATTCTCCCCATCCGACCTGGTAACATGAAGTAGTTAGCACTCTAACAAGTTGCAATTTCGGGAGTTCGGACGCATGGAAACGAATTATTACCCGAACACTATTCTTAAGTTGACGGCCAACAAAGATTGCTGATCTTGTCGTTGTTTCGTTGAAATCAAAACCCGGCTCTGCGTGAATATAGACGGAGTAATGCACAGCAGCAACACCCTGTGTGTCACCATTACCATATGCAAATAATGTCATGGATATGAACGTGTATGAAATACAACCAAATCATAAGATCTACGGTTCCTTTCTGCCATTTCCATGCTCTGTTGTGTACCTTGAAGAATGCATCCCAGAGAAAATCAAGCGGAAGGTCTCGACGAGCAAGGAAAAGGAAGGCAACCTTTGGTGTGCCTTGGAAGCTATCGTAAGCAACAGAGTGAGACAGACGGTGGCCGCGAAGCAGCAGCGGCGATCCGAGCTTGTGCAGACACTGCAATCTGACACAAGCCAAAAGACCAAGGAGGCAACAGAAGGAGACCCAGAACTTCAAATGAAGCCTCCATAAGCAGTTTAGCGTTCCTGATGAAGTTGGCGTCCTCTTTCTCATGGCTTGGACGCCTTTTTATTTGCTGTTTCTAAAGCAATTTAAGTGTGAAATCCAAAGAAAGATGAACATTTATAAGAAGCAGAGGGACCCCAACAGACTCCCACACTTGCTTGCCGAGTTCACGTCTTCTTTCCGTTTACCGTTAAGAGTACAAATAACAGTGGATTACGCCACTACGTTGCAATACATGTTTATGGTGCTGCTGATACGTCTATATGTATATCATATGATTACAAGAAGCTGCAACAACGTTACTGCGTTCCCAATGGCTCGAACTCGAGACCCTTTAGTTAAGCTAGAACAAGTGCGAACTCGAGACCCTTTAGTTAAGCTAGAACAAGTGCTTGTTGGTAAATGACCCTTTGTTAAGTTATGCAGTCCCACAGAATTCTACCTCCCAAATTTCATATAGCTTGATAGAAGAGAAAAGGTGAGGCTCATTTAGATGGCATGAATCACAAAGCCAGGCTACTCCCACAGTAAATACCAAACAACAGAAGTAAATAGACATTGCAGAAAATGTTACTGCTACTTCCAAAACTCAAAATTCCAGACATGAGGACATGAACATTATCGTCGTTAAGCTGTCGATGCTAAAATAGATGAGGCAGGAATTCAAATTCTGAAGGAAGAGCTATCATAAGATTCCAAACTGTCAAAAAGTTATTACAAGGTGTTAAATCTCTTACTTGATTAGTGTGCTTACTATGTCTAAGTTTGTTTGAAAGTACTCTCTAAAGTGCCTTGCTACTACTGAGTTTATGGATGTGCAAGGAGCTCTCCAAGATCATCCTCTGGTTCCTAGTTGAAGATCATCTGCAGAATCTGCAGACTTATTCTGAGTTGATGACTCAAGATGATCATGTTGATCATCTTGAGATAAATCATCTTAATCCTAACTAGATGATTAGGAATCAGTTGGATACCAACTTGTACTCATCTCTGTCCAGTTCAGATTGTTTCTCTTAGGTCTCTAGCTTGTCCTTTCTAAGTAAGGGACTAGCCATTGCTTTTACAACGGCTAGTAAAAGCAGCTGTCACATCAGTCTTCTCTTCCTCCTTCTCTCCTACTTTTGTAAGCATATATATCCTCTAAGTGAGAAGAATAAAGTTCAGATCATTTTAAGCTCATTAAATTCAAGTACTAGCCTTAAATTACATGGTATCAGAGCCTTCAATTTCATCCAAAAAATGTCTGAAATCCCAATCTCAGAATCTGTAGCTACGTTAGAAACCACAAACACAACAAAAAAGATCATCTCCTTCGAAAGTGACACCAGCACCCACCTCAAATTTACCCCAACTCTTCTAAATGGACAGAATTATCTGTCTTGGGCAAAAGCTGCCAGGATGACCTTAAATACCAAGGGAATGTTTGGTTATGTTACTGGCAAAGTGGCTTCACCTCTTAATAAAGAGAGTGATGAGTTTGTGGTATGGGAAGCAAATGACCATTTGGTCATAAGATTGATCCATAGCGCCCTGGAGCCCAAGGTCTATGATATATTTGCTCATGCAAATACATCTAAAGACCTATGGGACTCTCTCCAGAGGATGTATGGCAATCAAAAGAACCTCTTTCGAGTTTTTAAGCTCAAAAAGAGGCTGGCTGAATGCAAGCAGCAAGGAGAAACTCCTTATGTTGATCATCTAGGAAGGATGCAACAGTTGTGGAATGAGTTAGCCATTTACAGGCCTCCCACATCTGATATCTCCATAGTTCTACAAAGAGTTGAACAAGATAAGATCTTTGATCATCTTGTTTCACTCAAGCCAGAATTTGAGGGGTTAATTGACCAAATCCTCACATCTGCTGATCTTCCCTCTTTTGAAGAAGTGAGCTCTAGAATTCAACAAGAGGAGACTCGAAAAAGGGTGATGATCAGCAACAAAGGAAGGGAGGAACACACTGAAGCCAGTGTGTTCTTCTCCAACCAAAACAGAGGTGCTCCTACTAACAAGGGCAACTTCAAAGGAAGAGTAGGGAAGACCAATGTCAACAGAGCTAATCTGTACTGTGAAAATTGCAAGAAAAGTGGGCATACACAAGACAAATGCTGGTTCTTGTACCCACATTTGAGGCCACAAAAGCAGCCCACTGCTAATCTCACGGCTGTTGCCTCTACTGAGAAAACAACTAATGGATCTCAGCCTAAAGATCAACCCAGATCTGCTGAGAATCCTAGCCTTGCTATTGATATGATTGTGCAACAGGTACTACAATAATTGAGTCGAAGCTCAAACATGTTGCAGAACAACAACATCAGCAATCAACACAATCAAGCTGAGAGGCAGACTAGCTCTTCACATTCTGATCAGGGTAAGATGAGTGGTAAGAAATCTGCTATTACTTACTCTGCATTTAAAGATAATCCTAATTATTGGATTATAGATTCTGGTGCTAGTCATCATATGACTTTTGATTCTTCTGATTTAGCTCATATAGATAGAAATGCATCTTCATATAATGTCTCCATTGCTAATGGTGAAAGACTATCCATTTCTGGCCTAGGACATAAAAGTTTTTTTAATCATGCTAACACTTCTAAAGTGTTGTTAATCAAGAACTTGACTGCAAAATTAATATCAATTAGTGAGATCACTAAAGACCTAGAGTGTAGGGCTATATTTGACCCTGAGCATGTTCTATTTCAGGACATGAAATCAGGGAGTTTGATTGGTAAAGGAAGAATGTGCAATGGACTTTATGTGATTGATGATGGATTAGCTAAAACAACCTTGGTTGCTTCCACTCAGAGCAGAAATCAAGTTGCTTTGAGTGCAACCACTCAAGGAAGTCCAGAAGCTTGGCATTATAGGCTAGGCCATCCATCAGATTTAATTTTAAGTAAATTTTTGGCATGTAATCAGTCCATTGCTAGTGGGTGTACTAGTTGTAAGATGGCTAAATCCTGCAGAAATGTATTTCAGAATTCTACTACTGATTATAAAGAACCTTTTGAACTTGTTCACTCTGATTTATGGACCTCCTCTAGTTTATCTTATGATGGCTTCAAGTATGTCATTACTTTTATAGATCAATTTACTAGAACTACTTGGATCTATTTACTGAAAAACAAAACTGAAGTTCTGGACCGATTTGATGAGTTTCAAAAAATGGTTTTTAATCAGTTTAACAAAAAGATAAAAGTCCTAAGGACTGATAATGGAACTGAGTATTTGAACATGGCCAATCTTCTAAAAAACTTGGGTATCATTCATCAAAAATCTTGCATCTATACTCCCCAACAAAATGGGGTGGCTGAAAGAAAAAATAGGCATCTTCTTGAAGTGGCCAGGGCCATTCGATTTCAAATGAATGTTCCTAAAAATTATTGGTCTGATGCTGTTCTTACTTCATGTTACTTGATTAATAGGACTCTTAGCAAGATTCTTAAATTTAAATCTCCACTAAAACTGCTGCTAAATAGGACTGTGAACTTGGATCATCTTAAAACTTTTGGATGCATATGCTTTGTTCATATTCCTAGTGTGAGAAGAGATAAACATGATCCCAAGGCAGAAAAATGTCTGTTTTTAGGGTATTCTGCTGTCACTAAGGGTTACAAATGTTATAACCCAAAAACTAAAAAGAAATATCTAACTAGGGACATCATTTTTCTAGAAGACCAAGCATATTACTTGAATACATTACCTGCAGAATGGACTAATGAGTTTCAGGGGGAGAAACACACAATGAAACTCAAGAAGTCAATAGGATCAGATTGTCATACCAGGATATTTATCCTGATGCAGAGACAACCATCCCTACAACTCAGCAAGTTCCAACAGAGGAAGAAGCTGATGCAGAAGGAGGACAGCAAACCAACTTGGAAGAAGTGTCAAGATCAGCTTGTCCAGATCTTCCTAGAGTCTACTACAGGGGTGAAATAACCAGATGGAGACCAGAGTCGGAAAGGGAGACTGGGAAGCATCAAAACACCTCAGAATCAGATGCAAGTGAAGAACAAGTAGGAGGACAGCAGTTGAGAAGGTCTCAAAGACCAAAAAAACTAGTAAATTACAAGGTATACAATGCTAGGTTATACCCTATGGACAGGTATGTCTCTTATGATCACATCTCTAAAGATTATAACCGCTTCTTAAACCAAATTGAAACTGAAGTAGAACTTGCTAGCTATGAAGATGCTAGAAAACATAGGGTCTGGCAGATTGCTATGAATAAGGAACTTGAAGCAATAAAGAAAAATAACACATGGATACCTGCTAATCCACCTCCTAATAAGAAAATTGTTAGCTGCAAATGGATATTTAAGATTAAATATAACAATGATGGATCTATAGAAAGAAGGAAAGCTAGACTAGTGGCTAGAGGATTCACTCAAACACCTGGAATTGACTATAATGAGACATTTGCCCCTGTTGTTAAAATGAATACTATAAGAGTGATTATTTCTGCTGCTGTCAACTATGATTGGCCCATGTTTCAAATGGATGTGAAGAATGCCTTCCTCCAAGGCGACTTGGAGGAAGAAATCTTCATGGAACCTCCGGAAGGGCATCCTATGATTAAGCTAGGAAAGGTATGCAAGCTTAAAAAGGCCATCTATGGGTTGAAACAATCCCCTAGGGCCTGGTATCACAAACTGAGTAAGGAATTGCTTTCATTAGGTTTCAAAAGAAGCCACGATGATCACACTCTGTTCACTGCTGACAATGCTAAAGGAAAAATAGTTGTATGCATGTATGTAGATGATATTATAATCACTGGCAGTAACCTAGGAGGAATTGAACATCTTAAAGATTCATTAAAAGGCAGATTTGCCTTAAAAGACCTAGGTGAGCTTAAATACTTCCTTAGTATAGAATTTGCTTATTCAGAAATGGGCATCCATATGTGTCAAAGAAAGTATGTCCTAGACCTACTTAGAGAAACCAAGAAGCTGGAAGCTGCACCAGCTGACACACCTCTGGAATTTGGTAAGAAGTTCTCATTGACTGAAGGTACTCCTCTCACCAACATAATTAGTTTTCAAAGACTTGTTGGCAAGTTGATTTATCTGACTATAACCAGACCTGAGATTGCTTTTGCTGTAAGTTTGATTAGCCAAGCTATGCATGAACCCAGATCTAGTCATGTTCTTATAGCTAAGAGGATCTTAAAGTATCTTAAATCTAATCCTGGTCAAGGTCTTTTAATGAGGAAAGCTGGTCACATGAGAATCTCTGGTTTTTCTGATGCTAGTTATGCTAAGTCTATTGGTAGTAGATCAACTAGTGGATATTGTACCTTTGTTGGTAGAAATCTGGTCACATGGAAAAGTAAAAAACAAACTGTGGTTTCTAGATGTTCATCTGAAGCCGAATACAGGGCAATGGCCCAGACTGCTTGTGAATTAATTTGGTTGAGGCAACTTGTTAATGATCTTGGTTTCCCTAAAAAAGAACCTATCTGCTATATATATTGCTGCTAACCCTGTGTTTCATGAAAGGACTAAGCATATTGAGGTTGATTGTCATTATGTAAGGAAAAAAGTCTAAAATAAAGATATTGCAACTCCTTACTTATGTAGTGAAGAACAAACTGCTGACATTTTTACAAAAGTACTTAATTCAAGTCAATTTCAGTACTTATCTGGCAAGTTGGGTCTATATGATCTTTACATGCCCAACTTGAGGGGGAGTGTTAAATCTCTTATTTGATTAGTGTGCTTAGGAGTGAGTTCGGTGCGGTTTTACAATTTTGGTGTGAAAATTGACACCGCACCGCAACTTTTTTTTTTGTAAAACTCACACCGTGCGGTTTGCTGTTTGGTCAAAAACCGCGGTGTTCGAGGTGGCGCGGTGTCGGGGTGGTGCGGTGCGGGTTGCGGTTTGGACCGCAAATTCGAACTTGGCCCATTTAAGTAGTCCCAAATTTGAAAAATGGCTAATTTCATCAATTTTTTGGGCAAAAACTAAGCCCACGAATTCACAACAAGCCCACGAAATTCACAACAAGTCCACGCTTAAATATAGTAACAAATCAACACTAAACCTATATTAAAACGACGTCGTTTTATAGATGCGGTGCGGTGCGATTTTGGGGGGTGAAAAAAATAAAAACCGACCCCGTACCGAAAGCATACGGTGCGGTGTGGTGCGGTTTGAAAATACCACTTCACCTTTGCGGTTTCAATTTTTTCGGTGTGGTTTGGTGCGGTTTGCGATTTGTTTCGGTTTTAAGCTCACACCTAAGTGTGCTTACTATGTCTAAGTTTATTTGAAGGTACTCTCTAAAGTGCCTTGCTACTACTGAGTTTATGGATGTGCAAGGAGCTCTCCAAGATCATCCTCTGGTTCATAGTTGAAGATCATCTGCAGAATCTGCAGACTTATTCTGGGTTGATGACTCAAGATGAATCATCTTGAGATAAATCATCTTAATCCTAACTAGATGATTAGGAATCAGTTGGATACCAACTTGTACTCATATCTGCCAAGTTCAGATTGTTTCTCTTTGGTCTCTAGCTTGTCCTTTCTAAGTAAGGGACTAGCCATTGCTTTTACAACGGCTAGTAAAAGCAGTTGTCACATCAATCTTCTCTTCCTCCTTTCTCTCCTACTTTTGTAAGCATATATATCCTCTAAGTGAGAAGAATAAAGTTCAGATCATTTTAAGCTCATTAAATTCAAGTACTAGCCTTAAATTACACAAGGTCTCGAGCATTACCGTCGTCGTGCCAATGATATTTTTGTAAAAATACTCTAACATGAATGGATGGTATACGTTTATGCAGCAGTTCGTCCGAAATGTGCTTAATGAAGCCGCTTAATACACAATGGCCTAATGATTAAGGGTATTAAAAATGAAGAAAACGAAAAAGACAAAGAATCGAGCAGTTTGCGCTAGCTACTGGTCCGTGCTTCTCATGAGGTACGAAACCAGGCATCCCAACAGACCTCCAGCAACAACCTGCATTGCACCAGTAAAATAGTTGGTGATTCTGAAGGTTACAAGTCTCTAGAAATATTACACCCGTTATTTTTAGCTGTCTAAACTATATAGCTTCCACCGAAGAAAATAGGAGATAATTATACTGACAACCTTGAATCCGTGAAACGAAGACTAGGAAGCAAGATTTTGAACCGCAATGGATATACTCTCGGAGAATGTCGACTTAAAAACTAAATCATGCAGATCGAGAAAAGAAAAGGTCTTGCATTAATGTGGAGATTCATCAAATGCAGGTTCACTCTTTTGCTAGGTTGACTGGTACAAGTCAATTACGGATAACAGATACAAGGATACTCTGATAGCTGATATAGAACTAGAAGAGCTTAAAGATAACTTCAAAGAGTTAAAATAACAAAATATGCTATGTCCAAGCTTACCTGAAGTGGAGTATGACCTAGTAATTCACGAAGAGGTCTAACATTTGACAATGGATGTTCTGGGGGAAATTCGCAAACAATTTGATTGAGAACCTGCACCACAAAGAAAGGAAGGAGCCAGTCAGATTAGGAAAAAAGAAGGTAGATATCTACCTAATTTCTATAGTGCACTTGAAAGATGTAAAAGCAAAAAGCAAGCAATTTAGAAGCATGCCAGGAAAAAAACTCACTTCAGCTTGCCGTCCAGCATGGAGTCTGACCCCAGAAGCATCATACATTACCTGCAAATAAAGGAGTTGAAACATGCCTCGTATTAGCTTGTTATAAATGCATAATTGACATGCAAGAACATGAAATTCTGAAATTCAACTTGCATCTTTTGGAAACCAGATCAAATACGATTCTCTCCAGTTGCCACATCACCGACTTATCCTGGCTCTTTGTAATGTTAAGGATATTAGGCTCAACCAAGTACACGGTAGTGATCTAGAACCCCAGTAAGGTCAGATCTGCTCAAATCTAAGGATGCAAAGAAAGTACACTTACAACACAAGCTAAGACCGCGGCAATGGCAAAAGCAGCAGAACCTGCTCCGTCATGCAGACCTATAGCCATTGCTAGGGCTGTCACAGTTGCCGAATGTGAAGAAGGCATTCCGCCAGAATCAAACATCCTCTTGGAATCCCATCTTTTTTCCTTAAACCTGATCGTCTAGGAAAAAACTTACTGAATCAGTGAGTCACAAGGAAGTATATTCCATGCAACAAGAAGCATAGACCAATTATCTAGCAGCATTTTCAGATATGATAAGGGCCCAGGATCACACTCACTTCACCCTGACATACTAACAAATAAAGGATGAGGCACCCACCCATCACACGTGACCATTTCGCAACAGTCAGCGGAAGGCTCCAAATACCATACTTTTGTATAGCAACGGCCGATCGGATAGAGAAATACGAGAAGCGGAAAGGAACTTGATCCCGGCCGGGAAGTTTCAGGAAAGAGTAACCCGAGAAACGCCCTGGTAGCGAAACTCCAAGTTCAGGAACAGCCAAAGGCTAGCTGCGCCTTTAAGCAGGGAAACAAACACATCCTACGGCCCAGATAACAATTCAAATCTAAGCACACCTATATCTACCAATCCACCAAATTCCAGGTCACACTACTCCAGTAATTAGATCAAAGTTACCACCTTTTCCCCTCCAATGATCTAAACAAACAGCGGTGATTTCTGAGGTGGTCAACCATCAAAACCCCAACTTTTTTTCCAATTTTCCCTACCCGATGAGAATTAGATCAAGATCCCATTTCAAAATTCGAACAGGGTAATTCCTCCCGATTAAGGATCATCAAAATCTTTACAGAATGGAAAATAAAGAAGAGGGAGAGGGAGAGGGAGAAAGGGAGGCGAACCAGGTGGTGAAGAGCTTGAGGAATTGAGCAAGGGCGCAGGCGAGGAAGGCGGAGAGGAGAGGCAGATTGTACGGCAGCGAGGATGACGCCGACGCCGTCGACGACGACGATGACGACGCCGACCCCGACGTGGCCCTCGACGACGCCGCGTCCGCTGCTGTCAGCACCTCGTCCATCCTCCTCTCTCTCTCTCTCTCTAAAAGTTTCTCTCTCTGCAATTGAGATGGAGGAAGGAGGAGGAGAACAGAGCAAGGGGAAGGAGGAAAGATCGGAGAAGTTGGGGGTGTTTTTTTGTTTGGTCTATTTCGGGAGGAGAAGACCAGGAGGGAGAATGGTGGGCCCCGCGGACATGGGATTGGTTTATTACCGGGAGGAACTCTAACTCGTGTTATTATTTTATAATTACAGACAAAGGGTAATCGAGTAAATTGCTTTTTTTAGGAAATTACATGTATGAAGGTTTACTACTAGTTCAAGTTAAATTTGGTCGAAAAATAAGACGTGATAAAAAAATTTTTACCAAATTTTAATATTTACGAAATTGAGACTACTTAAGCAAGACTAATGACATGGACCTGAAGGTCCTTATAGTCTTTTTGATAAGGATCATTCTCATTGGGATATGAACGATTAGATTATAAAGAATGCCAAAATAAAAAAAAATATAATCTTTTTGAAATAATTTTGGCATTCTTTATGATATTGTCATATGGGTAACTTTAATATTTTTTAAATATTCTCGTATTGACCTAGTCCTCCCCGCTTAGCTAGCGGGTTGATTGGTCGTACCCGCCATTATTGACCTGCGGTTGCTCGTTACTAACTAAAAATCCCACTTTTTTTCCAAATTGGTTTGTTAATTCGTAAAGTTTTCTAACATTGTACGGTTTCACTTGTATAAACAAAAAGCTTTTTATATGAGTAAATTTTCTTTATTAAATATAGAGTAATATCTAGTGATATTTACACTTACGGATGCCTCTTCAACACCCCACTCCACGTGTCAAGTGGTGACTCCCTTTTTATTATACGATAGTTGAAGCCGAAAATCTCACTAAAAATCTTAACACCGCAACATTTAATGAGAAAAAATGGTGAAAAGGAGAAGAACTATATCGATGACACTGCAATACAGTGTCAACTACTTACCCCATCCTAGTAACGAACATGCTCGCTAATTTCCTTCACAAAATTCTCTACCCATTTGCGTGACCCGAAATCCCATTTGTTATAATCTCGTATCATGGTAAGATTCCAAAAATAAAATTAAATCCCGGTTTTCATTCAGTTTGGAGCCTCCGCACCAATAGATCCTGGTATAAACATAAAGCTGAAATTACATAACCATCAACTACACAAAAAAGTTGAAACCACCAACAATACATGAAGTCGGAACCAACTATAGTGAATGCGATTTATTTTTTTTTTAGTTGGAACCACCATCCCATAGTATCAGCCTGCACCTTTTTTTTTTTGATGAATAGCCCGAACCTATTATTAGGACAATATGAACACGTGCTGTTTCAGAGAGGGCACGACATGATTGACCTTTGATCCGACTCAGGTTGTCCTGATGATCCAATCAGTTTCAAGTCACATGGTAGGATGGTCTCAATATTTCCTTACTTTTCTGAGCTTAAGATTGAAGAAGAAACTGTAAGTAGAACTAAAGAGAATAGGATAACCATGTTGGCAAAATTAGAGACAATTTGGATTCTCTCAAGTTGGTCAGTAAGAGATTTGTATAGATACGGAATTGAAGTCCTACGAATGTAAAAATAAAACGCACAATAGATCCGTTCGTTCCTAAATAGGATTCGAAAGTGCTCCTCCACCCAAAAAATTACTCTTTTACTGACTGATCTCATCTCAAGTTGTCCATAGAAGTGAGCTACATTAACCTGGGAGCTTGCCTAGAGCTAATGGAAGACCGACCCAGTATCTAATGGAAGGATAATTCTCTATATGTAAGTGTGGTCTGCAGTCTACTGTCTATTCTCATGAGACCTCTCTGCGCAGCATTTACAAGTTGCAACCCTCCTGGGATTGGGGAGGATGTAGTGTATCAACGTCACGAGGAGGATTCTTTAACATCGTGGAGTAAAGATGAGGTTGAACCGGTGCTGCGGAAACTGGCAGACGGTGTGCTCTTACGAGCTTGGCGCTTTGTTGGGACTAGCTCGTGTTCCTGGTCCACCGGTTTGGCTGCTTCCTCGCTGTCGTTATCATCTCCTCCTTTGAACACGGGATGGATATAGGCGCTCTGGAGGAAGCTTTTCAAGTTCAGGTTGGGTTCTCTTGCGCGTTCTAGCGTATCTTTCATCATAGCTTCCTAAAAAGAGCGAAGACAGCTAAGAATGAACGTGTGAAAATGAATAATGTGCAGGTTGAATGGAGAGCCTGACACAGTTGAACGTGGTTATTGGAGCTGATCCATGAAGATGATATGCATATGGTATGCAGACGAAATATATTGGCGCACCTGTAACGGGTTTTTAACAAATGCAGGTTCATAACGTCCTTTGCAGAACCTGTGGAACCATATTGTCAAAATTGGAAGTGTGATGAGCAGAGGCGTTGATTGTGCGGCTTGCTTCGTGCTCAACAAACCCATCAGCAGCAGCTGAGAGACGACTAAAGCAGTAATAATGCGTCCATGGACATCCGGCCAAAATGCTGCAGCACTCTCGTATTCCTGATTGTACACATTGATTACCTACAAGTTGACAAGATAACTGTATGAACAAAAACCAAATTTCGACTATGAAGCATGTTACTACAACAATTGGAAGCATTTCTTTACCTGATGACGATAAACGACATATGCAAGGCCGAAGAATACGATTATGAAAGGAAGCAAGGTGGGAGACACCACTGCATAGACAAGGCCAAGCAAGAAATAAAGTTGAATCTGGGGTTCCCCTGTGTTGAAACCAATAGTTCCTGGATCCATGGCCTCTTCTCTGTCCTTTTCAGTCTTCACAAGAAAAAAGTTCTTCAAATGATATATAATCAAGGGTTTCAACCTTAGTATCTCCGCAGCAACACCCGCCCATCCGTCAACCATGATGTAAGTTATGAAAAATGTAGCTTTCGTAGGAATTGAGACGCCAATTGTCTTTGGTATTCTGCAGAAAAGTTGCTAGATGGTTAAACATTACAGAAATATCATATGCTTAATTAAGCACGCAAAAGTGGGAAGTCATGCAAGTCGAAGGGACGTACTCGTTTGCAGACTGGTGGATGAAGTTATCTAGCTGTTGAAATGCAGTTCCAGTGATTATACTCCCAAGAAACACGTTAATGAATTGGAAAATATAGTATCTACTCGCAGATCTCCTCTCTAGGCTTGATATGCTAATGAATCCCTCGAACTTGGACATAAGCATCAATATGGAGGGCAGAAAAATGAGAAATAACTTCAAAGCTATTCCGGGAAGGAAGCCTTGGATGAATGACTTGACAGCTTTCCTGCATGACAGACGAATAAGATCATCCAAAGGTAACATGCTGGTCGTATATACTACGCCGTGTAAAAAGTTTAAGCCGGAGTTTGGAGATACTTACACTTCGATTATTGGCTTGAGAAATGGAAGCGCTTTCTCTATTTCCTCGATGTTCGCTAGGGACTGAACAAGTGCAATGGGTATCATGAAAAAAAAGGTCAGGAAGAAAAATGCAACAGCAATAATAAGCCTTCTGATAGCGAGGGAGACATATGGGATTGCCAAATTATTCCAATACACATCACGGGGCTCCGGAGCCCACTCGGTTAACCATAGAGTGGGATTCCGGGATTGCTGAGTTTGAGCACAAACAGCAGCTGCCCATCTCGTCTTGAAGGAAACAAATGCAACTGGCATAATACACTTCGAGCTGCTTTCAATCTTACTCCTCTCCGATGAAATCTAGCAGTTAGTTTGAGAAAAAAAAAAGATTGGTTAATAATGTCTATATTTAAGTTTGATGCTGTGAAATAAGTGTACAACACATTATTACCAATCATCAACTCACTTCATTCGACAGCTTTTCAATCTCGGAAGTATGATGGTCAATTGCGTCCACCTTATTCCCAAAAAGGCCAAGAAAACCAGTCTGATCAAAACATGTCAGCAGCATTAGACTTCCTCGTAACTAAGCAACTCGTTCTTACCATCAAATAGCGTATTGGTGATCTTACCTTTATCATGGGCCTTTTAGCTTGGTTTCTAGAATATTTGAGTTGATAGTAATCAAGCCAATTCTGTGCACTTTTCTTCTTATCGACCAAATCAGAGAGCTTGTTGGCATCATAAACAACCTGCAAAAGAAATGATAAGTCTTAAGAGAAAACAAAAGCCAACAATTACTTTTGGTTATCACCCGAAATGTAAATTTATCAAACAATCAACAACAACGAGGGTCCAATATTTCACAAGGAAACATAACATCGTACCTGGTGAGTGAGATAATGGTCTGGATGATTGACAAGGAAAAAGTGTTCCACAAGCTCACTTGTGGATTCATCAGGATCTGGTGGCACATTTTTAACCAGAACCTAAAAAATTAAATATGTTTACAGCACATCTGTTAGAAATTCAAAGGACGAAATTGTGTTGTACTAATGATCTGAAAGAGCATTTCTCAAATCTGTTGGGATAAGTAGGTGTACATTGTAAAGCGAATTCTTCACTGGAACTAATTCAAAAACGGAAATTTGAAGTCCGAAAGAGAAAGCAATCACTTTCTTTTCAACAATTCGAAAACTATTTAGATGAAGACAGAAAAAAGAACTAAAAGTAACTCTACTTCTTTAACAGAAATGTAATTCTTCGTGAGGCTCAAAGATAAGGAACCTTCAGAAGGAAAAAGTCAATTGCAGCAGCACGTGATCCATGGAATAAAAATAGAACCAAATAAGAGAGAACAAACACCTGCTTATGATTTCTTAGCATTAAGAACAAGCCAATTGCTTCAATATCTTTGAACAGATAACTAAAGTTGATAACTGGGGAAGTATTTCTTACTGTGAACTGGTCAGGGCGTCGGTGTTCCGATGCAAGAAAATGCAATCTCATCGAGGCAATCAGTTCATACTCCCTTTTCAATACATAACATGTCCAGAAGGTAAAAGCATATGCCATAACAATATGGGCCCAAAATCTGCAATAGAAACTTATGTCAAGTTACTTTTTCTTCAAAATGAAGCCAATTGGAATGAATGGGCATAATATCATGTCTACAAAATGAGTTTTGAACGCAACAAGTTTAAAAATGATATAAAATGGTTCAAGGTTGAAGTGGATGTGCTGAATACCTCTGAGAACCCGGGGCAATATTTGATATGGAGAGCAAATCCAAATTGCTGTAATTAAGTTTTGAACGCTTCAAGGTGCTGTTGGTCCAATTTACTGGCACCAGGATAGCGAATGCCAGGAATGCAACCGGAACAAATATTTTCAGCCTGCAGATATATAACATTTGCAGACAAATCCGTAAGTGCAGAAAGTCATGTGCCCTTAAGGCCTAGCTCAACTGGCAAAGGGTGGGGTGGAGATTCGGGATTAGGGTCTAGGTTCACAAGTCATTCAAGTAATGCCAAGATGATCTACGCTCGCATACCCGGTCAAATAAATCCTGAGGTATACAGCAGAGTCCAATCCAGCATGGTCAATCAGTTCAGATTCTGGCATTTGTAATGCTGCAGGCATCCAACTCAGGAAGTTCGCATATGATTTGACGTCTAAATTGATGAACTTGGTGACAAATGCTCCACTTCCCGAAGGACTGCTTCTCAGGCCTTTTATATACCATTTTGGAAAGTATACCCTATCATTAACTGGTTGGATCCTAAGGAAGGCAAATGCCAAGAAGAAACCAAATGCGGTGAGAATGTTTATGGCAGCTGACACCCCTATATCACTTAGGGTCGCCATACGGACGCCTTAAAGAATAAACCAAACACGCTGTCCCCTGCAAGAAGAGGCGGCGAGCAGCCATATCAGCAATCAGAGCAGATAGAAGACTCATGATCAGCAGCAGTCAACAACATAATTCCAATGTTCTAGATTCAACATCAATTTATACGCCAAGGAATAGAACCGGACTCACTGCCTTGGACCGATTACCCTGATCACATCTCTTAATTCTCATCTAACTATTGGTGAAATACTCGTTACTTCGGTTGAAGCTAACGAGTCACATTGATAAGAGAAAACAGGAAGTATACAAGAAAACAACATTAGCCAATTCATCAACTGGTGCACTTCAAGCAGTGCAACCAAAACAAACTCAGATTTCACCTTTCAACCCAGAAACAAACATTGCAGACACAACAAACCAACAAAGATTCGAACCAACAAGAGGGCCGTCATTGTCGACCCATTAGCAACACAACAGTGTTAAATACGTGTTAAACAATTTTGTCACCTTTCAAAAACCAAAAATGGATTAGGGGCAGTGGTGTCCGATTAACATGTGATCTAAAAAAAAAAAAGCAAAGACTCGAGCTTGGCCAACCCACCTAAGGAAACTAAACAAGGAAGCCAAGGACAACAAAACTAAAAAATAATAATAATAATAAAATAAAATAAAAGACAAAGGCCCCTCCTTTGCATGATCCCAGAAACCACACACACATTAGGCCCTTTCATTGTTCTGGTCAAAGTTTCTCCTCACAAGTTCGTACCTTTTCGCCTTCTTCTTTCTCAGAATACCAAAAGAACAACAAAGCAAGTCCCAGTTCGGCTTCCACTGCCCTGAGGACTCCAATGCTGACTCAAACCTGCCAAGTGTAACAGAAAGATGGATACTTTATTAAGCCCTTTTGGATTTTGCTTCACTTGCTTGGTCCCAATTATAAGGACTATAGAGTGTACCTTCGTAGACCACCCTCCTAACTAAGTCTTAGTCCGCTTTCTTTGGCAAAAGAAAAGGGCAAAAAGGAAAAGAAATATATAAGGAATGGGAGGAGAGCTAGAGAGAAGGGGGAGAGAGAGAGAGAGAGAGACGGCTCAGAGTGTGAAATCTTTCTCAAAAGGAGAAAAAATAGATTTGGTTTTGTGAGATGGGATGGGACCATAATAATCTTTACGCTCCATATCGTTATTTTATGTCATTAAATGGTTCGTTACTCTTTTGACGACATTATAAACCTTATAGTTACTGTTCCTGCGACTTTCCGAATGTACAAGCTGTAATGGTCGGTTACTTTTTGACGAATCTGACTGATAAGTAATGTCAATATTTCAAGAATAAGTTTAACTTCTTTTGAAATAATCTTAGTTCAAATTTAATGAATGTGAAAAATATTATTGTAAGAGCCGTCTTCTCAACGGGACCTGACAAATCTGAATTCGTTGAGCTTCAAAAAAAAAATTTCAAGTACTTTTATGGTAGTCTTTCCACATGAATTGGTAATATTTGGAAGGTTATCTTTCAAGAGAAAAATAAAACTTATAGGGTCCACCATAAAATTAGGTAAAATACTCGCAATTGGGTATCATATGTGTAACTCTAACTAAAAAAATCTTACTTTGGAGGTGCCATTATAAAATTTTCAAAATGTTCTTATAACGGCTGTTGCCTCTTTCTTTCAGTTCAGTTATTGTTGCCTCTTGTTCTAGCAACTCCTCCGATTCCAAATATAACGACCATGGAAATGCGCCAACGTATAATGAGGGAGAGGAAACGGTAAAAGAGATCTTTGACGATATAGTAATTAGTGCATGTTTATGGCCATTAAAGTATGAGTTAAGTTTGGTACATTGGCAATCCTGGTGTTAAGAACTTGCCCTCCATGTTCTTTTATATCCGAAAATCTACTAACTCAACTAATCTATGACGGATAGTGCCCTAGTGTTATTATACGGCGGGCAATTAGGAATGTGTAGGTAGCACGTTCGTAGGCCAATGGGTATTGAAAGTAGCCTAGGTAGTTGGCTCTTCGTGCTATTGTATGATCGAACTGGAGAAGTATGGGACCATGGATTCATATTTGTAATGACTATACTAGTTAAATTTAATAAATGAATGATATTTACCCCTCAAAAAAGAAATAAGACGCTAAAGTTCAGCCAATTATGTCGATAAACAAATAACAAGCTAATTATGCGACTATTACATCGATAAAAACAAACAACAAATTGCTTGAAAAAATCTTAATGGAATGCGCCATAAAATATGCTGAATATGAATTAGTCTGTAATTTGGTTTGGAAAGGGACAATTTGAGTATTGGTGGGAGACTTGGGTAGCGACCATACTAGACTCTCTTAGATATTTTCTTTAACTTTTTGGAAAAGAGTTTGAGGATTTTAGTATTAGTGGATTCAGACTAATTTACTATGCATTTCAATAAATTTTTGTGGTTTCACCGATATATCAAGTTCAAGATATGTGGTTTAGAATTGGCAATTCGATCCATGTATTTTCAGAAAAATTACATCACATGGTCCCCAGCAGCTGACGGGGCTAAAAGTGTTTGTAGGCCTAAACGATGTCATTTCGCCGTTAATGGGTAAGTCGTGTATGATGTGTTAAAGTGGTTAATTACCAATCCCAAACTTTTCTTAATCATCTTCAACCTTCCATCCTCTCCTCCTCCAACCACTTCCTCGTCCTCCTCCCTCATCCTCAACTTTCCGTCTCCAACTTTCACATTATTACCACGCCTCCCTCCCTATAAGCTCTTCAGCATTTTGTGAAGGGCTCCTGCTTTACCAATGGAAGCTTTGTTCCGGCACACCAAAAGCAACCCTTCGCTTACTTAGGATTCTTCCCACGAATGAGAATTATGAGATTGAGATATTAAAGACAATAAGGCAATAAATAGCCAAACGCAAAGAGAAGCTGTTGGAAATGGAAGAAAAAAGGGAAAGTAAAAAGACGACATGGCCAGCACTTGGAACACTGTATGAAAAACACACATATTGTTCACGTGGAGACGGAAAGTTGAAGATGAGGGAGGAGGACGAGGGATTGGTCGGAGGAGGAGAGGATGGAGTTTGAAAATGATTAAGAAAAGTTGGGAGTGATTTGGTAATTAAATACTCCAACACGACTTACCCAGTTAGAACGCCACGTCAACGGTGAAACTACATCGTTTCGGCCTACGTGGCAAGACATATGCCACTTTTAACCCCATCAGCCGCCGGGGACCGTATGCTACAATTTTTCTGAAAGTACATGGACCGAATTACCAATTTTAAACCACATATCCTGAACTTGATATCAGTGAAACCACATGGTAGTAAATTGCACTTTTTCCTAATTTTTTATACGTAATCTCAACCGCGGTATTTCGTAGAATGTTATATGTATAGTTTATTTATTTTTAGAGAATTGAAAATAGCAAAAGTGTTTTTAATTAATTGTTAACAAAACTTTGGGACAAAAGAAAAATATTTACTTTTTTCAGTTAACCAATTTTAGGTAAATAGTTTTTAACTCTTATTCTTATGAAACAACAGGAATTGAAACAATTGCATATATTAAAAGTTATATCCCATGTCACGTAATTATAATAATAGTGTCCAATAAAAATAATACATATTTCTCACGCTAGCCACTAAATGGCCCATCTCGATCTCTCGACGTAGGCGTTTAGGCTCATCTTTTTTTTAAGGAAAACATCTCAAACTTCATTGAAATCAATCACGATCCATGGTTAACTCCATGGATCAAAGGAAGACAATCCGATTCGAATATGACCTTTGGGAAATTGCAGCGAACCGCAAGTTCAATGGCGTGCTTAACTCCGAGGGCCTCTGGTTCAATGGCGTTTAGGCTCATCTTGACCTACTTAAAAAGATAGCATTTTAAAAGTTGTACGAATTAAAAATAATAAGTACTAAATAATAATTAATTTTCAATAATTTCTTATATATTTATCAATAGACATGAAATAATTTTTTCAATTTAAGTTTTTCATGACTATCTGGATGATTTTGAAAGTTGATAGGAGATCCATAATATTTTTACTAAATTTTATAATTTAAGACTTACCATAATAAACATCATTGTTTGGTGTACTTTGAAAAGAATTATAATAATTTTAATTTACTAATAGTTATAATAACTTTTATATATTTTTTAATATTCTCAAATTGAATATTGATTATTATTTAGATCTACTATAGACTAGTTATATATCTTTGGCATTGCTCTTAACAATTGGAGATTTGTAGTTTTCACGTTATGTTGATATTTGAATATTTTAGTTAATTTAAGAATACAAACATTATTGATTCTAATATTCTTATTAAGATGACTCTCGAATGATTGGACTTTATTATTGAGAATAAGAGTCCTCTTATGTTTAAGGTTATTAGTTCAATCTTAACTGTCTACTACGAGCTTGATGGACGCAATCGTTTACTCGAAGTGAATAGTTTGGCTTGAATAAAAAGATAATAATGTATGTTTATAATCAAAATTTGTCCTTCAAATATTTTGTGGCTTGACACTATTGCACAAATAGTTTAATATTATGGAGATATTTAATATGATCTAAACCAAAAAAACTCAAATAAAAGATTTCTCTTCATGAGAAACCGAATGAGAGTTATAATGAATGTGTATGTATATGTTGGCTAATAATAAATATTAGTCATTATTGAAACCTATTATAGACTATTTATAATTTTATACCTCATAACATTGGAGATTTGTGGTTTTCATGTTAATCTTAGATTTGGATATTTTAGCTTACTTAAGAATACAAACCTTATTGATTCTAGTATTTTTATTAATGTGTTTCTCATTTGGTTGGACTATATTACTAAGAATAAGAGTCATATTATGTTAAAGATTATTAGTTCTATATCAACCGTCCATGGAAAGTTTGATGGACATTTATGTTTGTCCTAAATGTGTAGTTTGATATAAAAAAGAAGATAATAATATTATCTTATATGTTTATAATAAAATATTGCACCTTCAACTATTTTGTTCTTGACCTTAATTCTATTACTCGTGTTTCCAATATTATAATAAAATATTGCACCTTCAACTATTTTGTTCTTGACCTTAATTCTATTACTCGTGTTTCCAATATAATGTAAAAATTTAATATGATACAAACTATAAACTCAAATAAAATATTTTTCCATATGAAAAATGAATGAAAATTACAGTGAAGGTGTAGAGATATATTGATTAATATTGAACATTGGTTATTATTTAGACCTATTATAGACTAATTATATACCTTTGAAATTTTTTTTAGGGCTCAATCCTTTTAACAACCCAAAGATTGAGAAGGAAGTACTCTATTACACAGAGTGATATGATAAACGAGGTTCTGGATAAGGAATTACTGATTGTCAGGAGAAATAGAAGCATCATATTGATAGGATGACTTGATTGTGCTAAAGCTAGAATGTCACTTACAAGCTTAAGTTAGCTAAGAAAAAGCATAAATAGATGTACTATTTGTGTAGTTGAGGGGCACTGAAGCTACATGTAAACCGAGAACTGGCTAATTTAGGTGACTGGAGATGCCAAGATTGGTTCAGGGGCTACCTCTGCCTCGTGATACCCATTGCTTACTTTCTGTAGATTATTGTCCTGATACCTCCACGGCGGTAGCCGAACATTAGTCGGAGGTAGCCGAAAGAGCCACCTGCTACAGGAACCTCCACGACGAACTTCGTGTAGCAAAAGATGGAAAGTATGGCTGATACACCGGCGATGACATACGAAATGACAATCGTCGGGCCAGCACCGAGCCTAGCTTCGACACTAATAGGAGGAAACATATCGGCTCCCATCATGGATCCAATACCGAACCATATTAGGTCCCACCAGTTGAGATTCTGGTGGCCACTCGCGGACGTGAGATAATTTCCAAAGTTGGAGAACCAACATCCTCTCCTCCTCACTCGGCCATTTCCTCTGGCTACTACCACATTCTCCATGTAAGCCAAGAAGAAGAAGAAAGACACAGAAGGGAAGAAATATATGGTTCCTTTATCTTGAAGTACGGCAATGAATTTCTTATTGGAAGGGATGGGCTCTTTATATATGTGTGTGTGTTTTTGGCGACAAATATTGATAAATACTGACTTTTGATCTCATCTACTATTTTCCTTTTACATTTTTTTGGAAGGGACGAGACGGGAAAGTGAAAGACCGATAGGAGATGGTGTCCTAATTGCGGGAACAAGTAAATTAAATTTAGTAACGTTATTTTCTCTCTCATCTATGTTTTGATGAGACTGACGGTGGTAATCTCGCAAGAGAGAATTTAACACTAAGCAGGTTATAAATAATACTATTAATAAATTCTACTTATAAAAAATAACATTATTAGTATTAGTGTTCTTATTAAGGTGACTCTCAAATGATTTGACTCTATTATTGAGAATAAGAGTCCTATCATATTTAAAGTTATTCGTTCAATCTATACTACCTATTGAGAGCTTAATGGACGCCCTTGTTTGCTCGAGATGTATTGTTTGTCTTGAAAAAAAATATAATAGCGCGTGTTTGTGGGTTGGCATTAATGCACAAATATTTAAATATTATGGAGAGATTTAATATGATCCAAATTATAAAACTCAAATAGAAGATTTTTCCTCGTGAGAAACCAAATGAAAGTTATAATGAAGGTGTATGTATATTGGCTAGCAATAAATATTGGTCATTATTTAGATCTGTTATAGACTATTTATAATTATATACCTTTAGTATCAAAAAATTTGTTGCTCATGATTGTTGGAGATTTGTGATTTTCATGTTAATCTTATATTTGAATGTTTTAGCTTATTTAAGAATACAAACCATATCTTACTATAATAATAAAAACATCTCGACAACTTAAAAATGTCTAAACTATCCTCTCCTAATTTCTACATTGATACCCTCCAGCCAATTATATAAATAAACGTCCTGGCTAATAAATCGACGGAGGAACAGAGGAGGGCGCGGGAGATGGTGTTGTCGTGGGGAAGACGAAGAGGAGAAGAAGGGGAGATGGAGAATTAGAGATTTAGGGTTTTGAAGGTGGGATTGGGTGTGAGAATTTTAGTGGAGAGGGTAACAGTCTTTCCCGTTTCACAGTGGAGAGAGGGTTTTTTTAGGAGGAGAGTGGAGAGAGGTTGGTGATGGCTTGGAGGAAGAAGCAGATCGAGAGGGTTTTTTTAGGAGGAGAGTGGAGAGAGGTTGGTGATGGCTTTGAGCAAGAAGCAGATCGAGAGGGTGATTAAGGATTAAGAAGTAGATTGGGCTGGGCCAGGCCTTTAAATTTTTTTGGTCTTTTTTCATTCGTTTGGTCTTTGGCCTTTAAATTAAATGGCTGGAAACACGAACCATTTTGAAAGTTGATGGGCCTTTCGTCTGGCCCATTAAACGATTTTAATTACAAAAAATTTGATTCAATTGATGCGTTTCGAATCAAAGAATAGTCATCTGAATTTCTGGCTTACGGATACTAAAGTTTTTTTTATCCCGCCCTCTAAATTTTTGAATAAAAATGTCTCAATATTAGTATCAGGTAATGATCCGCCGATCGAATCACAATTTTTAAAACAATGTTCAGAATAAAAATATGTTAAACCTATATCTTATCTTATCTTATCTCATCTTACTATAATAAAAGGAAACATCTTGTTTAGACGATTTACTCCAACAAGTTAAAATGTCTAAACTACTCCTAAATACTAAAGCTTTAAACCCAAATCTCAAATCCTAAAACTCAAATTCCAGACCTTAAACAAAAACCCCCAAACATCCGTACCCCCGGATTCGGACCCTCGACCCTTAGACTCCCGAACCTCAGATCATCAGACCACCGGACTGTTAGACCCCCGAACTCGAGACCTTAGACAACCGGACCACTAGCCCCGGATCTCCGAACCCCCGAACCCCGGACCACCGAATCCCAGACCACGAACCCTCAGACCCCCGGACCACATGATCGCCAGAACCCCGACTCCAGATGCCCGGACCATCGAGCCACGGACCCTCGGACCCCCAGACCATCGGACCACCAGACTGCCAGACCCCCGACCTTGGACTCCCTAACTCCGGATTCTGATCCCAAAACCTTTGACTTCGGACCCTGACACCGCAACCCCCCTCGACCATAAACCCCGACCCCCGGAATCCCTGACCCCGGATGCCGTTCTTTATTTATTTTTGTTAGGAATTCAGCAACTAGAGAACAAGATCGCGCAAAGAACACGGAACAAGAGAATTACGTGGTTCGGCCTAATGCCTACGTCCACGGTGAGAAAGGAGAACTTTTATTGATGGATCCGAGTCACAAAGCTATACAAAACCTTAGGGTAACATGTCTTTATATAGAGACAAACCCTTGGTGTACAAGTAACTTATCTAGGTCTAATTAGGAGTCCAGAATCTAGTCAGAATAGGAATAGGAATAGGAAATAAGTCTTTCCTATTTCTCGCCATCCCAACAATTTTTGTACAGCTTTAAAAAAAATTAATGAACGATATGTTTTACAAAATTTGAAATAGAACAGCACTCGTATCGCACATGCGTATTTACTAGTTGGTTATAGTATTCTTATAAATAGGTTTCTCATTTGGTTAGACTCTATTACTAATAATAAGAGTCATATTATATTAAAGATTATTAGTTCTATCTCAACCGTCCTTCGAAAGTTTGATGGACGCTCATGTTTGTCTGAAATGTGTAATTTAATATGAAAAAGAAGATAATAATATTATCTTGTATGTTTATAATCAAAATATTTCACCTTCAACTATTTTGTTCTTCACCTTAAATCTATTTTCTAATATTATGCAGAGATTTAAAAGGATACAAACCATAAACCAAAATAAAAGATTTCTCCTAATGAAATACGAATGAAAGTTACATTGAAGGTGTAGAGATATATCATATGGTATCTAGATCCATTGAAGTAATTAATCCTGATTCGACTGGATACGCTCCCAACAAGTATTTAATATTGTGGGACTCAAACTAAAGACCCAGTCAAGTTAGAATGTTATGTGGAAGATTGCGAGAAAGGCGAAGAAATTCTGAGGTTGGCAAAGAAGATGAACTTGGTAGCGATATGGACAAGGGAGACAAAGTCAACGCATTTGGGAAGGAAGAGAACGACAATCATCCCACAGCGGGTCTTCTTTTTGTGCTATGTGCATAGTTTGTTGTTTCTATTTTTAACTTGTAAAAGTCCACTTGTAGCTAGCACTTAGATGGTAGTAGATGGATATATATATGTTAGTAATGGAACAGTGAAGGATGAATATGCAACCCTAATCAAAAGTGTCATTTTCTAGAGTTGCTTTAAAAAAATTGGCTAAGTTAAACTAGAATTCTCTTCTCATTCTTATTTTCTTCTTCTATCAGATTCAAGTAGTTCTTTGAATTTATCCGAACAGCCTTGGATTGTCGATTCTGCGAGGGAAACCTCCTGGAATCCTTATCTTGGAGCATCGATCGAGCTCCTCAAGATGTATATCTCTTGGACTCTTACCTTGCATCATTTACCCTTCATCATAGAACATCTCACCAATTAATCTAAGTGGGTAGCAATTAATCTAAGTGGGTAGCAAGTTTGACTTCCCATCCCTGCTTATTTTGTGAACAAAACTTACCATCCATGTAGTTGACGAAATTAATCTGATCCATGTTATAGAGTATGGTCATCAAATCCGCTAGTTGCAATCACTGAGCCAAATATGCGCAAAATTGTCAGCACTCATTTTTTATGAGGCCCAATAATCAACATTTTGCCAGCAACAAGTCGCTAATTTTTAGCTAATGATGGACCTTAAACAAATGACAAGCTACTTATGCGACCATTACATCCCCATGTTCCACTGTTCTAGTTGTAGGAACTGATTGTCTTTGTCTCCTCCCAGCCGTAGTCAACGGGATTAATGAACCGGACCAACCAGCTCATAACCTATAACAAATCAATCACATCATGTTCGTCATTACGATACAGTTTAGCCTCCCGTGTTATAAGTAGACCTGGCCATGAATTGAATCTGATTCGTGATTCGATTCGATTCGATTCGTTAAAAATTCGATTCGATTCGTCAATAATTCGATTTGCAAAAAATTCGATTCGAATTCGTCATAAAACGAATTGCATACGGTTCAAGATATTTATAATTTGCAAAACCGGCGAATTTAATTCGAATTCGATTCGAAAATTTGATTCGAGTTAAATTCGTGTTAAATTCGATTCAAATTCATGTACATATAATAATAATATATGTTAAAAAAATTCAAATAAAATGGTGGGATTTGAGAGGAAAAAATTTGGTTATAATTCAATTATAATTTGGTTATAATTCGATTCGAATTCGATTATAATTCAATTCGAATTCGATTCGAATTCAAAAATTCATAATTCGTATTCGATTCGTCTTGTGAAGAATTGAATATGGTTTAATGTTTTGATGAATTCGAATAAATTCGATTCGAATTCGTCCAAATTTGAACCGTGGTCAAGTCTAGTTATAAGACTTCTTGAAGAAGATTATCTGTGAATATTTTACACTTATAAAATATAGTCGTTATTAACAATGTGATAATGTTCCAACTGTTCTCGATGTAGGACCTGCTTGCAGAGTAGTAGTCAACGGCTCAAATGAAGCAAACTACGACTATCCACACTCATAGCCTCGACCTAACCCAATTAGAATAGGACAAAGAAAAAAACAAAATTAACAAGCTCGGCCAGGCTGTGTCACGGAGCGCGTGATAGCTCTGACACACGCCCTCGGCCTGGCATTAAATAACTATTTTTTGTTTTTCAATCTACTATAGTAACACTTGGCACAATGTTATTGGTATAACTAGATTTATTTGGATATTATTTATATGGCTATAAAAATTGAAGTTATTTTTAACAAAATTAAAAATATATAATATTAAATTATATATTTTTCAAATCTCTATAAATATAGTCCAATATTGACATATTTTTATACACAATCTAAAATTCTCTCTTCTTTAACTACATAATCTCTTCTTTAATTACCTAATCTCTTTATATTATTTCTGCTATGGATCTGAATGATCTTAATTCCTCAAATTATCAACCATTTGGATCTTATCTAAATTCTGGAGAGTATAATAACTCTCAATCTTTTTTTAACTCTCAGTTTTTACCAAATCTTTTCCCCATTCCAATATACCAACACCAAATCTCACAAAATATGCCACGAAATTTATTTCCAGATGTGCCTAGAAACAAAAATATTGAAAAGGCGGCACCAAATATTTGGGGTATCAAAGAAGACATTGCCCTAATGTCATCTTGGATCTTCGTTAGCGAAGATAGCAAATGTGGCAAAAATCAAAAGGGTGCCTCGCTCTGGGGACGAGTGTTTGCTTTATTCAATGATGCTCAAGCAGAAAAGCCGGAAGAGATCCTTGTAAGAAACGTGGATTCCATGAAAGGTTCGTTAGAAATGACTTAATTTTATTACAAACAACTGGATTGGTGCATACCAGGAAGCATATGGTTAAAAAAGGAACAGAATGAGCATGGCCGATATTGAGACAGAAGCTCAAACAATTTATGAAGGGGATGGCAACAACAAGTTTTGTGACTTGGTTGTATTTAATGAAGTTATGAGTAAACATCTCAGGTGTAAATTACAACTTGATCATGATTCAACACATTTCCATCAGAAGAATGAAGAGGAGCATGTAGAAAGTGGTGAAAGCTCAAAAAGATCAAGGACTACTAGAGATGGGAATTATTCAATCTATCCCAGAAACTCCAATCAACAGATCTTCATCAATTCTACGTTCTATAGGTAGAGATGCTGCCAAAAAAAAGGTAAGGCCTCTAAATCTACTTCTACTAATGAAGTTGCTGTTGAAATTCGTGCATTAAAAATTACCAGAGATAATGAAATTGAAGTAATGAACAAGAGAGTCGAGCTCGAGCACAAAAAAGAACAAAATAGAACCGAGCGAGAACAAAAAAGGCATCAAGAAAGAATATGGAGATGAGTCAACTTATGTTGAATACTTTGCTTGCGAAAGATAACTTATTCCCAAAAGATGAAGCAATGAGACGCTATCTAACGTCAGTTGTATTTGGAAAGTGATAAATTTATTTTTAAGTCATTTTAGTTGATGTACTTTATGTAATTTGTTCTTAATTTCATGTAATTTCGGTTAGTAATTTAAATTATTTGGCATCCACCCCATCCCTTCACGTCAATATTTTAAAAACTATGGTCTGACCGGTGGTCCGACTGGCAGACTATTACCCGGGATCAAATTTAGGTCGATTTTTTTCCCAAAATCCAGTAATTCGGTTCGCCCGGATCAGAAAAATTAATGTTTATTTTTTCCATTTTATCTGATTTAATTTAGAAACAAAACTTCAACTTTCACGATCGGAGCGTGTACATCACTTTTGGATCATGACAAACTTATCTTTTTAACAATTCTCGATAATATGTCAACTAAGTCAAACGAATTTGACTAATATGTCAAACACAAATACTTGTATAATCATCTTCTTGTTATTCTAGACTTGTTTAATTCATTTTTGAAGACTTTGTTTGGGTAAATTGCATAGTTTTAAAACTCAAATTTTGGTACGACCCGAATTTCTCCCATTTTCTGGGTCGTCCGGTCGGACCGGTCTGACTGAATTTTTTTAATTATATATTATATTTATTATATATATTATAGCCCTGCGGAGGAACCTTCGAGGCTTCTGGGAAAGCCTCCACTTTCCCTCCTCTTAATATATATATAATATCTTCTACCCAAAAAATATATATATATATATACAACATCTTAAATGGGTGTAGGAAGATTCTTTTTTTTTTGTGTGAAAAGGAGGGGCAAAATGCCCCTAATATATAAAGATAACGGTCAAATACATCCTACTTAGTGCAAGGCCTCCTCTCGGCCTCTTGTGAGGTTCTGACCGCCGGCCTCATCAAAACCCTTTCACGAAAAAATCCAGTGGGAAAAATCCGTGGAAGGGAAAGAGTACCTCGGGAAGGAAAGTCCCCCCTTGGCATTTGGTGTGTCATAGAACTTGGCCTTGCATCGTCATCTATAGCAATACTATGGGGGAGAGCAATATCTCCCAAATCATCTAACAGAATAGAGATAATAGGCGACGGTGGAATCTCCAGAACATGATTCCCAATCGGCTTGGCGAACCCAAAGTTAACTAGGGAATCAACACAATGATTTGCCTCGCGGTAGATATGATAGACACAAACTCTCCAGTCTTTTTGGAGCTCTTGTTGAATCTGAAATAAGAGAGGGCTTGGCACCCCAGCTTCAGTTTCAGACCTGTTGATGTACCCTTCAACCAGCTTGGAGTCTGTTTGCAGGATGAGGGATTTAATGCCACACCTCCACGCCAGCTGGAGCCCATACAACACACCTCATAACTCTGCATCCACATTTGAGCACGTACCCAAATTGCACGTCATCCAATTCCCATAATGGTCCCGAATTAAGCCCCCAGCAGCAGCCCTCTTAGTTGAAGTTCTCATCACACCATCCGTATTGAGCGTCATCCAACCTTGGGGGTTTCTCCCATGCGATCAGTCTCTCCTCCCTTGTCATGCCTACTTGCATCTTGCGGGTTGTGGGTGCAGGAAGATTCTAGGCTCCATTAAGCCTTACTTTTTCCAAATGGGTGCAGGAACCTTCGAGGCTTCAATGAAACCCGTCTTTTAATTTTACAATTTTATTCTCTCCTTCATCTTTCCTTTTTTTCCTCTGTCCATTTTTCATTTTCCTTTTGACATGGTTTAGATCTTATGGTTTCCATTTGGGAGAAATCACCTTAAGTCCCCCATTTCTATTCCACCTTCACCTGAGAGAGAGACAGAGACTGAGAGAGAGGCTGAGAGAGTGAGAGAGGCTTGAAGTTGGGGAGATCGAAAGCCAAGCTTCTACAAGATGTGTGCTCGTCGATGATCTCGAGGATGAGAAGAGGACGACGGCGCTACTACTCAGCGGCTGGATTGTAGAGATCAAAAGCTTCCGCGGTCGAGGAGAAGCGAGGACGAAGACGGTGCTTCGGGTGAGGAGGAAGAATCCCGAACTCAAAGTTGATTAGATCTGATTTTCTATGCGAAGATCGACGGCAACCTTAACGCTGCTAGTTGGGGGCAGCTGGAGGACGACCTTGACATCGAAATCTTTCAGCCGAGGATCTCGGAGGTCGGGGAAGAGGAATCAATTTTGAGTAATTTTTTAAGTTCCGGTTGAATCGACATTTTCTGGTCGGAACGAGGCTAAAAACTGCCTGGTCGGACTGAAAAATGGATGGTTCGACCAGAGTCCATTTTTCACCATAAAAACGAGCGGATGGAGGGGCTGTTTCGTGGTCCGACCAATCGGATCATCGATCGGACCACATTTTTTAAAATTATGGTAAATTGTATAACAAAGTTGCTAAATATTTGAACTTATTTGATATTTTATTATTTTTATGTTAAATTAAATTTATTAAATATTATTTAATTATATTAATATAAAATAAAAGTCCCAGTCCGATCGGCGGCCCAACCGGTCAGATTGGACGAACCCGAAAATTTTAAAATTCTGGATCGTTTTTCGGGTCGATTTTAAAAACATTGACTCACATGTTATTATAATTTTTTTTCTTGTTATAATTACGAAATAATTATTGTCATATATTTATTATAATTTTTATATAAAGATAATATTTAAATAAGATAAAAATTAATTATTTATTTTGTAAACTAGTTTGAACTAAGTTATCATTACGGCTAGAAAAATATTTAATTAGGCTATTTTTAGTATGAATGAAAGAAAAATTAATTGATTATTTCGTAACCTCCTGGTAGTCTAGTCTAAGTGTCTAACCATGATACTTTATGAGACAACACAAGTCGCTTCAATCACATCATGTTCGGTCCAATTTAATAGTCTTATTCATTAGATTACAACCAAACTCGCATTTTAAATAAATATATAAGCGGAGTTTAGAGAAAAACAATAGGAGGCCGAGGTTTAAACAGACCACGGTGAAGAGATCGAATACACATCAATTTACACGGTCTCCATCCGAACTGTTGTGCTCCCATAAGCTTTATATCAGCTGAGTGGTCTACACATAGTACATCTGCAGAAGACCAGAAATATCTTGGACTGTAAACGTCGTAGCCATCCGACGGGGCTGGTAGTCTGACGCACTTAACTTTTCTGGTGAACGACAACTTGGTGGATGTCCATCTCCTTCAGCATGACTGATCTTCCACAGGAGTCGCATCGAGCTGTTCGAGACCCGCACTTGCTCTCATGCTCAGACAGTCCTTTTAATCGATCTCGCAAGTCCACCGACGAACCCTCTGCTTCAACCATGTCACCACAAAACCGGCATGTGATAAGTCGTAAAGGACAGGCTGAATTCTGGTGCTCATCCTGTCACATAAAGACCTCCTCAGTCAGCAAGTTTCTAAAAGGTACGTATTCAGTCCACAGCTCACCGAAGGTAGCTGGCAAGAATCTTTAGTTCCGGTCTAAGTTCCAAAATTACGGGAAAATGGAGGCAAAGAAGGGAAAACAGACAGATAAATGGTCAACTTACCATCTGTTCTTTCTCAAGAACTATTCCGCAAGGGCATTGCAAAGGCTCGTGATACACCTTCATGTGCTTCTCCATCTCTCCTTGCTGAAAAGCCTGCCCACATGTGTCGCAATGCAAGTGGCCTTTAGCTTCCCCAGCCCTCAGAACAACACCACAACCAGGATGCTTGCAAGCAACATTGTGTCTGCTGCAGTAGGCTTCATGCAGTGCTATACTTCTACTCGGTATACGGTGCCTGCAGTTCTTACACTCTACCGTATCAATCTCTATGGCGGAAGAAGAGCCAGTTTGTTGTCCTGCCACAAGATTGCTGTTATCCTCGACATTCACCGACACCAAGTAGCTTATTGTCCCCTTGTAACCATATACACCAATGCTGTATGAGCCAGCTTCCAAGTTTGTATCCTTGGAGCTGAGAATCAATACTTTAGAGCCCACATCATGGGAAGACCAATCATGTTGGTGCATTGTTGGAAATAGAAGAGGGTGTTTGGCTATGTAAATATCAGTATCCCCGTTCCCACTCTCAGCCACTATCTTGATTTCAATTCTAACAGCACCCGAAGCTATCTTGGCCCAAGTAGCATCATCAATAGAAAACTTGTAGTAATTATAGTTACCTTCATCTACCACCCCAGATTCAGCGACTCCAAATGTTAGAGGCTTTAGGAAATGCTGTTTGGGCATCTCCGTAGTTAAATCCGGACCAACTATATCGACCTCAATATCAGTTTCCAGAATTGAGACACTCGAAGCAGGTTTCAGCTCAAGAACCCGTAATTGGTAAGTCAATATACCATGTTTAACAGTTACAACATCACCTTCAGAAAGAGTTGTATGTTGCCGAAGACGTGTTTCCAGAATAAATTTGTGATATGGTATGTCAGAAAAGCCCAAGTTATCTGGCTGAAGTTTTGCATAAGTCCCTTTAGGAAGCCATACATAACGCACCTCAACTAAGGGGGCAGTTGGAGCATCTAACAGAGACAAGTTATCCCATACATGAGGAGGTAGCCCCACAGAACCTTCTTCTGCTGTGAATTCAAGGACACCACAATGTGTCTGCTTAGGCTCGGTGCTCTTCATCTCGGTAGGACCTTCTTGATGAACAACAGACAAGTGGAAATGTAAAGGTCCTTTATCAAAAGCACCGTGATCAGACAACTCACTAAAGCAAGATGGTGGTAGTTTAATTTTATCTCCAATGCCACTGAAGGTCACAGCTTCCAAGGTCCGGGAAAACACAATTCCTCTTCCAGCCGAAGTATACTCTCGCATCTTTTCATCAGCCTGTCAAGATAGCAGCAATGTGGTCAGACTACACAATATCAGCGCCACTTCACAGAATACCATGAATAAACAAGCAATCTCAACTCAGGAAAAAAAAATCATCGAATATGCTGAAAACACATTGCTCACTTTTAGGAAGACATGATGTTACACCTTGTAAACCTGAAAACCTGGAAATTTACCATAAATGACACAAAACGAAAGGCAAAATTTTCCACCCCCAGGGTAGGCCTGAAGTTGACCAGCAAAAACTAGTTCGTTCATAAAAGTAAGCAAATACTGTTTTAAACACATCAACATTTGAAATTGAGAGCAAACAACAGTACAAGGAAGAAAGCGTGTTTTCTATTACATCTTGCTCGCTCCATTGTTTAGCCTGCTTGCACTATAACATACTAATGATAGACTACAGACAACCCAGAAAAAAGGTGGATCATCAAGCCATGACTAAACTAAACGGCCTTGAACTTCGATTACACGATCTGTCGAATTAGGCCACTCCAACAAAAGATTCACCTGCCCCAGTAGGCTATGAGAATACAGAAACCCACTTCAGACAACATCCAAAGCTTTCTTAGACACCTCGGAATTCAATTGCCACTACGTAGACACACACATACGTTGAGGCTTACCATCCACCTCACAGCATTCTCCCAACCTATAGCTACAAATGCACACATTTACACAGCTCGAACGATGCAACCACCACGCTCACAATTCCCGGATCGACTTTACCGACACAAGCTCGATCAAAGCCTCAATCTTTCAATTCATAATAACACAAAGCAGACCCTAGCCATCTATCTACCTTTTCCCCCACGCGACAAAAGACCCCAACAAAGCAAAAAAGAGAGAGGGACAGACCTGGAGCTGGGCTTCGATGGCATCGAGCCTACGGATCCTCTGGGCGGCCTCGATGGCCTGCCGCTGCTTTAGGGCTTCGTCCTTGGCCTTCTTCTCCCTCTGCAGCTTCAACCGCGCCCTCTCCTTCCTCTCCCTCTGCTCCTTGTCCAGCTTCTCCCTCGCCATCCTCAGCTCGAAATCCATCTTCAATTTTCCCTCCCCAATCGAATTTCCGTCTCCAATTAATTCTGGGTTCCTCCTTGGAATTGTTTTCCTTTTTCCGGTTTTGTTCAAGTGTGACTTGGGATTTAGGCCACCCAAGTTCCAGAAAGATCTGGGCCTTTCCGTTGCGTAAGCGAGGGACCCTTTAATACGGGCCCGGGCCTTTTCTAGGATGTTCTTTTTTTTCAATTCTCGTATGAGAATCGAGTACGGTCAAATCCTATTTTAGGAAACTTTTTTTTTAATGATGTCGTTATCTTGAACCCAATATCTACATAAATTTAAATCTTTTACTACTTGAAATAATCATTATTCTCTGCATTACTTTAACACATCCACGTATTGTCGGGATTTGAAGTTGGAGATATTTGATTAAATTGGAATATTTTTTTATGAGTTGAACTATATACTCGGTGGTTGAAAAGTAATTTATAGTTTTATGATTTTTTTTGCCAGCTGCATGATATTATATCTCCTCTTGTTTTCGTGATCTACTTGTTTTGATAACATGCGTGAAGTTTTTATAAGTGGATTATACCTTTATGATTTAACATTTCTCAGTAAAATTTTTATATGTAATTATCAGAGTTTTTATTATCGAAACCATCTACGATCTACACAATTATTAGATTGCCTCTTTATGAATAAAATATATAAGAAACGAAAAAAATATTCTTATAACAAACAAGTATCGAGTATAAAATAGTTTTGCATAGGATATATCAAAAGTATAAAAACAATGTATCGATAATACTTATTCAAATCATTTAACTAAAAATATAATAACATCAGACACAAATAAATTAAAGCACCTCACAACGTCGTATAATTGAATATTTCTAAATATTTACATATCAAACCAAATGCAAAGCAAAAAGCTTTCTAATAAGGTAATTTATATGGTGAATTAATCTGTAATTATGATTGCTATATATGTCACTGCATCGGGTGTAAACATGGGCTCATCCAAATATAAATTAATGATTAGACGAGCCCATGCAATTCATTAATAACTTGAAAAAAAAGCACTTTTACCCTCTTGTGAACACTTGATTCATCTCTTCATGATAAAAATCTATAAGAAATCATAGAATATTCTTAATGACAACCACATAATCCAAAAGTATCAAAACAAAGTATTTATAGTACTTAGTCAAATCATCTAAGAAATAATAACACCGAAAATAATTGAACTTCAGTAACTTAAAACATCAGAAACGTGTGCTCCACTTTTTCCGTCGTAAGGTCAAAGTGGAGCGCATCGCATTTGTGTCGTTGCGGGTGGCTAGTAAGAGCATTGAGTGATTGTGATCTCAGCACTCATTGGCCGGGATTGTGTTATTGTGTTGGTGACCTCTGGCTCAGGATTTTTCTGAGGTTGTTCAGTGCATCTTTTGCAGCTCTATTGTTGGCAATCTCCTTCTTGTTGCCGTATGTACATGTACCAATCGGCACACCGTCCACCAACACACGGAAGGTCATATTCTTCTCCCACGAATCCAAGAATTTCAATTCCAAATTTTCTTTTTGGCATACTTCATATAATTCTGTCTTTGGATGTCTCTTCAATGTTTCTTTGCTAATTATAGGCTCCAGCAATTTCTTGAACACCTAATAATTGAAAGACATTTGTAAAATGCAATTTTTTTTTAGTTTTAATCATATCATATATGATGCATTGGCATAAATTAAGCGAGCTTCTTTCGTTTGCACTAGAAGTAAATTGTTTGAAATATTGAGCATTGCATTGCATATCAAACTAAATTCAAAGTAAGGAGTTTTGTAATAAGGACCTCATTTCATTCTTATAGTCGCTAAGCTCATTTATATGGCGAATTATTGTATCATTAAGTTTGCTATATACGTTATTATATCATGTGTAAACACGTCCAGCCGTAATAAACATATATTTACTTACAAAAAATGGAATACAAAGCATGAAATAAGACGATAAAAAAAACGTAAAATATCATTATAATAACTCACCAATTATTAATTTTAACCCAGAAATAAATTTGATTTTACAACATTGCGACAATGACGTGCAAATTAATTGAAATCATTACCAATTCAAAAGGAATATGCTAATCCATCTCATTATAACACAAAGTAAACGCTTGCATTGTCCAACCACTTCTACCAATTCACGAAAGGTCATAATATAGATCGTTATTAAAATCCTTAGTGTGGCTCTCAAACTTCTTCCTCTAGTGTCCTATTTCTTTTAATCTGATATTTAGAGATTAAAACTATTAGACCATATTTAAGAAATGATTTTTTTCATTCCTAAAATTAAACTCTAATTTTTCTAAGAGAATTCAATTCAATTTTTATTTAACCAAGTCATTGTTTTCTAATTTATTTTCTATGATATTTTAGTATCTACCGTCATATTCACGATGAAATTAGATTAGAGGTGTGATAGCGAAAGGAGATTTACCTCCCAGACGACGTCAATCGAAGAATCGCTATCAACGAAAACTGCCCCCACCAGCGATTCAACGATGTCGGCGAGGACTTTTGGCACGTCAATTAGACCATTGGAATGTAACGGATAATCCAACACAGCTTCAGAGAATGCTTCGATCTGCATTTAATTTGTAATCGAGTAAAAAAACATCATACATTAATCTCAAGCTAACAAAATCTTCTTAATCGTCAAAAAATCACTCAACGTAAATGGGTATTTATTTTCTTGATAAGTGAATGAATGTGTTTATTCAGGTTTAAAACGATTATATAACCTAACATTATTATGTTTTTAAGTATTCAAAATATATTCTTCTTGGTAGGTCAAAATTTTGGTAGGTACAGAAACTCGAAATATATATTAATTAAATTAGAACAATTTTGTTTACCGGAAGCTGCGTATAGTGAAAACTTAAGGTTGGCACTCGGCAAATTTTATGTTGAACGGTAAAATGATTTTATTAAAAAGAATATGCTTCTCCAAACCATGGAAATGGTTTGAACAAACATATCCTTCGATATACACCTCTAGCAATTAACGCCTAAAAATTAAAAAGATGGGTCTGTAAAAAGTAGTACCAATCCAAAATTTCGGGAAAAATTAAATGTCGAGCATTAATTGCCATGGTCGTCTAGTAGAAAGATGGTTTGCACAATCGTGGTTGATGAATTTTTTCATTTTTTTAATTAGTCCACCAGCTACTTTCCATAAGTGACATCCAACTTAAATTTGATCATAATATTAAAATATCTAACACTAACTTTTAATACAATTCGAGCTATGACGATGTAGAAGAGTCGCTACGCAAACCCAAAACCTGAACAGATGATAGAAAAAAAATAACACAATTTTCAAAAGACGGTATTAACGATAATTATCTAATTTTCGAACTTTAAAATGTTAGGTGAGCGGAAACAAAAACGAATAAACGGTCATACCTGATCGTGAAACAACGGTATGTTGTGACGCAGGTACCGATGCCAGCCGTGTCTGATGGCAACTCTGGCGAGTTTCTCGGTGTCGACATTGGCCGACCGGAGCCGAGTCAACTTCCCGGGCGCCAAATCCGGGTACATAAAGTAATGCTCCTTGGTGAACATCAAGTTAAGAACCGAGTCTCCGACGTACTCCAACCTGTCGTAAGAGAAACGACGACCGGGCAAAGAGTGGTGGGTCAACGCCTCCTCGAGCAGGTCCTTGTTCTTGAACTTGTAACCGCCGAGCAGGTTCTCCTCCAGGTCATCCAGCGGCGGGAAAGCTCGGGCCGGATCGACCCGAGCTTCTTCGCCCTTCTTCGGGATCACCAAATCCATGGAGTTCTTTCGCTGTTTTTTTGGAGTGTAATGATTTTGGGAGGACTTTTTTTTTGTGTGTGCCGGTGAATTTATTGATTAGTTTCTCTCTCTATATAGGAAATTTTGCTTCTTCTGGATGCCACTGCCACGTCATGTAATTGTCTTGTATTTTCCTAATATTCTTAACTACAAGCTACCTCATATTTACTATTTAAATTTTCTTATTCAGTCTAAATTTGAATTAAATATAATTTTTGAATAATGAAAAAATCGTCTCAACATAAATTCTTTTATGTATGGAATCTAAGACGATTGCGTTTTGGGGAAAAGAGATGGTTGTATTAGTCTTACTTTAGATTAGGAAATTTATAACAGGAAGTTGTCACTCGAACTATCAAAATTTCTTATAGAAAATTTAGGGAGAATCAGTACAAATTTATTGAAAAGATTTTGCAATAATTTCTAAAGATTTTCGTTTTAATGGACCGGATGTAGTAGCATGCTAACGTATAAATAAGAAGAGGGTTAATCTAGCAACAAATTTTATTTCTCGAAAATATTGTATCAATATCAAAAATATTCACATAATCGATGGGATTTCGTTTAGATGTTCTAAAACAACGGTTCTATTAGCTGCCGCCGAAGCCAGAGACCATTCTTGGCGATTTTAATTAATTGGATTTTACCTCTGCATGAAATTATTTTTTTTAGAAATCTAACATAAAGATCAAAGTTTATAAAGGTAGTAATTAAGAAATTCTATCAAAATAAAGGTAATAATTAAAGAATCTCAACGAATATCTATATTCATTGTACTTACCTTGTTCTCTTTGGAAAAATGTAGTTGTCTCGGTCAAATGTTTCTGTTTTTAGAAAACACTTGACTTGGTCCCCAAGAAACACTAACGTCGGCATTTCACTAGATTATTAATGTCCAATAGTATTAATTTTGTGCCCGACAATGACAATTTTCTTCAAAGAAAGAAGGGTGTGACGAAGACAACCCAAAAGTCAAACGTGTATTTTCTTTCATCTTATTCTTGTTTGGAAGAATTAATTGATATGATCTAGAATGATCTAAGATTTTCAATGCTTAGTGGTTAGGTATCGTTGTATTCGTATCAGCCATTGATCTAACTTCCAATATAGTCACCTACTTCACTCGAAATTGAATTAATAGATCGTTAAGACAAAAAAACAAGGTAAAAGTCCACTTAAATACCATGTGGTTTCACCCTTTGACACACCACTACCTCGTGGTTTGTAAAAGTCCACTTAAATACCCTGTGGTTTCACCCTTTGACACACCACTACCTCGTGGTTTTATTTTCTCTGACCAGGTGACAAAAGTTTCCTCTAGTTGACAACCAAGTGACATTTTTTAAACTGTGGTTAGATTAATATATCTTGATATTTATATGGCACGCCACTTCACCATGTGATGCCACATCATCCTTTTACATTATTAAAATATATTTAAAAAGATTTTTTTAATACCAATTAACCCCAATTTTAGAGACAAAAGGACAAATAAACGACGTAGAGGATATGACAGCGATTGTGAAATTGATGTTTCTTTTGTTAATTTATTCATTTATTTGTCCTTTTGTCTCTAAAATTGGGGTTAATTGGTATTAAAAAAATCTTTTTAAATATATTTTAATAATGTAAAAGGATGATGTAGCATCACATGGTGAAGTGGCGTGCCATATAAATATCAAGATATATTAATCTAACCACAGTTAAAAAACTGTCACTTGGTTGTCAACTAGAGGAAACTTTTGTCACCTGGTCAGAGAAAATAAAACTACGAGGTAGTGGTGTGTCAAAGGGTGAAACCACAGGGTATTTAAGTGGACTTTTACAAACCACGAGGTAGTGGTGTGTCAAAGGGTAAAACCACAGGGTATTTAAGTAGACTTTTACAAACCACGAGGTAGTGGTGTGTCAAAGGGTGAAACTACAGGGTATTTAAGTGGACTTTTACCAAAAAACAAATTACAGTTCCCAAATGACCATGTGTTGGTACTACTTTTCCCCCTCCGTGGCTTAAGAAATCACATGAAAACTTTTGTAATGTAATTACCAAAATGGCAGATAGTACAATTCTGACTGATCTCCAACTACTCATTTACAACACTTGGGTGTTTCGGGTATCTCGAGCTGAAAAACTCTCAGTAATAGTTATTCACAAGGAGGCAAGGGAAGATGAAAATCTCCTTGCATAAGTACTGTTGTGTCTGTCCGTCTATCTTCCGGACATGAGGTTGACGAGAGCCTGGTTTTCGTAGAAGGAACCGACGTCCCAGTCCTCCGTCGACGAAGATAGCGTCATCAGGGCAACCACAATGGACCTCATACTCGGACGTAGCTGAGGATTCTCATGGGTGCACGCTTTCGCGAGCTGAGCCATCTGCCACCATCATGTTTAGACAACATTAACCACTGCTAACTAAAACCGAAGCGAGCCTCAGTGCCACATTCGAGATCTGTTTACCTTGTGAACGGCATCGAGTGGATAATTCTCTCCGAGCCTAGGGTCAACCAACGTCGGAAGATCTTCCTTAGGATCAGGCTGATTAAGTACATCATCGAACTGCGGAGTACATCAGAAGGATAGAGTCCTCAACAATCATTTAGAAGGGATTCAAAGGCCCAATGCAATTCGAAAGACGAACTAGTGGACACTGAGGAGGTAAAGAGACTGACCAGAGCAACAAGGCCTCTTGATTCAGCAGCAGAACCATTAATTTTGACAATAGCTTCCTTGGCAGAAATAAGTTCGTAAAGGACAACTCCGAAAGCGTATACATCTACCTTCGGAGAAACATCACCATATTGAGCATACCTACACCACCAAAACAAAAGATACTTTACCATTGTCCCCGAGTTCAAGATTGAAGATACAGATGAATAATTTACGTGAGGGACCCTGCAAAATCACGAGATGAGCGGATTTGTTTCTTATAAGATAAAAGGGTCTTACTCGGGTGGCATGTATCCAAAAGTGCCCACGAGACGAGTGGGGAGAGACGAACTGCCAACCTCTGTGAGTTTTGTTAAACCAAAATCTGCAACCTGCAGGTAGGCAACGCTTCAATATTGGCTCGTAGAATGGGAAGTATAACAGATTTCCAACAACAACCAAAACTCTGAATTCAACCTTTCCACGATACTTTTCATCAATCAATATATTTGCTGATTTTATATCACGATGAATATAAACAGGGACAGTGTGTTCATGGATGTACTCGAGGCCTCTAGCCGAATCAAGGGCAATTTGCACCCTAGCTGACCATGATAATGGTTCCCTTCCTGGAAAAAATAGAAGATGTGTGACTACTGAGAATCAAAATCATAAGCATATCCTGGGAAGAGAAATTGTCTTACCACCAGCACCACGCAAATGCTGACTCAAATTCCCATTTTCTATGTATTCATAGACGAGGAAAAGAGAACCCTCGACACAGTATCCAATCAAACGCACCTGCATCAAACGGGTCAACTCATATTATCTATACTGATATTAAGAACAGAAAAAGGTTTTGTACGCCATCTACATAACCACTCAATGCTTCTATAGAGCCATCAAAATATTTCTAGCTAAGCTTCCATCGCATTGCCATGAGAGAGAAGACGAAGTGCTCGGATAATATTGCTCATAGTACAAGGTATGCAACTAAATTTTTTGACAAGGCTGGAAGTTATAATACTCCATTGGAAGGATATAAGCAAGTGAAAGCTGTTCCTAAACAAATGTTACACAAACAAATAAAGGACCTACAGAGGAAAAAGGAGCATATTCAACTACCCTGAGCCAACTTTCAGCAGTGAAACTGATGTGGCAGAATGATGATGAAATATGTGCCTCACCAGGTTAAGATGATGAACATGTGTTAGAACCTTCAGCTCCGCCAAGAATTCTTTTGATGCTTGCATGTCCATTTTCTTGATAGCAGCTCTCTGCACAACAATCCCTAAAAGGTGAGAAAACAAGATATATATATATATATATATATATATATATATATATATAAACATTAATGAAGTTCAACGGAAGCCTGTGTCGCAATCAGCAATAAGAAAGAGGAGTCCTTCATGCTCAGAGAAAATGTAAGAAATGAGAAGTAAGTTAAGCAAACAACAAGAAGACAAAAGGCTACCGACCTCTCCTCTCAGCTCTGCATAGTAAACAGCACCAAAGCCACCTTGACCAATCTTTTTGGCCAAACTGAAGTCATCAGAGGCCCTGGCTAGTTCTTCATAAGAGAATTCCACAGACTTATCAACAGTTATGCCAGTAAGACCTGGAGACGGGGCAGAACTAATGGATTCTGAAGCTTTAGAGGGGGTGCCTCCAGGAGCTGAACCAAGAAAAGGGCAATTATTACGTACAAAGCAACAAAAGAGTAAGAACCAGAAAGAACACTTCCCACAATTTAATCAAGGGTGTGAAGAAACGGTGATAGGAAAATGGAACCGAGGTGGTAAGCAAAAATAGTAACCCAAGTATAGACCTTGGACCTTCCTCTATAATATGTTTGATTTTGGATTCTCACTAAAATAGTAATAACTCTACCGGAATGGTAAAACAGTACCAAGTCGAGCCGTGGCCGAAATATCTTGAGATGCTGTAAGCAATATCTCCTCCTTCACCCTCTTCTTTTTGTACAATCCAGCGTACACGCACACAGCCAATAACCCAACTGCAGCTATTGCTGCTATGGCAATACCAGCAATTGCCCCAGATCCTAATCCTGCTTAAATGAAACCGTAGAAGTAAGCTAAAAGTAGACTTTGCACACAAATGCTTCTCATCCACGTCCAACTTAGAATTGAAAAGAAACACAAATTGTTGATGCAGAGAAGGTCAAACCACCTGAGCTGCAAATTAGAAAAGACACAAACAGGGAAAGGGTAAAGCCTCTGAGATATGAAAGGAACTCAATTATCAGAGAATGGAGTACATGGGAGTCCAAACCAACCAAACTTACCTCGATGTTAGCGGCGGGTAGCTATTACTAGCATCTGCAAATAAATGAAGAGAATGTAAAAAATTAGTAACTCACTCTGCAATTTAAATCGGTCAAATGCTAAGCTATACCCAAACTGAAGCAAAATAGCAATCTAGTTCAGATGTTTTTGACAAGTAAACTGCCAAGGATGCAAAAAAAGAGCCAACAAAACTAAATAGACTCCAAAAAGCCGAAATCTCGACATGGCAGGCTAAGAACAGCTCCCGCTTAGCCAATCGTATCATCTGCCTAAAGGACGTGAACCACATTCGCCTCATTCACAGACCAGTCCCACCAGAAGCAAATAATAAAAGCTCTCAACTCTAAGACAAGAAGAAATCAACATGAATCCGATTCTTTCTTTCTTTGGTGCACATGTAAGTTTCAACGGCTCGTGAATCTTCCCTTTCTCTCCCTCAACAAACTGAGACCCCTAATCTTCAGCACCTTAAAAATCAACTAGGCTAACACCTCACTGGCACCTCCCATTAGTTCCAACCCCAACTTCACTTCAGAACAAAGTCCTAACCCCACCCAACCCCCAAAACCAGTAACTACAAGTCACACCCAAAGAAAGAGAACAAGAAAGACAACCTTTTTTCTCCAAAACCATTCATCATCCGGACACGGCGAAGTGTACCAACTAATCCGGGCTCGAATTGGGTACTCAAACTCAAGAATTTCGATTAAGCTAGGACACTCCTTATCCCCAACTTCACTTCAGAACTAACCCTGATCCCACCCACCCATAAACAGGCAACGACAAGTCACACAAAAAGAAGGAAGCTTAAGAAAGACAACATCTTTTTTCCAAAACCATTCATCATCCGAACACTCCTGCATCTTTGAACCGACAACCATCTCATCTGTGAGCTAACCTAACTTCCTCCGTCCCTCGGGACTAACAAGGGATAGTACGGGAATATTCACCTGTTGTCTACGCCTTTCGGCTTGATCTTAGGCCCTAACTCACCCTCCGAGGACGAACCTTGCGAAGACGAACGGTACCAACTAATCCGGGATCGAATTGGTTACTCAAAATCAAGAATTTTGATTAAGCTAAGACACTCCTTAACGGCCAATCGATGAAAGACACAAACTTTAACTCAAAGAACCAAACTTTAACATTAAAAAACCAACCTTTCCCTGGAATATACACCAGACCACTCCCCTGGCTGAAATTAACCCCCACATTATAACTCTGCAACAGCGAACCGCTAACATTCGTCTGATTCGCCACCGACGACAACGTCTCCCCTGGCCGGAGCGGGTAGGTCACGAAGAGCCCGTACTCCTTGGACACGCTGGAATCCCCGCAGGAGCAGTTCACGGTGACGTTAAGCGTCGCCCCGGTGTCCGGAATATTGGTCGCCGGGTAGCTGTTGAACTGCTGGAGCCAGGCGGCGTTGGTGAGGTTGGAGTAGTACTGGTCGGCGACGAGGTCGTAGGTGTCGCCCTTCCCGACGGAGTAGTTGAACACGTGGCCGTGGAAGTCGCCGTTGATGCAGTCGCAGGGGAAGGGCACGTTGAGGCGCGTGTCGGAAATGACGCTGTCCTTGTTGGCGACCGTCGGGTTGTAGCTGAGGACGTTGGCGAATCCGGCGTCGTTGGGGGCGACGATGGAGGAGGTTAGCATCTGTGCGATGAAGGTGAGGTTGGATCCTTGCCAGACGTAGTAGGAGGCGAGGGCGAGGTCGCAACCCTTGCTGCACTTTGACTCGGTCAACGCCGGGAGATAGGACAACGGGAAGAGGACGACCAGGAGGAGGAGGAGGAATATGGAGTGGTGATTGGTGGGGCCCATTTGGTTCTTCCTCGGGGATCTTGGGGTGAGGGTGGAGGTGGAGGTGGAGGTGGAGGTGGAGGGAGTTTTTGTTTTTCTTCTTCTTCGTCTCGCTACTTCCATTTTATCCGTTTGGTGTTCTCTCTCTGTGTTTTTGTTGGACCGTTGACCGAGTATTCTCTCCCCGCTGACACGTTCGTGATTTCTCAAAAATAATTAGAGATAATTACTATCAGGACCCAAGGGTATAGTCAAATAGACTCTGAGGACCCTGTAGTTTTCCTACTAATTACTGAGCCCCTGTAGTTTGGTTATTATTATACATTCCGATCCCCGACTGATGTCAGCATTTTTTTCTTCCTTTTTTTGTCATAGAAATGACCAAAATGCCCCTCCCACTTAAAAAAACAAAAAAGCAAATGCCTCCTCTTTTCATGACCGCCACCCTCAGCTTCCCCAAGACCGGCTTCGGCCCCAATTCCGACGTCGTCGCGATAGACGTCGGCGGCCAGATCTTCCAGACCACGAGGCAGACCCTGATCCAGTCCGGCTCGAAATCGCTCGTCTCTTTGGTCCCGAACCAGTTCATCGACCACGACCCGGACCTCTTCTCGGTCCTCCTCTCCCTCCTCCGGACCGGTGCCCTCCCCTCCAAGGCGAGGGCCTTTGACCTCGAGGATTTGATCGCCGAGTCGCGATTCTACGGCGTGGAGCACCTCCTCATCGCCGCGCTCTCCGACCCCTCCCTCTTGGAGGGGTTCAACCTGGAGAGGTCGAACCGGTTGCCGCTTAGCGGGCGGGACTCCCCCTCGGCGATCTCCGCCACGCCGTTCGGGACCCTCCACGTGTCCCACGGCTCCAAGATCACCTCCTTTGATTGGTCTCTGAGGAGGAAGCACACCATCCTCACGGAGTTCCCCGCCGTCGACTCCCTCCTCGCGATTAACCCTAGCCTCGCCGCCGTCGGGGCCACCGACTTCTCCGGCCTCCAGGTGGTCGACCTGGAGAAGGGAGACGCTTTTTTCAGGTTTCTACCTTGTTAAGGACTCGGTCTTCCAGCTCAGAGAACATAATCTTCTTGGATCATCCCAGCATTGTCGGCAGTCCCAAATATTTTTTGTTGTTGGCCGCCCCCTCATCCGCAGCACATCCTGCAACATATCCCTAATAAATTAGTGACATTCTGAATAAAAAAGACCGAGCTCTTTTGTAGATTCACCTTTTGACAAGATGTTCGTTCATAGAAAGTCAAAATATGGAGAACAGTGCATAGTTCATCCTCCGAGGCCCTGGAAAATAGAAGTGCGTCATCTGCGAAGAACAGGTGAGTGATACCAGGGGCAGATCGAGCAACTTGAATACCATGAATGAGACCTATATCAGCAGCATAAAGATGCTAACCCTTCTAAACAAAACAAAAATAGGTAAGGAGATAGTGGATCCCCTTGTCACAAATGTCTTGTGGGAGAAAAATAATCACCCACCATTCCATTGATTTGTACTGCATAATGTACTGTACTAGTACATCACATAATCAGGGAGATAAATCAACAGAAAAACCCAAGGCTACTATCATACTCTCTAGGAAAGGCCATTCAGTACGATCATATGCCTTCATCATATTCAGCTTCAAGGTACAAAAACCTTTCTTGCCCATCCTCTTCTTCTTCAAATAATGAAGAACTTCAAATGTAATAAGAGAGCTATCCGGGATAAGTCTACCAGGAATGAAAGCTCTCTAGTTCTAGTGGATAATAGATGGAAGAAAAATCTTTAGCCTGTTAGTAATCGCCTTTGTAATAATCTTCATAATTACGTTTCACAAGCTGATTGGGAAAAATTCAGAGCACATAGTAGGTTTTTCACCTTGGGAATGGGAGTGATAATGGTCTTATTGATGAAGGTATGATCCATCCCCTCATTTAGTACAGCTAGTGTTGTACGAACCACATCATTCCCTACCACAGGCCAAAACTTTTGGTAGAATAGAGGGGGCATATCGTCTGGTCCAGAGCCTTGGTTGGATGCATCTGCTGAAGAGCATCTTCAACCTCGGCTCTAGTATACGGTGAAAACAACACCGATTGCATGTCGTCAGTCACCTTCGGCACCACCTTTCTGGTAATCTCATCCACTTGCACACAACCCGAAGAGGAAAAAAGTGACAAATAATAGTCTCATGAACCCCACTCAAGTCCTGAACCACTCCTCCCTCTCCGTCCCTTATCTCCTCTGCCAAATTCCTATCTCTCTTACGACTCGCTTTCTTGTGAAATAAACGAGGATTATGTTCCCCCTCTTTCAGCCAATCTACCCGAGACCTTTGTGCCCACAAAGTCTCCTCCCGATAAAATAACTCCTCCCGCCTCTTCATGCACTCATCCAGATTCTTCATACTAACTGAAGTAAGTGGTGCCTTCTGCAGCTTATAGATGTCTTCTTCAATTTTACGGGATTGTTGTTTAACATTCCTGAAATAATTTCGATCTTAATGTTGTAAATGCTCTGCGCAAGCCTGCATCTTGTGTGTTATGTCCAACTCTCCCATCCCCAAATTCCACCCCCTCCAGTTGATCCTTGATCTCGTCACTTCTCAGCCGCATAGCTTTGAAACAAAATCTACGTTGAATAGCATGTCCCTCCACTCATCTCACATAACAACAGATTTGGCTATGATCCGAATTAATACAAGGTCGTGCTTCCACATATGAGGCCAAAAATAAGGAGGACCCCTCTGGGGTAGCAAAGAAATGCTCAATTTTGCTGTCAATACAAGCATTATCTTCCCTACCATTGCACCAAGTAAATATCATTCTAGTTTATTTGACTTTGCAAAAGTTATAAGCCTGTATAGCCTCATAAAATGCCTCCTTCCTGCCTACCAAAATAAGATTTCCACCCCTATTTTCCTCATCTGACAGTATTTTATTAAACTCACCTGCACATAGCTATGAAAGATTGGATTGACCCAATAATTCCTGAAGTAAGTCACAAGACCTGGACCTTTCCCCTGTCTCCAGCCACCCATAGAAGCCAGTAAAGTGCCACTTATCAACCTCCCCAACCTCAACATCAATATGATGGTGTGTAAAAGAGAGCAAAGTAACTGTCAGGGCTTGACGCCACAGTTACGCCAACCTACCACTCCGTGCACGACCAAATCTAGTACAAGACACAAATAAACCACACTCGTAGTCCAGTTTCCACTTCAGAGCTTCAACTTCTTTGTCACGAAGCTTTATTTTCGAAAGAAAAAGGACATGGGGATTGAAAATTTTGTCTAGCCTGCTAAGCTTATGAACTGCCTCGGGGCTCCCCAATCTATGGTAGTTCAAGCTAGAAGATTCATGATGATTGGCGGGGTTGATTCTCAGCCTCTTTCATATAAGGTAACCGCTCTAGACCTTCGAAAGCAAACTCCAACTTCTTGCTAACTAGGATCCTGAAAAGGTGAAATAAGTTGCTTTCCCAATACATCACCACTTGAACCCTACATCACCTGGTCTCCAAAGAATTGGGTCGCACGGGCCTGTTTCTTTCAGCATCTCTGGGTGGTACCACTCTGATCAGGCATATTATCCTCCTATCTTGCAACTGCCAGGATTTGGGTAATAGCATGGTCATTATTGGATGTGGGAGAGGGAATGTCATGATGTGGGTTATGGGTGGGTACGGGTTTGGGTCCAGTAGTATTGGGGTTGGATTGATCAGATATAGTAGATGTGGGTATAGGTGGGGTAGGGGAGTGTATGGCTGCCAGGTTTAGGGTAATACTAGCAGTTGCAAGGTTAGGATTGGGTGGGATAGTTACTTCGGTTGTCGTCCTGAGTGGAGGGGGAACATATTTGGTGGAGGTCAGCTGTGGGTTAGGATGATGTAGTGAGTTTGGTGAATTTGATAGAGGTGGGGATGTGTGGATCGGTGGCTGGGGTGTCAGATTTGAGTTGTGGGCAGCATCATCAGTGCTTTTTTGGGGCAAACAAGTATTCTCTTGGAGTACCACCTTAGTAGAGACTTTTTTGTAGATTAAGCATCACCTTGTTTGTCTCATTAATAGGAAGAATATGATTTAGGACTATTAGTGAACCGAGCACGGACTCTATAGACACATTCATAGACAGATTTCTTCTAACAGAAGGAACATTCCCAGGCCTCATAGAAGCATCAACAACAACCCTACGAGGTTTTGTAGGGTGAAGCCCACATCCATGCCCCAAAATTATTAACCAAAATCAGGGGAGTATCATCTGAAGCCAATTCATAATTTCTCTCAACATGTCCCATGTCTCCGCATTAGAAGCAAAAGGAGGGGAGCCTCTCATACTTGAAATATATTGATACCATCTTGCCTCCCATGAACTTTAGAGTCTTTGAATGAGGTAGGAAATTACGCACATCAAGCATAAACCAGATTCATATGTACTTATAGTCTGGCTCATCATCCCATTTGAGGAACTCATAGAATAGAGAGCCGAAAGCCTAAGCTATTGTGAGATTATAGCCCCCCAGTGGTAGCTTGTAGCTTCGAACCTAGATCGGGATAAAGAAAAGAGGAACTGCAGTCGGTTGATCCTCGTCTGACACATCTTTCAGGATGACAGCTCGTTTATCGAAATATCACGGTTGATTGCGAATGACCTTCATCATCTCCTTCCGCTCATGAAACTAAAATAAGGGTAATTTTTGTGATTTGCAAACCGTGTCGGGGCTGCCAAAGATTCTTCATCATCTTTATGAATACATCCGAGTTAATTGTTTGTTCCGTCCAAACCGTGCCCACCAAGAAAATCTAATTGGTCTGATCAGTTATGTTGAAGAGTTCGCATGAAAGCTCTAATAAATCATCTTCAATAGGGCCAGCAGGGTTAGACGACGAACTTCCAATCGTGAGGGGCTCACATACTTTAGTCGATGGACCGCCCACAGAAATTACCATGCGATCCTCCGTATGTCCCCTTTCCTTTAACCCCTCCCTCACCTCATTCTCGCTGAGTACTGCCACCCCCTTGCCACAACCACCCTCCACATTCCTCCGGCCTCCAGCCTCCCTGCCCTGATCACCATCCCCTCCCCTCGACTCCATAACCGCCCGAAACCCTAACCGCCTTTCTATAATTTGATTTAATGAAAAGATAAGGAAAGACTCTACCCAACCTCTAACTAGACTCTTCAGGAGATCTCGTTACCAAAAGTCACCAGAAACCAAGTTCAGATTGTATGTAAGAGAGATAAAAAGAGGAAGAAATTGAAACCCTCGAACGGGATGACCTCTCATGTGGGAGAAGCAAACCCTAACCCTAGGAAGGAAGGGATGTACTAACTTGGATTATGACGAGCGCTTCTCTTTGAAATTGGAAGAGTGTTTCTAATGATGGCCGTGTTTGGCGAAACAGATTGATAGCAGAAATCAGATAGCAGAAAACATATTGAAAAATGTATTTGGTAAAATCAACTAGCAGATAGCAGATTCGATTTAGTAGATTATATATTTTTAGTTATATTAATTATTAATTTATAAATTAAGCTTAAATAAAATAATTATTTTTTATTTAAATTAAAATAGTAATAATTTAATATATTACTTATTTATATTTCTAAATAAATATTTGGATAAAGAAAAAATGGTTAACTTATTGAATATATTAATTTTTTACGTTTGATTGAAGATAAAAGTACGGATAAGAATATCAATATCATGTCAATATTTATTAAGACATGTTAAAAGAACATTGCATTATAATTTATTCTAATTCTTATAATTACATCAAACTAAAAGCAATATGATCTCTTAATACATGCATCTACGATCATTGATCTTGACTCGTTTTATTTTGTTGATTTATATCAATATCACCTAATTGATTGGGTAGCGTGAATGATAAAGATATTGTATCAGATATATTAGGAATATATATAATTAACTTTTATTAGCTCAACGGCACAAAGCGTTGTAAATATCTAGAAGATCCATGGTTCAAACTCTGGCATGTGTCTTGCTGAAAAAATATACCTTTCAAATTTTTTTTATTAGGGTATATATTAATTTTATGAATTTTAGTAACGAGCATAAGACATGTTTTTATAAATATCTGGAAACAGAGAAAAAATATTTAGTTATCTAATTTTGCATTTAACCATTGAATTTATCTGAAACTCAATATAATTATTTTATGTGGGTAGTGCTATTGATCATTTTTATAAGGGCAAATTATCTTCAGGGACCTCACACACTATTTCTATAACACAGGGACCTGCGAGTGATAAAACCATAATACTGGGACCTGAAGATAATTTGTCCTTTTTATAATCATCTGCAAGAATATGTTTTTGTCCAATAAGATGACTTCTGGAACAAAGTAAATAAATATCGTATATTTGATTTATACTATAAACAAATTATAATACTTTTTAAATTTTTTTCCTCCTAGAAATAAATTTATTGTAGAAAAACGTAAACTATTTAAAAATAAAAAATAGAACAAAATAGTTTTCTAATATACTAATAGATTGGATAACTGCCTAGTCTGCACTTTTGCCAAACGGGTAGATTACAGTTTTCTATCTAAATCTACCAATTACCCCTCCAAACTATTTCAACAAACAGCGCCAATATAAATACGGTCCAATTTTCAGGACTTGAATTTAATACTTTATTCAAGGTAATAAAAATATTTTATTACTAAAAATAATTCTGGTTGTTGGTATTAACGACTAAGCAATACCATATTTCAAACTAATGACATCGCGAATAATTGGCGTTTCTCTTTTGAAATTTTTTTTCTTAAAATTTATTGACCGGCTAATTTAATTTCAAATACTGAGAAAATGGATTCACGCGATTAAAACTTTTCGATGCCAAAGAGTTGATTTTGTTCAACCAAGCAATCAATTGTTGGCCTAATGGGTTCCGGTCAAAGATTCGTTTTAGATCTAATTGATGACTAACCTTATAACTTTCCGAATCTCTAAATATCGTCGTCTAACATATTAGTTCCATGACTCCTTACAATTTCAGCAATTAGTGGTTTTTCTTTTTCAAACAATTTATGATTAGTTGCAAGATCATATAATTTAACATCCTTTCATCCAAATATTTCGTGATTCAAAATACACCAACTAATTAACATAGATTTTGTTCGGTTCAAGAATTTGATCAATTTTTGGGACAAAATATCCAAAAGTATTTTAAAATAAAAAATAATTTAAATTTAAATTTTTAAAAATTAAATAAGCATATAGTTTTAGAATTTTTCGTCTCTCTTCCTTCCCTCTCTACCTATCTCCAGTGTCTCTCTCTCTCTCAAATTAGGGATATTTTGTCCCCAAAATGGTCAAATTAATGTGACCAAGATATCAAATAGATAAACATGTCACATATTTTAAACCACATTAAAAAATGCATCAAATTAAATGAAATAAACCAAGCTTTGCTATTTCTACACACATGAATAATATATACGTAACTAACTCTACGATGGTACAACTTTATGATGGTGGCATACAAGGATTTGAACGTGGCGGAGGTTACGCTTATGTATCATTGCCCCAGCGATTATATGCGGCATTAGGAAATAATCCAATCGATGCAAAGGAAAGGACATGTCAACAAATTTGCAAGAAGTATATGTTGGCTGGGTGGGGTACAAATTCGGGGACAATGTCAATGCTTAATGTCATGTTAAGAATTTGAGGAGATCGTGTTCTCTTCTTCGAGGATGGTGTACTTGATTAGGATCTAAAGTCGATGTAAGAGTTTAACTCTTTCTTGGTAAGACGAGATTATCCCGTATTAAGCACTTACGGGCTATGGCAATCGTCTTCAAGATACAACGACTTTCTTACTTCAAGTTCGTAGCACAACGACTCTCGAAGCCTCGGCGAACCTTTGGATACTCATAACTTTCTTGAGAGAGAGAGAAGAGAACAACTATTGCTAAAAAAATGTTATGCAATGAGTTCTTGGGATGATTTGGAAGTGAGGGCAGCATGCCTATTTATATGCAATGAAGGATTGTAATCCGAAAAGTTACACGCACTTCCGAGGGGGCACGAATGTGGCACATTTCTGGAGAAAGAAGCATCCTTTCGGCCAGCAGGTTGTCTGCTCCCTTCGGCCAGGCATTCTGCTTGTGACTTTTCAGATGAAGATGTTCGCGACCCTTCGGCCAGCAGGTTGTCTGCCTCCCCCTCGGCCAGCCTGTAGTCTTCCGAAACTAGCCAAAAATTTAAGGCTCCTCCAGCTCCTCGCGACGATGCGTACGTGCGAAGTACAAAGTGCACCTCAAAAGTGCCCAATGCGTCATGCGCATACGCACATGCGATTCGCACCATCCTCGCATCATGTCCGAGTTGCCTTTCCAGGTGGTCCACTAGTTCCTAGCTACCAAAGAGACACCTCCTTATAAAGTGAGGTTCATTTGCTCCCACTTCCAATGTGGGATTGGTGTCCCATCCCACCTTGGAAATTCCAACCTTAAGTTACTACTTTAGGCATTAATTTCTCATTCATCCAAAATTAGATTTGAAAAAATAAATACACTATAATTATGTACATGAAACGTAGATTCCAAAATTGTAACTTAATTTGATTTTTATCAAACAGAACTATTTGTTAAAATTGCACAAAGTTTAGTCTATTACCAACCTTTATTGGCCAATTTCCAACAATCCCCAACATGAATGGTGATTAATGCATGCTGACACTCTTAAGAAAGTTTTGACAAATTATTATTGTATCGAGATAGATAGCTTATGGCTTTGAACCTTCTCTAGTAAGATGCTATCAAATTTACTTGCTGCTCAGTGAACGCGGTGTCTTGAACTGGTTAGCTTTTGATGTAAACCAAGACAATGACATTTACACAATAATATCTCTAATATCCTTAGTTCTCACGTTGTGTCTGTTTTGGCCATGGAACTTATCTTGGATTCATAAATATTTTTCCATTTGAAGCGACCTCACTTCACACTTATATAGGTGATCTCCTATCAGGAGTATCCTGCCATACTCTACATTTATCTGGTATATGAATCATTGAAAGCGTAGACGCTTAACCTAACCACACCTCTGCAAGTTAGTACTTGGGTAGCTTCTGAGAAGGGGATGGATTCCAAGTAATCGTCTTAACCATTCATAACTTAGTCATCTCATTGAACCAAGTTTGTAGGATCTCCACTCATCATAGTTGAGTTACCGCTATAAACATTTTTAATGTGTGAGTTTTAACCCCATTCCTCTTACTGCAATATACATTTGATCTCTGTTCATTTCTTTCGTCAAAGGATCGGCTATGTTATCTTTGGACTTCCCATAATCAATAGTGATTACACCACCAGAGATTAATTGTCTAATGGTGTTATGTCTCCTACGGATGTGTCGAGACTTACCGTTGTAAATAGTACTCTGTGCTCTTCTGATTGTTGACATGCTATCACAATGTATCAGTACAGGAGGCATATGTTTGTTCCAATAAAGAATATCCTCTAGGAAGTTTCTGAGCCATTCAGCTTCTTCCCCAGCTTTATCTAGTGCTATAAACTTTGACTCCATGGTGGATCGAGCTATGCACATCTATTTAGAGGATTTTCAAGACACAGCTCCTCCACCTATGGTGAACACGTAACCATTAGTGAATTTGGAGTCTTTAGTGTCTGATATCTAATTCGCATCACTGTATTCTTCCAATACAGTTGGATATCTAGTATAAAGTATGCCATAGTTCGAGGTATTTTTAGGTACTTTAAAATCCTTTCCAGAGCCAGCCAGTGATCCTTTCCTGGATTACTTGTGAATCTACTAAGCTTGCTAATTGAATATGCAATATCAGGGCGTGTACAATTTGTCAAGTACATCAGGCTCCTAATGATACTTGCATATTTTGGTTGAGATACTGGGTCCCCTCTATTTTTAGCTAAATGTAGATTCAGGTCTACTGGAGTCTTAGCCGGAGGTTTGTCAAAACCTTCGAATTTCTTGAGTACATTCTTAACATAATGAGATTGTGACAAGACAATTCCTTCAGTCTTCCTAGAGATTTTGATGCCAAGTATGACATCAGCTAGACCCATATCTTTCATGTCAAAGTTGTTCCTTAATATGTTCTTATTTTTTAAGATTAGATCATTACTGCTTCCCATGATTAGCATGTCGTCTACATACAGACATACAATCAAGCAAGCATCAGGTATGCCTTTAATGTATACACATTTATCACACTCATTGATCTTAAAGCCATTTGACACCATTGTTCTGTCAAATTTCTCATGCCATTATTTCGGCGCCTGTTTCAGCCCGTACAATGACTTGACCAGTTTGCTCACTTTATGCTCTTGTCCCGGGATAACAAACCTTCAGGTTGTTCCATGTATTTTTTCTCTTCCAGTTCTCCATTTAGGAAAGATATTTTTACATCCATCTGATGTATCTCGATGTTGTAGAGTGCTGCAACGGCTATGAGCACTTTAATAGATGTGATTCTTGTGACCGGCGAATACGTGTCAAAGTAATCATATCTTTCCTTCTCTTTGAATCCTCTAGCTACCAACCGAGTTTTGTACTTGTCGATTGATCCATCAGATTTGTAGTTCCTTTTAAGTATCCACTTGTAACCTAAATGTTTGCAACCTAGTGGGAGATCTACGATTTTCTACTTGTTATTTTGCATTATGGACTCTATCTCACTGTTGATAGCTTCTTTCCAGAGAGGAGCATCTGGACTACACAATGCATCTTGGATTGTCCTGGGTTTATTTTCTAACACGTATGTCAGAAAATCAGGACCAAATGACTTGGCTACCTTGGTCCTCTAACCACGTCTAGGTTCCTCAGCATCTTGATCAGAACCTTGTGCAGCCTTATAAATCCTCTTATTAGAACTTACTTCTTTTCTTTCCTTATTATGAAACGTATTCTAAAAGAATATCGCATTTCATGATTCTATAACGTTCCCTCATTTACTTTAGGATTTTCAAATTTCTGCACCAGAAATCGATACGCACTACTGTTGTAAGCATATCTGATAAAGATAAAATCAATAGTTTTGGATTATATTCTCACCTGTTTAGGCTTAGGTACTTCTACCTTAGCCAGACACCCCCACACTCTAAGGTAATCGTAGGAAAGTTTTCTCCCTTTTCATAGTTCATATGGAGTTTTATCCCTTTTCTTGTGTGGCAATTTATTTAGAATGTAGTTAGCTGAGAGCACAGCTTCCCCCCACATATTCTGGGGTAAGCCCGAACTAATCAACATAGCATTCATCATCTCCTTGAGGGTCTGATTCTTTCATTCAGCTACGTCATTTGATTGAGGTGAGTATGCAGCAGTTGTCTGATGAATAATGCCATTTTGTTGGCAGAATTTTTCAAAAGGAGCTACATATTCTCCCCCTCTATCACTTCGAATCATTTTAATTTTATTGCTAAGTTGATTTTCAGCCTCATTCTTATAACTTTTGAAGGCTTCTAAAACTTCATCCTTTTCTTTCAAGAGATATACATAGCAGTATTTTGTGCAATCATCAATAAATGTGATGAAATACTTTTTTCCACCTTTAGTTTGCACGTGTTTCATATCGCAGATGTTGGTATGAATTAACTCTAAAGGTGTTGTACTTCTTTCCACTGAATAGAAATGTGCTTTGGCCATTTTTACCTCAACACATACTTTACATTTTTCGTTTGGGTTAAACTCCAGTTTAGGCAATAAATTTAAACTTACCAATTTTCTTAGTGAACTAAAATTTACGTGTCTTAATCTATTATGCCATAAGTTAGAACACTCAGTCAAGTAAGAAGAATTAACAATTTTATTATCGCCCTCAAAGGCACATTGTACAGTTATTACATTCAACTTGAAGAGTCCCCTATTTAGGTAACACTTTCCTATAAATTTACCAGCTTTGGTCAATACAAACTTATCAGCCTCAAAAATTAGCTTCAGCCTGGCTTTGCTTAACAGGGAGTCGGACACTAGATTCTTGCAGATGTCTGGGATATGCAGCACATCCTTGAGAGTCAGCTTTTTTCCCTAGGTCAGCTTCAGGACTACCTTACCTAATTTGACTACTTTGGAATTGCGGAGTTATCCATAAATAACTTCCGTCCGGTGATCAGGATATAGGTCGAGAACATCTCCTTGTCTGAGCAGATGTGGCAGGTTGCCCCTGTGTCGATGAACCACTCTCTTGGGTTATTCATCAAATTTGCTTCAAACATCAAGGCGAACAGATCTAACTCAGACAGATCTTTGGCCAAATTAGCTTTCTCACGATTGTCCTTCTTTGGTAGACGACAATCCTTTGCCATGTGACAGGGCTTGTCGTAGTTGAAGCTGTTGCCCTTGATTTTTTTTACCTTCTTCTGCTTTGGCTCTTGCTTCTCTAGCTTATTGCCAGATTTCTTCCTCTTCTTGCCGATACCTCCTTCAGCGAGATGTACCTTGGCCTCAGAGTTGGTCCTGCTGTTCTTAACTTTGAACTTTCGATTGTCTTCCTCGATCCTCAGTCTCACGATCAGGTCCTCAAGCCCCATATCCTTCCTCTTATGCTTGAGGTAGTTCTTGAAATCCTTCCACAGGGGTGGTAGCTTTTCAATCAGTGCCGCCACTTGGAAGGACTCACTCAATTGCATTCCTTTGGTATGAATCTCATGCAGAATTAGTTACAACTCTTGCACTTGGTCTATGATCTTTTTGGAATCTACCATCTTGAAGTTGAGAAATCTTCTGATGATGAATTTCTTCATCCCGGCATCTTCCGTCCAGTACTTCTTCTTCAAAGAATCCCACAATTCTTTTGCAGTCGTGGTTACTGCATAGACATTGTAGAGGGTGTCGTCCAATCTATTGAAGATGTAGTTACGACATAGAAAGTCGCTATGACTCCAAGCATCCAGAACATTGATCTTTTGTTGATCAGCCTCATTCTCCGCCACCTTTGGGGCTTCTTCCTTCAAGAATCGGATCAGGTTGAGCATTGTCAGGTAGAACAACATCTTCTATTGCAACCTCTTAAACTCAGTGCCATTGAACTTTGCCGGCCTTTTAGCGTGTACAGTTCCTGGGACCATCGGGACTGATGTCGGAGTATAGCTTGATGATGCCATCTTTAAGGTACACGAATCTCGTCTTACGATTGTTGTCTTCCTCGAGGATGGTGCACTTGATTAGGATCTAAAGTCGAGGCAAGAGTTTAACTCTTTCTCCGTAAGACGAGATTGCCCCGTATTAAGTGCTTACGGGCTATAGCAATCATCCCCAAGATACAACAACTTTCTTACTTCAAGTTCGTAGTACAACGACTCTTGAAGCCTTGGCGAACCTTTGGATACTCAAAACTTTCTTGAGAGGGAAGAGAACAACTATTGCTAAAGAAATATTTTGCAATGAGTTGTTGGGATGATTTGGAAGTGAGGGGGGCATGCCTATTTATAGGCAATGGAGGGTTGTAATCCGAAAAGTTACAGGCACTTCCGAGGGGGCACGGATGTGGCACATTTCTGGAGAAAGAAGCATATTTTCGGCTAGCAGGTTGTCTGCCTCCCTCGGCCAGGCATTCTGCTCGTGAAAGTGCACCTCAAAAGCCCTCAATGCACCTCAAGCGCCCAATGTGCCGCACGCACGTGCGCGTACGCGCTCGGATGGTGTTTCGCACCATCCTCGCATCATGTCCGAGTTGCCTTTTCAGGTGGTCCACTAGTTCCTAGCTACCAAAGGGACACCTCCTTATAAAGTTCGGTTCCTTTGCTCCCACTTCCAATGTGGGATTGGTGTCCCATCCCACCTTGGAAAATTCCAACCTTAAGTTACTACTTTAGGCATTAATTTCTCATTCATCTGAAATTAGATTTGAGAAAATAAATATACTAGAATTACGTACACGAAACATAGATTCCAAAATTGTAACTTAATTTAATTTTTATCGAATGGAACTATTTGTTAAAATTGTACAAAGTTTGGTCTATTACCAACCTTTATTGGCCAATTTCCAACAGATCGTACTTGGAAGATTAGACAACTATTAACTTTTAGGACCTATCCAACTAGCACATACCAGATATCCACGTCCAATGGGCCAATTAATTAAAATTTGAGTGGGATACAATTTTTGGAAAGTGTCAAAACTCTCTTAACAAGTATTTGATATCGCTACATTCTGAAAGGCTCGAACTTGAGATTTGTTAGTCAAACTAAAATAACTCTCGCCATAGTCCACGTAAAACAGTTCGAAAAAACAATTTGGTATCATTCTTTGGAACAATTATTTGTGGATTATGAAATTATTGTAATCGTAGTCTTCGATGAGAAATAGTGTTATCGATAAATTCTTATACGTTCCATCTTCTTGCAAACCCGGGAAAGACTATTCTGGTCGAAGAATACTCCAAATGTATGCAATCAAGATCTTTCTTTGTTTTTACAGGTAACATGGAGATCTCTTAGTTGACTGCATTTCTACTGTACTCAATGGAACTATGATAGGACTGTATATGCTATGTAATATTGTCCTAGTGATTAATGAAATTTACTTATAAAAAACAACAATTTGGCAGCCGAGTTAATTACTTTTTAGATGGCCAAAGGGCTAGTATATATGTGGCCATTAACTATCATACAAAACATACAAAAATTGATCGATAGAAAATGCTATTTGCCTTTCTCTTTAATTGAGATATGCGCAATAAACTTCTTTAATCGTAACAAATGCCAGAGATCTTTCTTACTAGTTCCGACTGGCCAGGATTCAACTCCTTTCTCTTATACAAACAACAACGGAAGATCATGTAATAAAACACACACAAGAAAAAACTTCACAACGGAAATAGCATTTCAACGACAATATGATTGAAGAAAGAATTCCTTCTTATTGGCTCCAGCTGGTCGGGCTTCAACTTCTTTCTCCTTCGGAATGAGTCAGACTCTCTTAATCTCCTAGACACACATTGTAATAATGCAAACAACAACGAAAAATCATATAGTAAAACCCACATAAGCAAGGAAACCAACAACGGGAGTAGTATTCAATGTTATTATCGAATAAAGAGTTCCTTCTTACCGAGTCCGGCCAGCCGAACTTCAACTCCTTTCTCTTCTGAAATGAGTCACACTCTTTTAAGCCCCGAGAGACATTGTAATAATACAAGCAACAATGGTAGATCATGTAATAAAAACACACACGAGAAAAAATAAAACCCACAACAGAAGTAGCATTTCAACAACATTATTATTGAAGAAAGAGTGCCGATCGGCCGGGCTTCAACTCCTTTCTCCTCCAAATGTGTCACACTCTCTTAAGCTCCTAGACACATATTGTAATAATACACACAAGAAAGGAAACCCGCAACAGAAGTAGCATTTCAACAATAATACTATTGAAGAAAGAGTTCCTTCTTACTAGGTCCGGCCAGCCGGGGTGCAACTCCTTTCTCCTCTGAAATGAGTTGCACTCTCTTAAGCTCCTAGAGACACATTGTAATAATACTAATAACAATGTAAGATCATGTAATAAAACACATACAAGAAAGGGAACTCACAAAAGAAGTAGTATTTTAACAATAGTATTATTGAAGAAAGAGTTCCTTCTTACTAGGTCTGGCCGACCGGGCTTCAACTCCTTTCCCCTTTAAAATGAGTCACACTCTCCTAAGCTCCTAGACACCGAGAAATAGCCCTAAATTGTTAAAAAATATCTCTCTTCTCTTCCTCTCCTCTCCTCTCCTCTTTTTGAGGATCAAGTTAAGCGTGCCATGCAGTCTCTGTGTCACGAAATTGACATGACACAGTCTAGAAGAGAGGAAATTAGGAGGGAAAAAGATGAATATGAGATTCACATTTAGCACGTTTGGTGGGAGGATAACTGAGTGACAGATACCCTCTGCAAGCATGGTTTGACTTTCTTCTTTGACTATGTTGTGTTTGATGTTCCGTACTGTTTTGTCTGTTGGTTGATGAACAAAGCTTAGAAACTTTTTTGATCCTCATTTTTTTAAAAAAAATTAAAAAACAAATGTCGGAGATGGTGTTCAATGGGCTGAGCGAACCCCAAAAAGATCGAATACCTGGCCTTTGCATTACGAATGTGGTCAACGAGGAAAAATGTTTTTGTTTGACCAAAATGCATGGGCCGTACAGCCAACTACCAAGATTAATTAGGATCTTGTATTGTCTTTGACATTGTCGCCTAGTAAATTAATCAAAATGCGGATCGGTAGTTGGTAATGCCTTTGCCCTCCGGCTGTTGACACTTGATTGGTTGAAGATATTTTTTTGGTAGAATTTTTTTTAAACTATATTTAGTGTCAAAAATTGTTAGATGATTCTTCAAAAATTAGTTGATGTACAAATACAAGTAAAACGTGTCCGTCGTTTCCTATTTTGTCTAAGCAATTCACTTTCTCGTTCTTTTGCGTAGTTTCCGTCCTGGTGTACGTGTTCGTATCCATTTTCAAGGTTGATATTTTTTTAGAATGGATACTGCTTGTACATATATTTAACTTGAAAAGTCCTATGCCTAATACAATAAGAAACAAAGCTCCGGAGGATATAGAAACTAATTGATTGTAATTGCTTCATTCGCATCCGAGTCGTTAGTCAATTGACAACTTCATTCCTCGTCGTAGACGTGTAGCTATACTTCCATCGATGCGATGTACTTTCAAGGTTGATATGATATGCCAATTCATTCATTACCTACATGATCTCGTAAGTGAACTTCCATTAAAGGAAGGGATCATTACGCAGTAAATAGTTGAAATATTTTGTCAAGTCTTTTCCCCCTTACTTTTCTTCCATAATTAATTAGTAACTTCAACGGGACATGATTTAGGACATGAAAAACCTAATCAACTTTAGAATTTGTGAACCACAACAACTATTACGTACAAAGTCGATGTGAACCTGTTAAGGTACCTTGCGTGACTAAACGCACTTATTTCGATGTTAATAATATTTTAAATCATTTGGCACTTAATTTAAAGAGGTTTCGAGTTACCTTAACCGAAAATTTATTAGAAATTTTTTCGAGGTTTCAAATATCATTGTTAAATATTTATTAGAAAAATCTAGACATCATTCAAAAATTATAGGGAAAAATATCTCATTTAGTACCTTGTAGTTTCACATTTTCAGTATTAAAGTCATGTGGTTTTAAATTGGGAATTGAGTCCCCTCCACTTACACACATTTTTTCGGGCAGGTCTAGGGTAGCTGTCTAGCCAAACATGCTCGAAACGGTATCATTTTTTTTGCCCACGTGGCAAGTGATTGGATTAAATTGACATTACATGTCATCTGATAAATTACTCTTTCGATCCCAAATTTGTTTAAATTACCTCCATCTTCTCTGTCCCTCTCACCTCCATTTTCTCTCTCCTCCATTAACAACAAACCCAGAAGAGAATCAATGACGAGGGCCTTCGATCCAGTATAGCCCATCAATCAAGAGCAAGAAGCATAAAAAAGGAACACATATCCAAAACGAACAAACCTAAAAAAAAGGTTAAAAATCAGAAAATAAGGACATTTGGACTTTGGAGCGGCGAGCGTCCTCCGTCTTCTATTCTACCCTCTTCGCCTCCAAAAGAAGCCGCTTCTTCACGGCCCATATGGCGAAATCTATGTACGACTGCAATAGGGAGGGGTCTTCGCATGGTTTCTGACCCTCGCGATGGATATTTCCACGGCGCAGCGGAGGCTGGATTTCGACGACCATGAGAAGACTACTCCCTATTGCAGTCGTACATAGATTTCGTCATATGGGCCGTGAAGAAGCGGCTTCTTTTGGAGGCGAAGAGGGTAGAATAGAAGACGGAAGACGCTCGCCGCTCCAAAGTCCAAATGTCCTTATTTTCTGATTTTTAACCTTTTTTTAGGTTTGTTCGTTTTGGATATGTGTTCCTTTTTTATATTTCATGCTCTTAATTGATGGGCTATGCTGGATCGAAGGCCCTCTTCTTTGATTCTCTTCTGGGTTCGTTGTTAATGGAGGATAGAGAAGATGGAGGTGAGAGGGATAGAGAAGATGGAGGTAATTTAAACAAATTTGGGACCGAAAAGGTAATTTACCAGATGACACGTAATCGTCGACTTAACTCAATCACTTGCCACATGTCAGCCACGTGGTCACAAAAAGGTACTGTTTTGAGCATATTTGGGTGGGTAGTTACCTTGGACATGTCCGAGAAAAATTTGTAAACTACAGGGGACTCAATTTCTAATTTGAACCCACATGGACTTAATTCTGAAAACGTGAAACTATAGGATACTAAATGAGACTTTTTCCAAAAATAAAATAAAAGCGTTGTTTGAAAAATTAGAAAGGTTCATTTTTTCACGTCCATCAAAAATTTGTAAAATGATTAACCCCTGAGACTCATTTAATCTTTTCGGTAGAATACTGTTGGTGACTCATTTAATGATAGAGAGTACCGTAGAATTTCACATACTGCTCGAAGATATTGAGAAAATTCTAACACGATACTTAATTGACTAGGATATCATATAAACTACTCAATTACAGAATTAAAGTCAAGTTCGTATAAGCGTTGCTAGATAATTTAATTTTAAAAATGACAAATTGTTTGACCAAAATTTTAAAATTCATATACTCGTCAAAATATATAAAAATAGCTTGCCCCGCTGACGGCTTGGTCTAAAACCAAATTGAAGTAGCTGAAAATCCTGATATCTCCAAATTGAAGACGCGGAAGAATTTCCCGGAAATGGATTAGCTCTTGTATTTTTATTTAGTTTGACTTGTCTTTTACTCTGCGTCGTCGATACCATTTTTTCCTTTTTTCAAAAATATGAAATATTCTTATCTTATTAAGATCAAAATCAAAGTGTTAAAAAATGGAAGCACGCATAAAAGCAAAGAATTTTATTTTGTTCCATTTCTAAAAAGTAAAGAAGTGGGCCCACTATTCGGAAAGAAAAATAAAATAGGAAAATTAAAGGGACATATTTATGCACCACTTAGTTCTACCAAAAAAATTTATGCACCACTTAGTCAACTTAGAATAATTATAGTGTTAGCAAAATCAGACGGTGAAACGAGTCCTTTCCAGCCATTTTAATTTTTAACCATTATATCCTCTAAAATTAACTAAGAAATCACAACACTTAAAATAATACATGTTTGAAGTATTATAAATTTGTAACACCAACAAGAACTGAGATATTTATCATCCTTTGCATATTTTAATCTGTTTAAATTTAGATTAATTAACCCGATAATTATACGAATTGATACGCAAAAAAAGTGCACGAACTTTTAGAAACCCACCAAACGCGTGGCATAGCATGTATATAATATAACCCAGGGTAGGGTATCTCTTTCATTACATTCTCTCCAAGAAAATTAAAAATGAATCCTCTAATTCGCCTCCTCGTCTTCCTCGCCGCCCTTCTCATCGTTTTTACACCAACAAGAACCCACGCCACGAGACTGAGCTTCCCTTCTCCTTTCACGACGAAACTAGAAGCCGTCGAGGCCAACGATCACAAAAACGACGTCGTTTCTCCTTTGCCGAGCCTGAAGAAATCCATGTTCGAACAAGATAAGAGAAGGGTTCCCACGGGATCCAACCCCTTGCACAACAGAAGGAGGCGATGAAGGAAGATTGTTTTATTGAAGACCCAATTACAAGTATATGATCATTGTTCAACCTCTTCTTTAATTTATTTTCCGATTATAAATTATGCGTGTATTATGAGTTTATAGAAATAGGTAAATTTTCAGGTAGTATTGCACCTAGTTATAGCTGTGGTATACAAAATTTGAAGTTCTAAATTTTGTCTAGTGTATGATGATGAGCTTTTAGTGTGCATACATGTTTGTATTGATAACAACTCGTATTCGAATTGATAAGTTTGAGTATTTAATACTAATGTGTTATTCGAAAACAATTCTATTACAAACTCATCTAATTACTCTTTGTTTGGCTTTGTACGTACGAGTCTTGGAACTTCAATGCATGTGAAAGCTGAAGCCTAATTCTTAATTAATTGTTGGAGCACCTGATTTGGTCCAACCGGTAGAACATTTGTGATTAATTAATTCTCTATCAAGCTGAATAGTTATTGCGTTATATTTAAATCGCGTTGAAGCATATGAGGTCAATAATTCACCAACGTATTTTAATTCTTGTCATGTGCATGAAATTTAAGTTTTTTTTTCCTTCCCAAAGAAAGGACAATTAATTATTCAAGGTTTCAACGAAATCACGTCTATTTAAATTCTCGACGTTGATGTCTATGTCGACGGGGACCGAGAAAGATCATTGCAACCATGCATAAGAACAGCTGTGTATTATACGATTGCGAATGATTATTACAGGCTGCAACTTTTATCCTCACACATATTTAGATTTTTGCGTCAGCAGAATTTGAATCATGATATTTTTCGCTCTATATTTTCTTTTACTATTAGAACAAGTATTTTTTGCTGTCGCGAGAACTTTAGTACCTCTTAAAAGTCATATTCGACTCGAAAATATACATGACTTCAAGGGCGACGACCCAGTTCTGATTTTAATCCGATTGATACTTGTGAGAGGTAATGAACTTGATGATGTAGTAGAGGAAAGACGTTAGCAGGTTATAGTCCCACCCTCATAAACCTCCCGACCCATATTTTTAATGAATGAAAATTAATATTCTTTATTTCACACAACCACCAGGCAATTAAGGAAATAGCAACGGTACCCTTGTACTCATTTAATTATTCGTTTTGGTCTAGTTTGGCCCTTTCTATTGGTATAGACAACATTTTCTGGATAAAGAACGTTGAATATACTTGATTTGGCCTTCATCAATAGATAATGCCCACGTCAGAAATGCTTAAATAAAATTTGCGTAAGATTTTGATCCAATGAACCGTCGTCATGCAGGAAAAAAGGCTTATTTGAAAAGAGTGCAATTCCCATGAAAGAGGAGACCCTATTCCAGAAAATTCCGCACTTGATAATGAATTGTTGAACGAAGGAGCAAAAACTACTGACAAATTGTTGTAGTATAAATACGCTGAGTTTCATCCCTAAAATTATAGTAGTTTTAGAACTGCTTGAGAATTTTTCCACTATTCATAGTTAAATTTAGTTCGAATACAAATTAATTGACACGTATTTGGGAGAGGTGGGTGTGGAAGTGGACCACTGTGTTTTGTTAGTGCAGATGCTGGTTATACCACCAATTTTTCCAGCCTTTGCTTGTACCGTGTTTATATTGCGCGTGTAATATTATGAGGAACCTTAGTTGAACAAATTATTACGGAATTGAAATTTTGGCTCATAATTCTCAACTCTCAAGTAGTAGTACACTATAGAGAGATGATCACCCCACGCGCACCATTAAAGGCACGTGGGAACCTGACACTTTAAAATTAAAATCAGTAAATCACTCCTTTTTAAAAATCTACTAACAATCATTGTTTTAGAAAACGAATTTTTATATTATTTTTTTAGCGCTGAAATTGTCCTTACCATTAAATATGGAAAACTTGAAGTTGTGCGTTAATATTTGATAAAGTGGCTACAAAAATGTTGGAGTACAATTTTTTAAGGGACTTTCCAAACTACCAATTTTTGTCGGTAAAACGTGTCAAACGAGAAGTACTTCCTAATTTTGTACTCTGTTTTTTCTGAGTTAAGTTTATAAGTATCCAGCTTGCATGCGACCAAAAATATATATCCAGCTTTCAACCTGTAAAGTATATATTTCTATTTAAGTTTCTCAAAATCAAACATGGTCCTTCTATTTGCGTATTTGAATGGGGTACCGGATACACATATTTTGGAAGGTAATAAAATTCTTCCAAATAATATTTAACTCATTTATATTTACAATAATTCAAAATCCTTCGTTAAGGATATTCAATGCCAACCACTTGCCAAACCGCCTTTGACCAAATTGCCCAAATGCCTGCCAAAATCAAGAGTCAACTATTTTCCACCCAAAAAAATCAAGAGTCAACTATATCTGGCCTGTGTTTTCGAGGCATTTGGGATCAGCAAAGCCACCACCGACTAAAGCTCACAATGTAATAATAATCGAGGGGCAAATTTTTCGTTGTCTACTCACATCCGGATCGTAATTCATATTTGGGTCTAGGAAATAAATATATTATTTTCTGATAAAAAGTAGTTTTTGAAAAATAGTTACATTTTTGTTGAAATATTTTATCTAGTATTTTTTGGTAGAATTTTATCTAGTAGTTAAGAATGAAGAAAAATAATTTTGCAATTTTGTTGAGGTTACACTTTTCTGATTTATTGAACGTTCTTTTCTTACGGATTTTAAATTTCGTTTTGGATTTTATTAGTTTTATTTTGGAATAAAGAGCAAATAGGCTTTGTAATTGTTCATAAAATACACATAACACCCTATACTAAAATTTGGACCAATTAGCACTCTATACTTAATAAATTAATGTATTTAACGCCTTGAACTCTATTTTAATGACATATCATCACTTACTTGACATCTATGTCATTTCAAATACTATATTGTTAATTATTTCACTTAATTTAAACTATTTATAATTAGAATTAATTATTTTTAAAATAGAATGTCTATAAAAAATATTTTAAAATAAAAATAAAACCCAGAAATACTAACCATTGATTAAAAAAAGCATAGAAATTAAAAATCATGGAAACAAAAATAACAACAAAATTAATCAAAAATGTTGAATTTAAAATAAAAAATTTAAAAACTAAGAAATATCTCACCTCTCTTCCCTCGTGCCACTCTCAACAAAATATTCCAGAAAATTTAAAATTATATATAACGACAAATTGGTTGAAAAAATATATAACGACAAATTTAAAGTTCTTGATTAAAAATTTTGGAGTACATTTTTTTTGGGGATTTTCCAAACTACTAATTTTTGTCGGTAAAACGTGTCAAACGAGAAGTACTTCCTAATTTTTTACTCTGTATTTTCTGAGTTAAGTTTATAAGTATCCAGCTTGCATACGACCAAAAAATATATATCCAGCTTTCAAGCTATAAAGTATATATTTCTATTTAAGTTTCTAAAAATCAAACGTGGTCCCTCTATTTGCGTATTTGAATCGGGTACCGGATGCACATTTTTTATAGTATAAAATAACTAATCCAAATTTGAATTGGATAAAATATTTGAAGGTGAAAAAAAATTTCTTAACAATATTTAATACATTTATATTTACAAATGATTAGAGATCTCTTCGTTAAGGATATTCAATGCCAACCACTTGCCAAACCGCCTTTGATCAAATTGCTACTTTTGATCCCAAATGCCTGCCAAAATCAAGAGTCAACTATATATCTGGCCTGTGTTTTCGTGGAGGCCATGGGAATAGAAAAATAATCAAAGCCACCACCGACTAAAGATCACAATGTAATAATAATCGAGGGGCCAATTTTCGTTGTCTACTCACATCCGGGGAAGTGAGTCATGAATGTATAAAATATTTTAGAACTGTTCTGGAAGATAAAATAGTTCACCGTATTATGATAGAATGGTTCATCCAGTTATAATAGAATAGTTCGCTCAGTTATGATAAAATAGTTTTACGAAATTGTCCCCAAAAAATCGGGACCGCGTTCGGGATAAAAGGGGTTAGATAACATGGTTCGTCCACTTGTGATATAATGGTTCAACAAATTATGATAGAATAGTTTGTCTTGTTATGATAAAATGGTTTCACGGATAAAAGGGGTTGGATAAAATGGTTTGTCCAATTATGATAAAATAGTTCGCTCAGTTATGATAAAATGGTTCGTTCTCCAAGACCATACTGGAAAAGTCACTCCAGTACCAAATCTGGTCCCTCCGGATTGTGATTCATATTTGGGTCTAGGAAATAAATATATTATGTTTTGATAACAAGTAGTTTTTGAAAAATAGATTTTTACATTTTTGTTAAAATATTTTATCTAGTATTTTTTTGGGTAGAATTTTATCTAGTAGTTAAGAACGAAGAAAAATAATTTTGGAATTTTGTTGAGGTTACACTTTTCTGATTTATTCAATGTTCTTTTCTTACGGGTTTTAAGTTTCGTTTTGGATTTTATTAGTTTTATTTTGAATAAAGGTTAAATTGGCCCTTGTAATTGTTCATAAAGTATAAAAAATATCCTACACTAAAATTTGGGCCAATTAACACCCTATATAATTAATAAATTGGTGCATTTAACACCTTGCACTAAAATATGTTAAATGTCATAACTTACTTGGCATCCATATCATTTCAAATACTATATTATTAATTATTTGACTTAATTTAAACTATTTATAATTAGAATTAATTATTTTTAAATAGAATGTCTGTAAAAAATATTTAAAAATAAAAATAAAATCAGAAACATGAACAATTGATAAAAAAAATCCTACAATTTAAAAATCCTAGAAACACTAAATTTAAAATAACAACAAAATTAATCTAAAATATTGAATTTAAAAACTAAGAAATATCTCACCTCTCTTTCCTCATGCCACTCTCAACAAAATATTCAAGAAAATATAAAATTATATATAATGTGAAACTCCAAGGATCGGGCCTCAACCGATCTACTGATAAGGTAAAGAAAAAGACAACTGAATAAATAGGTATATCCTATAAAGACGGGCATCAGTATCCTATAAAGACGGCCATTAGTAAACGCCAAATGCTGGCGTATTAGTGGGTTCAATTCCTGCTGGCCTTTCATTTTCAATTGTTAGAACCCTCAACAAAATATTCAAAGAAAGCCCTTCCCATTATTGCATGAGTACTATCATTACCATATTCTCATCATAGACTAAATAGTGACGGTCAACACTCGCAGGCACCTTAGTTTGATGAAACCTTCGCGTTAGTCCTATAAGGTAAGGGGCCAGAGTGCCACGAGGAAAGAGATGTGAGATTTTTTCATAGTTTTTTATTTTTTTTAATTCAAATTCATTATTTTTGACTAATTTTATTGTTATTTTAAATTTAGTGTTTCTGGGATTTTTTAATTTCTTTGTTTCAAATGTTACAATTTCTAGGTTTTATTTTTAAATATTTTGTATATATATTAGGAAAATACAAAAGAATGCCAAGTCAAATAATTAATAACATGGTAATTGAAATGACATGGATGCCAAGTAAGTGATGACATGTCACTAAAATAGAGTATAATGTGTTAAGTGCACTAATCTATAAAGTATAGGGTAATAATTGACTCAAATTTGAGTAGAAGGTGTTATATGTATTTTATGAACAAGTACAAAAGACTATTTGCTCTTTATTCTTTTTATTTTGGACAAAATAGCCATAGGTCCCTGTTGTTTGATGAAATTGATGAATCAGGACAAGCTAATATTGTTTAGTCCCCATTATTTCACAAACTAACCAATTAGTCCCTAAACCAAATTCCAGCGACTATTTCCGGGAAGACACAATTTAAAGTGTCAAAATACCCCTGAACTCACCCAAAATTTACAAAGTTGCCACAAGTGAAAAAAAAATCTCATCGCCGACCATCCATCCCCCAACCGATCAAAGCCCCATTTTCACACTACAAGCATCCATCTGAAACAAATGCGTATAACAGAAGCTAAAACATGAACACATCAACAACCATCTGAAACAAATAGTGTATAACAGAAGCTAAAACATGAACACATCAACAACCATCTGCTTGAGCTACCCCAACGCGGCCTCGCTCCGGTACGTTGTTCCCACAAACTGCACATTGACCTTGAATTTCTTTGGGGGCTCGGGACCTGACGTGGCAGGCAAGACGATGCCGTTGTGTTCCGGTTGGAGTAGATTGTGCATCTTCTCCTCTCCGGGTTAACAGCTGGAAGCCATAGTTTGATTATTTAAGTTTTGCTTTAAAATGGGGATGGGAAAAAGGGGATAAACCCTAGAGGATTAGTTTGATTATGATTTTGGGAGCTCTCGATGCTTCATTGAAACTAGACGAGTCGTCGTCTATTTCTTTGGAGCTGCTCGTGTTTAAAGAAATAAATTCTGGAATACATTCGAATTTGGGTCTTGCTTAATTAGTTCTAATAGTCATTATTTTTTAAAAAGTCATTTTCTGCAGAGAAATCGTAGCACAGAGTTGAATGAATTGAAGATGAGAGTTTTTTTCACTTATGGCAACTTTGTAAATTTTGGGTGAGTTCAGGGATATTTTTGACACTTTAAATGAAATCTTGCCGGAAAAAGTGGCATGAATTTGATTCAGGGACTAATCGGTTGATTTCTGAAACAACAGGGACCAAACAATATTACCTTGTCCTGATTCATCAATTTTTTCAAACAACAGGGACCTATGACTATTTTGCCCTTTTATTTTTGTTGTTGTCTCTTTTAGAGCTTTTTGTAAAAAAATTGTCTTGGGATCTAAGGGAGAAGCTCACACTTTTGAACTCTTCAAAAGAAAAAAATTGCATTTTGAGCACACTGTTACGGTGTTTACCTTGAACAAATTATTACATATAAATATGACTGTGAATATAAAATATTTATAGTGAAATGTTATTTACCTCTCCGACTTGGTGAAATTGTAATATTTTCCCTCTTTATTTTGTATTATCAGAAATTCCAAGAGAAGAAAAGACACCCCTTTCCAAAAAAAAAAAAGGAAAGAAGAGAGAGGACACGATGAGCTTTCTAGCGGGAAGATTAGCGGGAAAAGAAGGCGCCTACTTTTACCAGGAAACCAAACACGCCGTTACCCGCCTCGCCGAGAAATCAACCCCCGCCGCCGCCTCCGCCGCCGGAACGCCGACCGAATTCGCCGCCGCGCAAGCCGACGTCCTCCCGGAGGTCCTACGTCACTCCCTGCCCCCCAATTTGATCCCCAGGCCCTCCGGCTCCCCTCCTTCCGGCGGGGCCCACTTCCCGGCCTCCAAGTGGGCCCTACGCCCCGAGAGCTCCTCCGCCCGGGCTTCCTCTCGCGACGCGCTTAACCCTCTGAGGGCCTACGTGTCCCTCCCCCAGGTCACCTTCGGCCCTAGAAGGTAAATAGATATTAGGAAAATACAAAAGAATTTCCCCCTTTTTATCCGAATTTCGGTTAGGGTTTTAGTTTTTTTAATTTGGTGATTTCGGGGATGTGTTGGAGCAGGTGGGAGTTGCCGAGGGGAGAGCATGAGGTGCGGGCGTCGACGGCCAACGAGCTGCGAAAAGACAGGTATGCCCCTGCCAGCCCGGAGAGGCTCAAGGCGGCCGCCGAGGGCCTCGCTATGGGTACGTATCGTTCCCGTTGTCGTTGTTAATTTTGAGTCCTTTCTTGTCCTCTTGCCGTGTGTAGAAAATGATGGATTGTTTTGTTTGGCTGTTTGCTTGCAGTTGGGAAGGCATTTGCTGTAGCCACCGCGATGGTGTTCGGTGGGGCAGCCGTGGTCTTTAGCCTCGCCGTTTCCAAGCTTCAGCTCCAAAACGTACGTGCTGCTCTTCTACCTCGTTTGCATTTGTTATTTCGGGTTTTGTGATGGTCCGAGTCATGAGAACTGAACTAAAGACTTGTTTGTATTTCTTGGAATTGATAGCATTGGAATGGGAAAATATTAAGTTTACAGTTTTGGATGACCATGAGAAACCTGCATACCAGTAGTAGAATGCTATAACTGAGCATGTTTTAAGTTCGAATTTGGGATCGGAACAAATGGCGGATAATAGAAGCAGGAGCTTGGTTTTATTCAAAGGATTAGGATGGATTCTTGTCGAATATGTGGCCATTTTGGGCTAGCCGTTATTCTTCAATGTCTGTTTGTTTCCCAAACTTCTATAGTAGCTATTGACATACTCGGAATTTCCAATTTCAATCTTCAATCGTTGGCCAGTGCTGTATGGCCTGAAACCTTTAATATCTATATCTGAAATTCCGTATGGTCCGATGCTCACGAGGATGTTGAGACCATTACTCTTGAGTTATATACAGAAATGGGGTATCTGGGAATTAGAACTTGGGGACACCGCTCAAGGTGGCAAATCTCATAGCTTTAATATATGATTTTACATCTCTGGGAACGTGCAATTGGGTCTTGAATTATCTGTCGCACGTTCTTCTGATGCATGATATTCTTCTGACTTGATGCACATAGATCTATTCGGTAAAATTCCTTTGCAGTCTTGTCGCCACAGGAGCTAATATGGTAACCTATTTTGCACAGACAACTGATATTCAAACAAAAATAAAAGATCGTGCTCAGCCTAAATTTGAGATGATCAGGGAGCAATTATCACCATTCCGAACTTGGGTATGTGTACTATATGTTCTGGTTGTATTGCCTGGGACTTTCAATTGGTCAAAAAGTGCTTGCACTGAATTTGGGTTTCTGATTTTCAGGCTAAAGAAACATCAAAACGATGGCATATTGATCGGGATGAGAACCTTAAAGAAAACCCCGTTGTCAAAGGACTGTCTAAAGTTTTTGCTGCTAGAACGTCCAATTGATTGATCTTCACTGTACGTATTATATTCCTTCCATAGGCACCGTGTATTGAATCCTTTTAGTTCCGCTGCAACCCCGTGTACAGCTCCGGGTGTAAAAAGAATATAAGATAGAAACAACATTTAAACTCTGAAGAGAGAATACGACAGAAGTACTGTACAAATTGTTAGCTAAGTTGGCACTTTCTCGAATAACCTGTAGTCCATAAGTTACTTCTTGGTTTGGTTTGGTTATGGTTAGGCAGCTAAGTGAACGTGTTCTCGGTTCTGAATTTTCGAAAGGCTGTGGGCATGTGGTCTTGGTTGAACTTAAGTTTCTTGTTTTAGAAACTTGCCTTAGCTGCAATGGACCTAATCGAACTGTGTTCTCCCAACTGAGCTTCTCAAAGCATCTGGTCGGTGCTTGTCTGATGATTATCTAGTGTGGTAAGTTGGTGATACGGATTAGTCAGCTGACAAATCCTCGCTAGTTAGTTTGTATACTGGTGTGTAGATCAACTAACAAGAAGTTGTTCTAGTTTAATCAAATATTTCGAGTTCAAGACTAGGAAACTCATATGCTATAAACTTGGTAGGGAGAATTTTGACATTCTATGTTGTCTTGATCGCTTAGCTGGTATCCGAATACTAGATGATTTTGAACGAGAAATGTAAGGCAATTATGGAGCAATGAGCTTTTGTTCAGACATGTAAAAAATCTAGTTGGTATCCGAATACTAATCACAGTTTGTAATCTAGGCCAGCTCCATATTTCCAAGCCTCAAGACGCCGTTTCAACTCGTACTTGGTCTTGGATGGAAGTGCATCCAACCTCGGTCTTGCAAGCAACCAAACAAGCACAAATGTCAAACTCAAGAACCAGAAGGATTAGACCAAGCAGCTGAAATAGATTCGCACTACAAAGTACTGGCATCTTTGTACCTTAATAAAGGGTCAGCGATGGTGGAGAGGAGTGTGTAGTAACCCAGCATGAAAAAATGGCCAGACCAGTCGAGTAGCACTGGGATACCAACCTGGAAGTAACAACTTTTTAAGGAAGAAGCAGATGACTTGTAGGTACACAACTTTGATTGCAGAAATTAACGAAAAAATGTCGATATCGGGTAGCAGAGGATGGCGAAGGAAGAAGCAGATGACGGAAAATTTAGTCGAGTTCATACTTGCTTGAAGATTGATGGAATTATTTGAGGTTTTGTGAGCATGACAAGGCCTAGTGTCTTAGCAAGAGGTCCAAACTGGACAACATCCTGTAAAAGTGGCAGATAAACATTTAACATTCTGGCTAGGGACCAGAGGCAACTTGTTTTGTAAGAATACAGTAAAGTAGTGCAGCTAGGAAGCAGAATGCATAAGCAAATGAAGTATGTGACCTGAAGAAATGGTCTTAGGACGGGATCACCTAGCCGCTGCAGAAAGAGATACGGGCTGTAAGACGATTGAGTATACGTAGAACGATCAGAGAAACTGTTTTCTTGAACAGGATATGGAAGTACCTGCATACTCTGGAAGTTGACGTGAAGAAGCTCATTGATAAATCCTGGAGAAACATCAGAATCTCGCCTTGCAGACATTGCCTTTTGAAATAACCACGACGTGCTTAAGTTGGGCTGCATTTAAAGGATCCTTTGCGCTCAGTACTTCGGAGGAAATACGGAACAGATGACCAGAAAAGAAAGCAAGGTTGTTGAGAAGCTACCAACCAAGTAAGGATTTAGCAGGGACAAGCTGTCTGCATCAAGGAAATCTGCACTGATTGCTTCATGTATCCCTTCAAGTTCAGAAAGAAATAAGGATGTTCAGCTGTAACGATTTATATGATCTTACTGATATAAGTCGATCATTTCGATGATCGTTATAGAGTCCGGTGTATGCATACCATTCGACAATCTTCCAAGATGCCTGGTCAAGCTTCCAAAGCCACCAAACGAAACAGGAGACTGAATCCCGCTAGCATCGCCAAACTGCACAGAATAGATTTGTGCCACTGGTATCATTCTCAGTTGGCATGGACAAGAGGGAGCTTACAGAGTTTGGAGGATGAATCACCTGCAAGACACGATCAAAAGCAGCCGGCAATGGACTGAGGAGTTTCGATCATCCCCCCGTCAGCAAATCAAGGTATTAGATTTCCAATTGCCTCAAATGTCACAGTACAACATATATGAACATGCAACTTAGTGCACAACCTCAATCATTACCTTTCGCGATATGTAGGGAATATGCCGTAGATGACTCTCATAATCTCCAAATCATCTAGGTTTACTCCCTGTGATATTGAAAGATGCATTGTGAATAACAAGGCCTGGAAGATAAAGCAGACAAGAACTGTTTTCTGCAGAATAAATTCATTGTTGGTTCAATTATAACGGTTTGGTTAGTAAAAGGAAGCATAAGAAGTGCAAATTAGAACATAGATCTTGTCGCTAACCTGATACTTCGGCATCAAAGTCCAATAATCTTCCAATAGTTCTTCCAGTTTCGGTGATTCGGGATTAGGATTAACGTACGTGAACATGTAAGTTGTTCGGTCCAGGGGACCAGACCCAGCTGGAAAGGCCTGAAAGCAAGAGACTTCAGCTTCTCATCACTGGTTGAATCATTTTCTCATGCTTTCAGAGGCCAAAAACTCCGCGTACCTCCCAAAAGTATTGCACATCGGACCTTTCGAGTTTCCTCGCAGACGAGCTAGTATATATAACATCGCTTGTTGTGTTATCACTGAAGCCACGAGCGCAAGATCCAACAACCAGACAACAGCCGTCGGGTTTCCTTCCTTTTCTTATCTGAAGCTCACTAGATCACAAACAGCTTTAGTGCTGATGGCAAATATGTTCCATCCATTTAGCAACATTAAACATGTAGGACAAAGTTAGCCAGTCTAATATCTATTATAATTGGTTCTGCAGGCTAGGACTGGAAAATCTTAATGCGGATACAGGAAAAGTAACCTGCAGCTGACCTGTTTCACCACAGGAGAAAAGTTTCCCATGGCATCAATTATGAGACGGGACGACAGCGTTTTCTCTCCTCCGAGTTGTAAGGCCTGCGGGAAGAAGTTAGCACTTAGCAAGTACCGGGCAAGCTTTCTCCCAGAGCAAAGCAGTAATATGGCAGGTGGAGCGCAGCAAACTCATCCTAAATGTTCTCTTCTCTGAATGCTAGCATGAAGGCACAGACACGGACCCCATGGAAAAAAACTTTTGAAGTGAAACATAACCTGAAGCTAGATATAGGTTATGTTCATGGATTGTCTTTGTTCATACGACTACACACAGGTTCCAGGTGTTCAACCAACCGAAGCTACTTTGCAGATACAAGGGAAGCTTACAGCTGCATCCTCGTAGATGCGAATGCCGGAAACACTGCTGCCTTCATATATCACTCCTCCAAGGGAAATGAAACGTCTCTTCACTATTTCTATAAGCCTTGCAGGTCTGCAATTAAAGAGAAATGCACATCGAACGATATCAATGTCATGCACCAAAGAGGTAGCCGTGTTATTCTTTCCGAGATTTGAGCATCGATCGCTTTGTCAAGCACCAAATGTAAAGTTCTTCTCAAAAATTAGGCTAGAGTGTCTCAAGATTTTCAGTTTCCAAGATCATTAGCTTGACAGTGGGAAATTTCACTTCAAAATTTGTACGGCCAACAAAAGAGTCACCAAAAGTATCAAGTAGACTCACGAGACACCAAGATTCAGAATGTCTTCTACCCAGATATCACCTCTATCCTCGAATCCACAGCGGTTCTGCACATTAAACAAGTTCATTCAAGAACAACGTATAATAGTTTCGACTTAGTTGCACATATAGGCAGCACCAACAGCACGGCAGGTATGAGTTATGAACCAAGAACACACGCACAGGATTGAACTGCATAGCTGTAACTTGCTCGATGTCATCTTCTACCAGAATGCCAGCATCGACGAGCTCAAGAAGCTCTTTCTTCGAGATGTTCCACTCTTGCTCCCTCTACCCATAAAGAATGAATCTTTCTTTCATCAAGATACTTCATACTGCCAAAACTTGTCCACAAAATGAAACCCCACAAACACAGACATACCCCTTTGAGCACATTTCTCTCCACAATCCCAACTCGAAGGCCTCTAGCGTTCAACGCGGTGGCAATGAAAATTCCCAAAGTTCCTCCACAAACTACAACATCGAACTTGTCAACTTCGTTCTCTTTCAGATCAGAACGAATTGACCTCCCTGGTATGCTGGAAACTACTTGCTGGGGTTCAGCAGAAACTGCAAACATCACAAGATGTTCAAGCACAAGTAGTAGAAGATGGTCAATAAGATCCAATCTGGAGATAACTCTTGAATCTTACTCTTACCTGCTGAGGGAGAACAGATGCTAGACCATATCTGGTCCAATCTTTTTAGGGCGGCGTAAGAGTATGCCCCACCCGCGCCACCCACTTCACCGGTAGTTGAAATGCTTTCCATGATCCTCTACCAAATCAAAACAAGCATATTGATCTCCCATGAATAAGACACAAATGAAGCAATCAGGCAATAAGGGCAGCCTGACACTCAACAGTACATTAGCTCTAACCGCGCGCAGAACGATGCAGCTCCCAACGATATACATTTCTACGAGTTACTCTTACCTCGCAACTCTAACTGTCAAGCACACCACCTTAATTGTTCTTACTTCCGATCAAGTTTGAAGCTTTTAACAATTAGATGTAACCAATGGACAATACATCCCAATGTAGCATCCGGAGAGTCAAATGATGCAATAAGATCCAATATAACTTCAACAAGAGAAAACCAGACCTGAGTCCTAGAGGGAGAAGTTTGTGCTTGGAGAGACATAGGACACCGGCTTCTACGCGTCCTCGTCACTCCACCACCCCTCGAACCGATATCCGGATACCCACATAGCCGATGTCCTTGTACAAGCTGAACCACCACCATATCCACGACCACTAGCCAAGCTCCTTTCTCCAAAACTGCTCAACTCAATCAACTCAATCAACCAACCAACAATATAACCAACCACCTATCTTTAACATGTGTGCAAGAGAGCCTTACACGTTTAACGGTCTATAACGTCTCCTTATATTCCCTCCTTTTTTCCTGTGGGTACCGAAACACCCGGTTCCCGGTAAGTTAGGACAGCGGGGGAAATGACATAGCTACCCTCTTGGCCTGGGGACATTAATTCCAAGCCTGGTGCTTTCTAGTTTCTACGATAACACCACTAAGCTGGATAAACCTCCTCTTGGCCTGGCCCTGGACAAGGGTTTTAGAATAAAGGCTCAATCTTTAGTACCCCTTTCCCTCGATTGAGTTCATCTGGTAAGAATTATCTCTCTCTCTCTCTCTCTAGCTCATATGGCTTCTGTCTACTGTTGGTTTTTTTAGAAGTGAAGTTTTACACGACTTCCGTTAATTCATATTCGTCTTGTACCGTCCGGGCAAGTTCCCTTTGGCTGTCTACTGTTGGTTAGGAATCCAAGAAGTAAAAAGTCTGCATTTTGTTTATGGAAAAAACTCCAGCTTGGACAGAAACTGGACTGCTTTTCAAGAATTATAACCGGGGAAGCTGGACTGCTTTTAAGTTCCTTAACCCATCAAGTTCTAGCTTTAGTTTATAAGGAGTTGAAGTAGAAGTGTGTGGTTATTTGTTTACCTTCTTTAGGTACTTGTCCTTCTTGTCAAGAATAGGGAAATTGTTCATTGCATAGATAATTTCTGGTATCAAGTATGGCTAGAAGAGAATAGAAGAAAGGCTTTTTCGAATTTGTAAAGATTTGTGTGGCAATAATCTGAAAGTCATTGTAACCTGCGCATTGTGGTTTCTGTTCTGCAGTTGATGCTTCTGGATGATGCTTGATAGTAGGTAGTACTTTCTCTTCAAGTTGCTTTATGCAATGAGCTGGACATTCGGTGTTTGGAAGGAATGCGTTCTAATGAGACGAGTTTTGTCTGAAAGAAAAATGCTATGGATGACTCTCATGAATCATTTCGTGTCGACGATCATTCAAAGTTGAATGAAGTTATGATAGGCTGTACAGAATGTCAACTGAGGTGTTCCAACTGTTGCGATTACGACATTGGTTTGTGTGGGTTGTTGGGCTTGGTCTATAAGTTTTGCTCATTCCTATGATCTAAGGTGCAACGAACATGATTAACATGATGTCAAAGCATGACCATGGACTCTATTTCTATCTTACTTCTAGAGCTTTGATCTGACAATTTTTATGGTTTTAAAGGGCTCTTGTCATGGTTGTTACCTCCCAAAGTACGAGTGCTTGTCCTTTGACAGTTGGCTGATGTGCAGTAAAAAATGCACGCTGATTCTTTTCAACTTTCCTCAGGTGCAGCAGTCATTTTGATCACAGTCGGAGAAACTGAAGCAGTCGATGCAATGGCTACCGTGAGTACATTTGCATCCCCAACCTTTAGTTTGTTCTCCCTCAATAAAAGCAGCAAATGCAGTTCTATGAGAAAAGCTACTGGTCGAACACATCAAGTGACCATGCGCATGGAGAAACCCTTGGAAGAACTTTACCATGTCAGGGTGGAGAGGAAAGTGTCGCCAGAACGATTGGCGGAGCTAGGAGTCTCGAGATGGTCAATGTGGAAGACTGGAAAGTGCAACCTGGCCTGGGACTGGCAGGCAGATCAGCTTGTTTACATCGAGGAAGGAGAGGTGAGGGTAGTTCCACACGGGAGTGACCGCTACATGCAATTTTTGGCTGGAGATCTTGTTCGGTACCCCAAGTGGTTCGAGGCTGATCTCTGGTTCAACGGGCCATATCAAGAACGATATAGTTTCCGAGCATACGGTGACGATTTCTAGTCCCTCCTTAAGCTGTGTACTGTCGGAAGAGGCAGAGCATAATAATCAAACTAAACTAGTTTCATTTGCAGAGCAGCTGCCTCTTCAGGTCATGTAACAGATTGTGTCTCCCTTCTTCCAATGCCAAGAACATTTTGAGTTTTAGTTGGAGTTGCATCTCGATTCGCGTTCATTACGCTTACGTTATGATTATCTTCAACTATAAACCCTTGATTAAAGCTGATGTTGGTGCCTATAGGAGAAAAGGTTTAAGACAAATGTATCAGTAAAGAGAACTGATAAAAAAAAATCCAACAACGAGACTTCCGGGCTACAGAACCAGAGAAAGGCTTCTCATTTTGATCATTGAAGAGAATAATATTATCACGCAGCAAATCCAGAGATGCTCTACCACTATAATACAGACAATTACATTTCATGGCTGCAGAAAAGGAACGAAATGAGCCCAGAACCCGAAGGCAAGTAGTCGCCGCGATATCCTCGATAGCCCATCTATGCTTTTCCCACGATCGGCTTGAGAGCTGTTACTACAAATAATACAGGAAACAGGAGGCCATGCTTTACTGGGTGTTCCAATCAGGTCCCAGCCAGGCCTTCGACCAGAACAAACGCTGACAAGCAGTCTACACCAGCACTCAACTGCCCGAAGTAGCGCGTGGACTTGAGACAACGGCAGTGGAAGAGGCAAACCTTTGAACAAGCACGGCCTCATTACTTACAGCACTAGAAGCAGCCACATTTTCCAACCGCTGCCAAATAACCTCCCGCTTTTCTCGTGTCTCCTTCTCCTTGGCTTCATCTTCTTGGAATCTGGCCAAGCACTCGTCAAAAAGTTCTGGATCGGCATCGGAGAATATCTTCCTTACGTTCAGTGTTAAACTTTGTACTGCTTGATTCCAGTGACCCCTTGTATTCCTTTCCAAAGCTGGAAAAATTATGGGTAAAATCACTCCCCTATTTTGCAGTATCAGGCTTCTTATGTGATCATTGTTCCACAAGAATAACGCACGCTCCGCCACCTGGCAGAAAAACCATGTTTAGAAAGACACATTTGGCGGAAATAGATCCAAAAGACAACCTCCAAGATCGACTACAAGGCCAGGAAAACGTTTCACAATTTATGCATAAAGCATGAAACGCCTGAAGCAATTTGAAACTAAGATATGGAAGCCAGATCCGTCAATTTATCCTGCCTCCACCTAAATCTTGCAAGGATGGCAGCTTATCGATATAGTGCAGAAACTGGATGATTGCAGATTGAGATAATAAATGTGATTACCCTTACAGGTACAATCTTCAGAAAAACAAGATAGTTCAAGCACTAGAAATTCTAGAAATGAAGCAGAATACTTCTGAAAAAGGTAAGTTTATGACAATATCAGAGAAAGAAGTAGATAAGAGACAATAAAAACCATCCAACCTAGTGAATATAGTCGCCATATTCCAATTTCCAACTGAAGCATGTGTCTAGCATAATATTCTAAACTTCAAAGTCAGAAAGATTTCAAATTAAAAGTCAAGAGACATGGAGCCGCACAAAGTTTAAAAGTATCTTTGACAATAAGTATGTAATGTTACCAGCACTCTTGAAATCAACTTGTTCATCTACCTCTTTGAGAAAGAACCATCGCATTCAAAATGTGATGGACGTATATTAGATATAATGATATGTTGTGACCCAAACACAGAGATTCGATGATGAAGGTAACAGTTCCCAGTTCAAGACAATGCGATAAGCATATACAACATATTAATTTGTTATCAATGAGAACCATAAGATAAGACGCTTGTAGAATTACAACTCCAGGGACATTCAGGGAGAATAGGTATGAAAAACACCAATCACAACCTTGTGAGCTTAGGCATCCAAGAGCAAAGACTAAAACTGACAGAGCAGCTCCATCTTAGAGTTCCAGTATTCCAATCAAGATTAACAAACTAATCGACCTTGGAGAAAGTAATCAAAAGGCTAAATATTTCACAATCCATTGTAACTCCGAAGCACAAGAATGTCAGAAAAAGATGCCCCAGAATTGGTTCCGTCAGTCATGATGACGAATTCAACTCTTAACAGCATGACAAAAGACCATCTAAAGTGAAGTACCTGAAAATGAGAGCTGTTGAGACAGCGAGAAATTTGACGGAAGAGAGGAACCATACAGCGCTGGAACTCAGCTTCCTGTGTAGCTTCTAAAATTTCCTCGAGCTCACCGAGGAACATAATTTCCTTGGAACTATTAGTCAAAGGCCAGCACTTGAGAATACGCCGAATGACAGTATCAGCAAGCTTGAAATCCTTTTCCACAAATTGAGTAATGCAGTAGGAAAGCTGCTGATGATACATTGACACACATTTGGGCTTATGAAGCGGAATCAAGGCACGAACAAGGAACAACTTGTGTTCTTCCTTAAGTGGCAAAGCGAACCCGTTGATGATACTACCCAATATCTCCAACAACTCAGCTATCCCGTTATGCCTCTCAGTCTCATAAATGAACCGGTAGAATATATTATTTATCGCCTTTCGAATAAAGGGCCTATGAACCATAAACTTACCATAGATTCTGTGCAATATAGTCTTCAAATACTCCCTCTCCCTCTGATCCTCAGAGTCAAACAAGTCAAGCAACCTCAACACAAAGGAATGATCAACATATCTCTTGGCGAGCTTTGCATCAGTTTCGGAAGACGCAACAAACCTAAGCAAGAACTCGTACACAATCTGCAAATGAGGCCAGGCCGGCTCCATACTGGGCTCCTCCTCCTCCGGGTCATAAACCTCAACCCCCTTGTTATCGTGATTCGACACGGGCAGTGTCCTGAACAAGTTAGCAGCGACCATCCTGGTGATCTCCTGCATTGCAACCTCATTGAACTTGGACGTAATGGTCGGTATGTAATCCACCAGCTCCAGCAATGTCTGCCTTTTGATGTCCTTCTCCTTGAGATTCTTCGAGGGATCCGTGAAATCAAACACCACGCAACACATGTTCAATTTCTTGATGAAAAGGTTCGGTTTTTCCGAGCTGGGGACGTCCCTGAAGCTCGGGAGCGCCTCGTAGACGCCCGTGGCCGGAAGAGCGGGCCCTGCCGAGCTCGCGGAAGCGGCAGGTTTCTTCCCCGGATTCGGCCTCCCGACCGTCCCATTCGCCACGCGGGGCCCCGGGTTAGACGACGCCTTGGAATGAACGGATGATGGCTTCAGATAGGGGTTGGCATTGGGGGCCCCAGCGCCGCCGTCGGTTGAGTCGTTGATCGAGGATTTCGAGGGCTTTTTGGGTAATTTACCCAGTATCTGCTTGAACATATCTCCTCCTTCCCAAAACACAACCCAAATAGAAACAGCAAGGTGGGGGAAATTCTCCTGAACCCTAGAACCAGACCGGCGAGGGTCAATCGTACCGATCACAAAGCTTCCATCTTGACCAAGGCATTTTCTGGGGGGAAGAAACCCTAATTCTAATTCTAATTCGCTAATTCGGGAGATTAAAGGGGATAAATTATAACGGGATAAATTATAAAGGAAAAAAGGGGATTTATAGCTGGAGGAGACGCCGGGGGAGATCTGAGAAGAAAATGTCTGGGGGAGAACAAAGAGAGGGGGAGAGAGGAGTGGACGAGGAAGAAGAAGAAAAAGGAGGAGACTTTTTTTTTAGGATTTGGGAAATTTTCAATTTTTTTTTTACTCTGGGTTAATTTGATAAACCCTAAAGTTTCGAGTTGGTAAAATTGGGTACTCTCTCTCTTCCCCACAATTGATTTGACAGAGAGAGAGATAATAGAGAGAGAAAAACAAGAAACAAGAAATGTTCTGTGTTTTTTATTTTCCGTTTCTAATTCCTTCTTATCTACTATTTAGTATTGAGGATAAGCAGGTAGGTTAGGGAGGAATTTCTGATTAACTTTATTGTAGAGATGTCCCAGGAAATGAAATTCTGAAATTAGGAAAAGGATCACTAATAAAAGTTTTCTTTTTCGTTGTTGTCTTTTACAGGGAAGGAAAATCTAAGTTTAGCACAAAGAGAGACATGGGAGATTGGGAGGGATTTGTCGTGCTCTCTCTAGATTTAGTGTATTTTAAACTTAAAGTTTTTAAGGTAAATTATCCTCGGGTCCGTAGAATTTGCTTAAATTATCATTTTAATCCTTGAGTGTTTCAAAATTGAAACTTTAATCCCGTAGTTTATTTTTATTATACTCTAAAGTCTCTTGTTGATATCATCGATCAACAATTTTTTTTTATGACCCTTATACCCTTCAAAAAATAAAACAAAAATTCCTGCTGCTTCCTCAAATCTTCGTCATCTACCTCCATCCTCTTCCTCGTAGACAAATTTTCAATTTAAAATCAAAATCAACAAATCAACTAAACCAAAAGCAAGAACTTCTAATCACTGCAATTAACGAAGAACTAAACCAAATATTCGTCTTCTCTCCGTCCAAAACCAAGACCAAGACCAAGAACTTCTTCCTTCCGTCCAAAATCAAAACCAAGAACTCAGAACCGGCTGTCACCGTTTTCTCTCCGTGGCCCACTCCAACACCGTCCTAGCCTGGAGGTGCACACCAGCATCTATGAGATTTCTCCGAACCTAGATCTGGACGCCGAGAGAACGGGAGGATCCCGAGGGCGTGGACAAGTGGGTCCATGGAGGAACCCGCCGAGAAGAAAAATCGAATTGACAGCAATTTTGTGGAAAGAAAACCAAGAAATTTTGCTCCGTCGAGCCTGGAACTTGCTGTTCAAATCAATTTTTGTTCTATGCGAAAATTTTGAACGCTTGAATTGATTTTGAACAACTTGGACTGGAACATAGTGTTCAAATCGAAGACTTGGTATTCTCCTGAAAATTGATTTAGGTCGCTTCCAATGAATTGATTTTGGGATTGGAACTTGATGTGTCCCCTTGTATCTTGTTTTCTGGGAAGATTTCATGCGTGGGTTTGTTTTGTTCTTTTTTAATTTTTGAAGAAGAAATCAATCCATTATTGATGTTGGAGGTGGAAGATGACAGACAAGGTGGGGAAGATGACGATGACAATAAAAAGATATTTTTTTATTTTTTGGAAGGGCAAAAAGGTCATTAAAAATATTATGTTGACCGATGATGTCAACGAACGACCTAAGAGTTGTATTTTAGCAAATTTGGAGGACGGAAATAGGTGTTTTGAAACAGCAAGGGCTATAACAGTAATTTAAGTAAATCCTAGAAATCTTAGGGCAATTTGCTCAAGTTTTTATGTCATTCTTTGTTTTGCTTTCCTTTCTCTCTCCCCAGATATATTGTCTCTTGAGCAAATTACACTCACATCCCTGTAGTTTAATTTTTTTCTATTTCGGGTTCCTGCATTTCTAAAATCCATGCTAACGTCCCCGTGTTTGATTTTAGAAACTCTCGGGTCCTTCGCTGATGTCATCCGCTTTTTTTTTAGTTTTTGTCATTAAAATTACTTAAATACCCTTTTAAGAAATAAAAAAAAACTCTATGTTCATCTTCTTCCGTGCGATTATCCTTCTTCTTCTTCCCTAAAATAAAATAAAACCAAATCGAAACCAACAAAATTAATTAATCTAAACCAAAAAAATACTGTTGGAGGCCTTGGTGTTCATAGTGTGATATAAAGGTTGAAGAAGGTATTTTTTTTTCAAGAGTATTTTTGTCATTTTTATGACAAAAATATATATGCTGACATCGGCAATGGGCCTCAGAGTATAATAAAACTAAACGTCAGGGAGTTTTTAATCAATTTTCGTAAGACAGGGAGCCGAACACTAAATATACCAAACATCATGAGCCTGACAGTAATTATCCCTAAGACAAAACACGGGAGACTACATGATCATTTCTAGAAACCTAGGGACACTAGAAATATGGTGACAAAATCCAAAGAGTAATTTATCCTTAAAAAAAATCTCTATTCTCTTTGGAATTTGAAGTAAATTTAATTTTAGGCCATGTTATTTTTGGAAAATGAGGACGCTTAAATCACCGAGCACGTAAACTATTGACGAAGATTATACTACGTCAATATAAATATGTTAAAATTTAGTAATAATGTTTTACCGCTCCATTTAATCAATAAAGTAAATATTCATATTGCCATTAGTTCGATAATTAAATAGACATAAAACAGTTTAGATATTTGGATACTAAGTAGGTGGTTGAAGAGACCACTTTTGTCTCATGTGTTTGTGGATTCCTTTATTGTGTGGTAATTGACCAACACCTCCAGTTTATCCTGTCCACTTGGGAACATATAATCTTCACGAGGGAGGATAAACTTGACTTCTGGCTTTTATTTTGTATAAAATAACTGAGCATTATAGCACATGGTCCGCAAGTAAGTAACGCATTTATCAGGCCCAAAATAATACTAGCCCATGTTCATCTCCCCCTTTTGTGGAACCTGCCATTTTACCATAATATTTAGGAGAAAATTCTTCAATATTCTTAAGAAAATTCATGTCCCGTATCACTTGAACCGATAAATATTTCACCTTTTGCTGCCCAATTAGTCTCTAAGCCGTCTGATAAGCCAAAGTCAAAAGTATAATTATGAGCTTAACCCCTTCAAAAACAAGGTGCTATGAGCTTTGACGGTGTCAAGAAACAAGAAATACCAGTTTTGGTCAACTCTTAGGTGTTTTAACATAAACCGCAACAGAAACAAGGCGATAAAATGTTAGAAGAGAGAAACTTTCACCCCACGTCATTATAACGAATTTTTTATGCACGAACATTCTTAGTTTAGGAGCAACGATATGTCAACTTGGAAGTTCACAACAACCATGTTCTTGACCAAGCTTCGCAGGACAGGTGTCGGATTTTGAGTTGCAAAGCCTGATTTGTTCTTCCCAGTTCGTTTTGATGAAATATTGCGAAGTTCTATTCCACAACTACCTGAGGTGAGCAGGGACCTAGACAAGTTGTTTGGAACTTTGAACTAAATCAGGTCAAATGTTCCCAAGGTCATCTTGGGCAACTAACCCTGTTCTTGTCACGTTGAGGAACGTCTGAAGAAGTCAAGGAACATTTGAAAGCGATTTCAAACCCGTGTTTACCAAGTGTTCATGCAGGATGCGGCTAGTTTCGCACATAACTTACGTTACGAGGACGTCGACATGACAGGTTTCACACATAACTTACGAGGACATCGCCATGCCTGTCACAAGGCCATTTTCTCGCGAGGTTCGTCCACACATACAGAAATCAAGATCGGGGAAACCATAGAAGCTTCTTGTTTGAGAGAGTATAATATGCCTTCTGCACTGTACAATTCCATAGCACAACAACAACGATAAGCCAGCACGTAAGAAACAGAGTACCTTCGAGCATGCATGCTGTCATCTCTTCCTGCGCTTTGTCTCCACCTGATATAAAATAACAGGAAGGCACCATTAGATAGCATCGAAACAGGATAGATGTATAACAGGAAGGCTGGCCATTAACATGGGACACAATCAGTTGAGTAAGCGTTAACTAATCGTAACTAAAAGCTCAATGTAGAACCCAACACACAGAATCTCATATATCTAAGAATGCTAGAAATCGAAAGATCCATTATTGTGATTCTCGTTCAACAATTGTTCTGGGAACATATTCCACATCAAGTGTACGAGTGTCTTGTCCCGCATGGTTGCAGAAAAACTTAATAGAAGATCGCAGAGGCACACTTAAGCTATCTAGTTGATTCAGCTAGTTGATAAACTGATTACACCAATCGCAATACACCAAACTGCCGGCAGTTAAAATATGGAAGTGTTAGTCCAGAAACATCTAGCACCACTTTCAATGATGTTCAAGACAAAACAAGACCAAGAAAAGTCATGTTTAGGTAAAAGCTTGGTTATAAATTTACTGGTGCGCACTGCCCTTATATGTCATCTCCCCCCTCTTGATTCCTACCAAGCAAGGAGTTAGTTATAATAAACCATAAACCTTTACAAATATCAGCATCGGCAATTACAAAAGCAAGATGCAAATTCACCATGCAATCCGAGTGCCAAGCTTAACAGGTATCAAAAAAACTTGTCCGTCACAGACGGATGGAAAGAAACATAGAAACAACAATGTTCTGCATTCTTCTTTCTTCGAAGCATGAACAACTATCAGTTAAGAGATACCTAAGGAACATACTGTGGCAGCCAATGAAATAAGAGAAGTAAATGAAGAAACTAGCACGGGATCCAATGCAATAAAGTAGATATCTCACAATAACCGGTATATGCAGTATGACCTGCATACCACTGGAACAATAGAGCTAAAAAATGGAACATACTCATTCCAACATAAGCCCCTAGTTCATACGAATATGGCAACAGTTCAACCCAGAAAAAGTTTTTTTTAGGTAAGCCAGGAGCAGTCTGTGAAGCTAATTGTGCTCAAGAACCAACAAAGGAATTTGTTTCGTATGTACAATGTCTTGAATCAAATCTTAATCAAATAATCCCATTCTGAATGCAAGATAAGCACTATGGCAGTTTCAATCCATATAAGTGTAACATAGAACATCACAAACAGCATGCAACATAAGAATAGACTCCTGAAGTTTACGATTCAAGAAGGTTAGTGCCAGGATGATTGCTGCTATATATTTGTAAATGACATGACAGTAAAACAGTAAGCAACATAAACAAGCTTGGCAGCATCAAGAAAACGCAGGGAAAATACCAGGAATGCGTGTTCTACTGAAATTCTGATTATATAGATCTTCTTTATATCAGCAGCAATCTACTGAAACTGTAATCGAGGTCAAATGAAGAGCATCTTCTCACCTTAGTTTCTACAGGAGCGGATACTGGGAATGTGTGCAATGACCTTTTTGCATCGTCATCAGATTGACAATCTAAGCATAGAAAATGATCCAATTTTTTGGCTTCTTCAATTGTCATACCCATACAAGAAGGATGAAACCTGCAACACATAGCAGTATGCCGCTGAGTGACATAAAACTAATAAAAGAGAGTTAGGAAAAAAATCAAAAGCACGTCAGTCCAGGTGATTATGAAAATGTAAAAGTGAAGACGGGCTAATCTGAAAAGAAATAGAAGACTCAAAAATCATAACGGGCTTTCAAAACTCTGGCTAAGCACCACTAGGATCAAATCATGATATGATTCTCAATGAACTAGGCTAATCTGAACCAAAATATAAGATCCAACTGAAGAACATTTGAGGAGAAATTGAACCATATTATCTCATTTCTTTAATGCAGATAAACTAACTGCACCATGAGAAACAGAAGGCCAGCATCAAGATTTCTCGTCTTCCTATATCGATCACCATTAAACAAACCGCAAATGCTGACTATTTATGTATCACTTATTAAATTGAACTTCCATCAGAACCTATTTCTCTTTTTGAAGTGATTTCAATCAAATACCAAGATTGGCAAGCATTATCATGAAACAGAGTTTCCTCCAAAACATACATATAAGATTTCAATCAAAAGAAGATATACCAATCTTTGCATCCTTCGCACTGCACCATCAGGTCATCAGGGTTGTAAGGCATCTCACATTTACAGTACCTGAAAAACGAATCAAGATTTAGGTCGACACTAAACACCTACGAAAAGGGAAAAGCAGAAACGAGATGAACGCAACTCACACGGCAACACGGTCAGGGGTGAACCCGCCGGTGGAAGCCTTGTACTCAAACCTACAAAAGTAATCCTCAGCTCCAACATTCTCAAGCTTAGTGTAGTTCTTGAAGGAGTGCACAGTGCACTTGCCTTCTATGGTATGGGCGCTCTGGATATCAAAATGGTCGGACAGGAAGAGTTCCTTGGCGCCATGGAACTGGCGGCGACCGCCCATGGACTCCTCAGGACGGTAGTACCACCGGACATGCACTTTAACACTGTTCCTGTGGTCAGCCTCAATCTTCTCCACACGCGCCACATACGGCGGCTTATCGGAGTCCGACGGCCGCATCAGCACGCAATCCCCAGCTGGAAACCCAAACACCAACACAATAACAACTAAACGAAGAGAAAAACAAAACCCCGAAACGGTTTTCCACAATGGAGCCGTAAAGATACGAACTTTAGAATCCTATGAGTTAGCTAGCTAGCTAACTGGGTCTTCAAAAAGGGAACAAATTAAACCCAGAAAGAGTGGGAAAAATAAAAACTTGGTCTTGAAAAGAAGAGAGTATTGGAAAAAGTTGGGAAGGAGACATACGTCGAACAATTTTGGCGGTGCCCTTAATAGTGTAGGAATCGAGGTCCTTTTTTCCTGGTTTAGTCTTGGCCATGGCTTATTTTTATTTTGGAGGTCAATTTTAGATGGTTCCAGCTCAGTAGCCAGTCAAAGTTTGGATCTTTGAGGTGGGAAACCAAGTGGACGGGAGATGGCAGGTGAAGATAGAGATATGGGAAGGAGGGTTTTAGGGCTACGGTTTTGAAGAGGAAACCCTAGCCACCACGTACAGGAGGAACTCGGGGGGAGGAGGAGCCGCTTACAGTTGGTTATCTCTGCGTCCGGAACTATTTTTCCTGTCGGATAGAGACAGGAGAGAGAGGGGGATGGCAATTTTTCTTTTCTTTTCTTTTTTTTGTTTTCCAATGGATTAAGAATGGCAAAGGACATGGATGCAATTACAATTCATAAGACCGTGACTTTTGCTTTTTATCTTTAAAAATTAGAATTCAGGAAAGATCTAACTCTGAAAAAATCTGGCAGAATCATGACGACCCGTGCGTCCATATTATTTACAAATCACTTAATTTTTTAAAAAATATAAACTATTAATTATTCGCAAATAGCAACCAGACACTCGAAAATGTAAATGCAATTGATTTGTTTATTAAAAAATTCAATATAAAAAAACAAACAAGAAAAAAAAAGTTGGCTAAACGAGAAAATTTAGTAACTAATAACATACATATATATTATTTTAATATCATTTGAAAGAATCTGAGTAGTATCAAAGCATAATCCTAAAGATTCATATTGATGGATCTACCTAACCGAGGGGGTAGCGTATGAAAATCTGCTTGCCGTCCTCGTGAGTAAATGCCGGGACCTCATCCACCTTCACGGGCATATCGAGGTTAACTTTTGTAGCCGAGATAGCAATAGAGTAGCCTACTGGCTGTTGAACTTTGCACTTAGCCTTCTGAGTGGTTTTCATGTACTACAGAACCCTCCGGATGGTTGCTACCGCTTTTTAAGGGGTGATTTTTCTGACTCTATTCCATGTAATACTTTTGCTATTTAACGAAGGAGTGTCGGCCAACTGTGGACTAGTTGATTGTTCGACCTATTAAATAAAAGAAGAATGTGTATATCCGGCCAATTCATGTACGACCGTCTCAATACTTCTCTCAGAATCGTGAGATTCAGAATCTATTCGGTCTTCAACTTCGCGTATGCCACTTAATGCTTCCTCAGATGTAGTCCTTGAATTCTTATTCTTGAAGGTCTTATATCTCATTGCTCGAATTTCAGCACTCAATTCCTCTGCAACCTTCACAAATTTTCTAACTTGCATGTAAAATGCTTGGAGTTCAATACATTGTCTCTCATAATTACCATTGCTCCCCATACATCCCTGAAAGCTGATCATGGTTGGACAAAATAAATTAAAAATTTCAGAACCAACTTACAGAATGACTAGTCTTCGGTATTATAGTTGTACCTTCTTCGTCTGAACTCTGATTGAAGCTATCTTAATGTCCTTGGAAAGCTGAGAGATAGTTCTTCAATTTTGACAGAAATATCTATCTCCTAATTTGGCAGAGAAAAAGACCAAAATGCCCTTCAAAGCTAACTGAATTTGTAATCAACTTACAGATCAACCAGTCTGTAGTATTTCAGTCGTATCTTCCCGGTACGAACTCCAATTTTGGTATTCTTGGTATCCACCGAAAGAGAAAACAACGATCTTCAATTTTGATGAAAAAAACTTCTTTAGATTCGGCTCCAAAGAGGAACGAAACGCCCTCCAAAGTCAGCTAACTCTGCTGGGCGTCATCTTTCAGCACAACTTTTGACCAGTTTCGTCCCTTTTGTGGAAGGACTCAAAACCATATGGGTAAGCTCGTAGTTTTAGGCAAATCAATCACTCTTCTCAGATGTCCTCCTTAGTCCCACCGAGCGTGATAAGTTGTGATAGAACGTCAGAAATGATCTTAAGAACGGGTCCGAAATGGTCGTCCCAAGAGCGATTCAAACGAAAGGGAGAAAAGATGAAATAGGGGGTGAGAGAGGAGAAGAAAGAGAGTGGGAAGAAAAGATGTTTATTGATAGGGATAGGAGAAAAATATGAAAAATATGAAAGATAAAACCTACGATAAAAACTATGAAGCTAAAAGTTTGATGTGTTATTTTTTTGGTGTCCTTCTTATATAGAATAAGCTAGCACTAACCCCATACAAAAACCCCAGGGCGTGTTCAGTATAGAAAAACCTAACATAGCTTCGGCTTAATAAGAAAAAATTTAAACTGCCCAAAACTTTTAACTCAAGTTTGACCCCTTTCCATGCCGAATTTGGAAAAGTCATAAACTAAAAATCTGTAGATCTCTGTCTTCTCTTTCTGTGACTTTTAGAATCGCGTCAATCCGATATTTGAGCCGAAAGTTACGGCCTTTTTATCAAAATAAGTTTAGCAAATCTGCGAATTAATTTTTATCTCCAACAGAGTGTATGCACTCACCACTTTCACAAAAAATTGTTACTACCTAGTATTATTTGGACACATATTAGACTAACTAATAAAATTATATTGAATGTCATAAAAAAAATTTCATCATTCCGTTTTAAAATGACACCTTTGTTGGCTTCTAATAGAAGGTCGAATTAGTTCCCTATAAGGCTTATTTAGAACGTACATAGAGAATATAGTACAACATCTATAAAGTGATCCTCTCTAAAGTGATAACCTCTCTAAATTGATAAAAAGTTTCGATCCCGAGTCGGGACCAGTGTTAAAATTTATTAACCCCTCTGTCGTAATAACTAATATTTTTATAGAAGACGTTAGTGGTAAATTTCTGATCCTAACTTTCGCATAAAGTGATATTTTTAATAAATATATATTTTTGCATATTTAACGAATGTGAAAAATATTTTTGGATACAATTTGTGTTAGAATTGCTTTTTTGATAAATTTTACATCATCATTCGTATTCTAAATTATCTTCGAATGGTTCTTGTTATCGTCGTCTTATTGTTACAAAAAATATTTCAATAAAGTATTGAATGTGAATAACGTTATAAGCCGAGATTTTAAGTGAACTTCTGTTATTTGATAACCTCTCTAAAGTGATATGTTTCTCTGGTCCCACCGATATTACTTTAGAGGGGTTTTACTGTAGTGGAAACGATCCTAAGCTGATTGCTATTAATATGATACCATGTCGAATTTATTGTCCTCAATACCTCTTTTTTTTCATCAGATTTGGTCCGAACATGTATTTTTGTCCAAGACCGTCCTAGAACACGCAATGGTTCGCTTAATTATGATACAATGGTTCGCTCAGTTATGATACAATAGGTTGCCCAGTTATGATGCAATGAGTCTCCCGAAGCGGTCCCGATTTTTTCAGAACATGTACTAGTTCACTTAGTTATGATGTAATGGTTAGCTCAATTATGATACAATAGTTCACCTAGTTATGATGAAATAGTTCGCCCGAAGTTCGCCGAATGGGCCGAATATGCCATTCCAAAACACGCGCTGATTCGCCTAGTTATGATAAAATGGTTCGCCCAAAATGGTGTCCAAGACGGTCCTGAAAACGAAATTCCGGGACCGAATCCGACCTTTTTTTGGGGGGTGGGGGGAATTGTCCTCACATACCTTCATTACATTGCACATTGACTAAATCAAAACTATCAAAAATATTGATTCATTGTGTGAAAAATTTACCGAGCCACTTAGTAAACAAAACCACTTTAGAAACAGTTGTTTGGCATATGCAAAGATGCTTGGCAGATCCATATAATATGGAGGGAGAGGGCTAAACTTGTGGAATTGAAGCGATATCAAGGGAATATTAACCAGAATCTGCATCAGCAAGGCATAATATACCCCTTGAATCTTGATCCCATTCCGAAATGTGTTCATCGTCAACAATAATTTGAAGAGCCGAAGAAAGTAGAAAGTCACACCAATGAAGTCTAGAGTTTCTGGATGACAACAGAACTGGCTATGCCAGCCTCCTCTATCGTCTGATCTTGGTCAGTGAGTTGCTTGGGCGGGAATCCCATCGTCTGCAGTTGGTAATTTCTAGACCCGCCGACTCTTGATGCATCGATGAAGCCACGTATATCTCTGATGGTGTGACGCAAGTTGAAGCACGATACCATGCGAGTGCCATCAGCTAATCTGAGCTGAATTGAAGTTGTGGGTAATGAAGAGTCCACGACTAATCCCCTTGCGGACCTTTGAGCTGGCGTGGAGGAAGCAGCAGCAGCAGAGAGAACTGGATTAGAAGCAGCTTGGGCAGCGGAATCAGAATCAGAACTATCAGCCAGAGTTCTTCCAACTCCAGGGAACGGAGTTTTGCGCTTCAGATGTGTCGGACGCGGAGAGTAGTCTTCATCCTGCCTCTCCACAGCCCTGCGTCTAGCTTGATCAAAAGTCGCATCACCGTTGTACAGCTTATTAGGAGCCTGGACCGGCATTCCACTGCCACACAGAAGTCAACAAGAGCAGGAAAGCATCAAGGCAAAAGCACACAACAGTTGATCAAATAAATCAAGAGACGACCGGCATTGATTTCGGGGAAGCAAACAGACTGCGTGCTCCTTTTGCTCGAACGAGGAAGATAACCCCCACACGCAGTTCAAGCACCTCCTCCACCCCTATCATCCACAATTCTCTAACAAGGGATCCATCGATAGCACCCACAATTCTCTTTGTTACGGGGTTTAAAACCCGAAAGACGATCAGATTATATTGTCGATAGAACCCACAATTCTCTCTGTCACGGTTTATAAAACCCTAAGAGGACGATCAGATTATAATTTTGAGAAACGAAGTTACCTGTTCTCGTCGGCGGCGTAATACTGCTGCGCCTCATCATCCTCATCCTCGTCCTCGTCCTCGTCCTCGTCTTCCTCGCTGTCACCGTCGGGCGCCTGGTTCAGATCGGCCAGGGTGCGGACCCCACTCCCGCCCTCCCCCGGCTTCTTCCCCTTAGAGCGCAGCGAGTAGCGAACCCTAGGCGCCGGCGGCTCGGCGTCGGCGGGGGAGAGGGACCTCGACAGGGACCGGGACCGGGAGGGGGAGTAGTCCGAGGACTGGGACTCCGACGGGGAGCGGGGGACTGCGGACGACGCCTGGGGGTTGGGTTGGATGATGGTTGTGGTGGTGTTGTTGTCGAGGAAGGTGGAAACGGCGGCGTCGAGGTCCCACTGGTGGGACTCCAGGAAGAAGACTGCTTCCTCCTTGGAGGCGGAGGTGATCTCCATGAAGGATCCTATTAGCTCCCCATTCGATGCGGCGCCGTTTAGGTCCAACGCTTGCCCTTCCATCGGTTGCTTGCTTCCTCTCTCGTTGCTTGCTTCTTAATTCTTATTGCCTTTTCCAGCATATATATATGCTAACTATATCTCTATTGGAATATCGAATTTCATTAATTTAAAAACTAATTTCAATAGTTATCAGTTAATTGATAACAGTTGAGTCTCTACAAAATAGATAAAGATAAAATTCAACTAATTTTTTTAATAACATTAATTATTTTATTAAACTTTAAATTATTTTGGGCAAATTGCCCTCAGCTTCTTGGAGTTTGCTTAAATTACTGTTTTGGCCCCCCAGTTTGGTTACGTTGAATTCTAAGGTCCCTTGCTTATGCCATCATTCAATTTTTTTATTTTTTAAATCAAGAAAATGACTAGTATACCCTTAAAAAAATGCATCTTCTTCCCTGACTATCTCTCTTGTTTGCAAAGTAGCGGACACCCGCCGCCGGCGAAGAAGGGAGGTCTGATGACAATGAGGAGTAAGAAGCGAAGCTGTCCTCGCTGGTGTAACCCTAGCGGTGATAATCCTGATGGTTATCGTGATCGCCGTCCTCGCCGTCACCGTCTTCAAGCTAAAACACCCCAAGATCACCGTCGACCACATTGAGTTTGATTAAATTAGAACAATGTATTCAAGATGTCAAAGTTTCTTATTTAACTTGGACCAATATATTCACTAATTGATTAAATTGCTCGTTGTTCGGGTTTGATTTATATGCGCCACATATTGGGCCGAGGTAATCGAAACCCGTGATAGAGCAGGCCAACAAAGCCCACGCCCAAATTGATACAGACAAGAACAGCCCACACAATCAGTCACCCGCACCCTAATCACTCTCTCTCTCTCTCTCTCGGCCGAGCTCTCCCCTCTCCCCGCCGGTGCAGCCGCCGCCGTCTCTCTCTCTCTCCCCTTCTCCGCGTCTTAAGGTAATCTTTTTGCCCTTAATTAAGACAAGGTGAAGAATGTGTCTGGCTGTCTGAATTTCCGATGATGATGAATATCTAATGTCGGGCTCTGTTGAGAGATTTTTTCACGTCTGGCTAGGATGAGAGAGACCTGTTTGTTTTGGGTTAAAGGCGCCACATTTACCTTAAAGCTTCAATCTTTTCTTTCTCGCCGATGCGTATTTCTTGGATTTTAAGCGAGAGAGAGCAGAATTTGAGGTTTAGGATGTTCACTGCATTTGAATTGACGTCTCTATATTGGTTATTATCGCCTTCCCGGTTCGGTGATTGAGCGGTTTTCGATGTGTTTAGCTTGTGTATTTGATGGTAGTAGGGTTTTGCAGGTTTGTAAGTGAAGAGATGAATGGGTTCAAGGCTTTCAAAGCTCAAGTTCCAATTGCGTGGAGCCCTAATCTGTACATAACCTTGGTTAGGGGTATTCCGGGGACAAGGAGACTGCACAGGCGCACTTTGGAGGCGTTAAAACTACGCAAGTGTAACCGAACGGTTACACAAAGGAACAACCCCAGTATCAGGGGAATGATTGACCAGGTCTCAGTTTACATTCGTACTGCTGCATCTCCAACTACTTCCAGTTTGGAATATGATTCGAGTGTTTGCTTTCCTTGTTTTTGTATCAGGTTAAGAGGCTGGTGGTGGTTGAGACAGAGGAGATGTACAAAGCTCGGAAACAAAACTTGGCAAACCACCGAGCACTTCGTCCCCCGTTGGTTGTTAGCCACTCATCAGTCCCTTCAAGTAGTTCTTAGAGAGTGTAATACTTTTATTACAGTATCCTAGAGGTCAGTTTTTTTTTGTGCTGCTGAGTCAGATAATGTATTATCTGGAAGTATGTGAGTCGTAACTTGTGCTGAACCCTTTCTTCGCATTACATTGGCGGTTCTGCTGATTATCATTATACTTTCCTGAAAACTTTTTCAAAGAAATTCTACAAAATTCATTCTGGACTCATGGTGTTTTTTGCTTCATCTGAAATGCGAATCAAGTAATGCTCTTGGTATTCATGATCAAGTATTGGGCATGCTTGTTTTCCTGCGAGTCAAATAATGTATTATCCAGAAGTATGCGATGATTAAATAATGTTGAACCATTTCTGTGAGTTACATGTTGGATTCTGCTAATAGTCTGGCTCATTATACTTGCCCAGAAACTTTGCAAAGAAATTCTACTAAAGTCATTCGCAACTCATGGTTCTTCTATTTCTGTAGTACTTTTTTGCTCTAGGCATTCATAATCAAATATCGTGCATGTATGTTGTGAATCTGAACGTCAAAATGTACTGAACATTCATCAGCGGATATTGAATATATGAGCTTCTACTAGCTATATGAGGCTGTCACCATTTAATGCTGAAATAGTAGAAAGAACTCTAATGGAGACATAGTTGCCTTAAATCTCCTCAATGCTATGTCTCTTTTCAATCTCTATAATAGTAAAATCATCCCCGACCTCCTTGAGTTCTTCTTCTCCGTACTTGTCAGACTCTGTAGAATGCTGCACTTTGTATTGGTGTCTGGTTGCAAAGAGCAGGAATAAAAAGAAGTTGAGAGCTCCTAGCACTGCTAGCATTAAGTAGAAATTATCCAACATCCCTCTATTTAGATTGCTCCTGAGCCAGGTCTTGTTTGTTGCTTTGTCTACTAGAGACACCAGTATGCTGCTAAGAAAGAAACCCATTGAGAGAGTGCTTAGGAATAGCCCTGTGCTCATCGACTTCATCCTCCCCGGTGCTTCTCGTATAAAGAACTCGAGTTGACCTACGTAGGCAAAAGCTTCTCCAGCACCCACTAGGAAGAACTGAGGTACTAGCCAGAAAGCACTGATTCGAGTATTGTGCTTAACAGCCATTTCTCTTCTCTCTTTCTCGACGATGGCAGCTGCGATCATGGCAGCTATCGAGAAAACGAGTCCGATTCCAACCCTCTGCAGGCTGGTCAGTCCTTGGGCATTCCTGGTGACCTTTCTGGCCATAGGGACAAAGACCCTTTCATTCAAGGATGTGAAGAGGAGTATGGTAATGAAGAGGAATGCCGACAAGGAACCTGCGGGGACGTCGAAGGAGCCGATTTTTCTGTTCATGATGGTAGCTTGTTCAATGGTGAAAGTAGTCATCTGGGAATAGACAGTCCAGAATAGGATGCATGTGGACCAAATTGGAAGGAGTTTTACTACCATCTTCACCTCTTCTACTTCCATGACAGTTGAAACTAGCCATGGATCTTTCGTTTTAGCGTCCGGCAAGTATCGGTCATCAACTATTGCAGCCTTGTCAAGACATCTGCAAAATCCATATGCATATATCAAGATGAGATTCACCAATACTGTTTTTCTGGCAACTTATGTCATGTCTATCAGTTGATGGATTGAAATTAGTTTATGGTGGGTTACTTGAAGCCTAAGAGCCGAGGGAGGTCGATGATGAAGAAAGTTGTTACTTAGTCAGTGTGTTGCAGAGGAAAGTTGTTAACTTCGCTACTGATTAGCTTATATCAAGCAGAAGAGTTGAACTTACTTGAATTTATCGGTATGGGGGACCTTGGCGTCGCTGTAATCGTTTAAAAGGCTGGGATGAACAGGATAAGGAAGGCTTCTCTTTCTCCAGGCCAAGAGGATCACCCGCCATATAATCGTTAAAGGGCTCCCCTGAGGTTTCTTGTAGCGGTACCGTGCTGTACCGCAAAGTAACACAGCAACAGCAATCGCCATCGTTCCTGCTGATATCCCGTAACCCCACCCTCTCCCGACGTTATCCTGTATGTATACCAGCACGATAACGGCGAACAGGGACCCGATGCTGATGAAGAAGTAGAACCTGTTGAAGAAGAATACCATGGCCTTCCCTTCTTTGGGGTCTCTGTCGTCGAATTGGTCAGAACCGAAACCAGACACATTCGACTTGATTCCGCCTCCACCTAGTGCTATGATATACAATGCTGCATACAGCAATATCAGCTGATGGCCGGTGGCCTCGATACACTGATGATGTTGCGCCCTAGAGTCGTCGCACGGGGGTGGTCGCATGCTTGGGATTGTTGTAGCCAGAGTAAGCAGAGTCACCCCCTGGTTTGAACAGAATCACCAAGTATTAGCTACAGATTTTTCAGCACAGCTGATACATGAATCATTGGTATGTATCTCAGTTTGGACCTCACCAGAGCAGCAACTGATCCGAATATCGAAACGGTCAGGTACCGGCCGAGTTTAGCATCAGCTACGAAGCCTCCTAGTAGGCCGAGGAGGTTGAGTGTTCCCATGAAGTTGGTCACAACAGTTGCCGATTTCGCTGAAGGAATATGCAGGTCCCCCACCAAATAGGTCACCAGATTCATCGATATCCCCATGACACATATCCTCTCCGAGAGCTCCGTCCCTGCAAAAACTCATTGTTCAAGAGATGAACAAACACATATCCCCTACAAGGCCTATCCAGGAGGATCTCAATTACCCAAAATGAGTCCGGCAGCGAGCCATCCTCCGGTTTTCAACTTGTCGGCCGGGTTTCCCTTGAAGTCCACCACCATATCATCACCTGCATCATCTCCTTGGCTCGCCACTAAAACCTGTTATTACAACAGTTGGAAATTAAGTCAGAAGCCAAATTTCTTCGTACTGTGGGCTAAGAAAACCAGCTAGCTGAGGAAAAGTTCATTACCATTTTCTGCAAGTTTAACCAAAAAAGAAGGTATCCAACTTTCCAAGAGAGTAGCTTAGTTATAGGAAGGGAGGGAAGGTGCAAGTTAGCTACCAGCCGAGGACAGCTAGCTGCAATATATCGTGAGTTGCATGAGAGTCCAAAACATGATAAGGGTAAGGTAGGGCAAATGTAAGAGTGATGGTCCCACAACAATTTCTAGTGGTGTAAGATTCGCTCATTGTTTAATTGATTGATTGGTTGGTTTTTTTTTTGGACTTTTGTTTGGTTTATACTATCTGGTATTTGGATCTACATAGTCGACTAATCTAAATTTGAGTTATTCTGAGATATTTGAAAGGTGGTAAAAGTCATCCAAATCAAGGACTAGAACTCACTCAAAATCTGGTTAATCTAGAATAACGTTCTCGTAGGTGTTTCTTGGTTTTTTTTTTAAATTTTTTGCTGAACTGTTTTTGGACCTTGCAGGTTACGAGAATGTGATGTTTGGATGTATTAACTCTTTTGCCTCGTAAGACCAGAAACTCTACTTTGGTTTGTGGTTTTGGTGCTTCCGCCCTTCCCTGACAATACCCAGAAAGTGACAAATCATTCATTCCCGATTTGGGCCTTATTTCATCATGATCGTCATTGTAATAAATGTTACCATATTCGTACCGCGTGAGGAGAGTAACAACGAGAAACTAGATTAATACGATTTAATATTATAATAAAATTTTTATATTACGTGTCACTTGTAATTTTGATCAACTTTTTTTTTGGAAAGTAATTTTGATCAACTGTTGTCCGTAGGTTCAAGGTTTGATAAAAATAAAAAATAATAATAATAATAATAGATTATAGGTCAACTCAATATTTTTATTGATTATTTTTCAAACTATAATATCATGGATAGTTAAAAAAAATTATTAATAAATAAGGTACGCAGTAGTTCTTTCCAACCAATATTGTTTTCCCACCTATAAACATGGCAGTTACTAATGGATCAACAGTTAATGTCTTTGCTTGGGACCTTTTTCGAGCGAATCATAATTATGGGATTTTAAATCAACAATTATATGATACGTGGCGCTCATTTCACGTTGGGATCAAAAGATTTTATATTTATTATAGCGCAAGGTGGTATTGTGGTATGTGAAAAGTATATATTATTCACTTTATTATGATCTTGTAGGTCTACCAGAATCTCTGGATCCTTCATTTGATGCTATAATGGCTATCACCCCCAAGAAGTTTGGGCCACGTGGAAAGTTGTGATATGCTTCCACCCGCCATCCCACGCCATAATTAAACGTGATACCTTAGGAGAATGTGAAAATTACGAAACTATGGTCGGCAGGATTTTTCCCTAGCACCAAAAGAATGACATCTAAGTTGTATTAGTATTTTTTATATATATAGAAGAAGTTGTATTAGTATAACTACTATGATATTCCTCTAAAAAAACTACTATGATATCAGTTGGGAAATACCGGAAAATACTAAAATTAATTGTCAAAAAAGTTATTCTAGGTGATAAATAGGTCTCGAGTTTGAGTTTTGTGAAACACAATAGAGTTAAAAATTTGTTGAGATAATTTTATCGTTATTAAAAAGTGATACCTTATTTAAATCCGAAATGATATGTTCTACATTAAATATAGGTTGAAATTTAAATCTACAATGCAACAAAGTTAAAATTTAATATAGCAAATTTTGACATCATTTGAGATCTTGCCTAACTTAACCAACTCATTTGGTGTTTGAATATCAGTTAATTTTGAGAAAAATTTATGTTTAAACTAAATATCTTATATGATGTTATTTAAGTGTTAGGGGTTAGCATTTTTGTCAATATGGTATTGTAGAAACACTTTTGAAAATTGTACGTAGATATATTGCATTGTTTTGATATATGGTTGTCTAGTACCTTAAGTGTTGTGACCATGGTTTAGATGATGTAATTATGCTTTGGTAATTTTTTAGGAGTAATAAATTTTTTTTAAGTGTTCGGTAGTAAACGAGAGATATTTTCAATAAAAAGGGTAAACTAGAGATATTTATATACGTCATTGTAGTCATTACCATGTGGAATAACTATATGACGTGTATCAGCAGCAATTTCCATCTTTAGGCTTCCAGGAAAATGGACCGAAGATATTCAATTGACTAATTTCTCAGAGTTTTTTTAGGTGGGTGACTCATTTCCAAGTTTTTCAAGGTTAATTTCATAGTTAAGTAACTATAGAACGCAACCTAGGCGAAACGTTAATGTCAGAATTCCGTTTATTAGTTAACCGCTTCCTCCAAGTAGACAAGTGTTGTTTCCCGTAATTATGAAAATAGACATTAGAACCGAGAATGGGGGCACTCCTAATTTTTTGTTTTTTGTGTTAAGATTAGATATCTGACAATAGTACCTTGTTTGGAAGAAAGAAAGAATGTGAAAAAATGATTAAAAGTGAGTTCAATTTACCAAACATTTTTAACCATTTTCATCCAATTTATTTTCATCCCCTCCTCTTAGATCTACAAAAGTTGATGACAAGTCTAGGCGAAAATGTTCTTAAATGCTAGGCAACATCCGATATTGTTACTAAGAGAGATTTTGATATTTAAGCAGTTTATATAGAGCAATATTTTTATGCATTGTAGTTATATTAAAGATATATTACAATTTTACTTATAAAAAAATCTACCAACGCCAAACAGCCCTAGTCTCTTCTGTTGACCAACTGTGTTGAAAAGACAAATCAATGGGCAATATGTAATTATGTTTACAAAGAGCATATAGAATCGTGATCTATCGTATAATTTGATACACTCAATAGTTAATATTTTACTAATTAATAATTTTGTGATGTACGTACAAGATTCACCGGTATCATAGTACAACTTATATGGCTATGAATATGATTCCTTTTGTTTTAGTAATCATCAAATCAAGTGTTTTGGAAGCTATGTCAAACTAATATATCTTATGCTATGCACGGCATTTGATTGACAGAATGAGGATCATATCATTCAAGAGACCAATGTTGAAAAATAAGCCATTCGCCGTATTCAAACATTAATTTATTTATGTAGGTTAATAAAAAAGTCTCGAGTTCGAATCATAAAAAATGTAATAATTTATATACTGGTTAGATATCATCTCTCATCATTTAAATGTCTCACCAAACTTAAAATTGAATTAATCGGCTCGATAAATATCTCGATATCATTAAAAAAATGTAGTTGAAAAGACGTAACGGTACAATCATTCAAGTGAAGTTATTCCTCGTCCTCCATACTTTCATGAAACGAATAATTAATGACACTGTGTATATTTTGTTTGTATAAACGATGTGAGAGGTTCTTAACTTTTATTCATCAACTAATAGGTAGAGTAGTACATATATATGGGGGTAAATTCAACCCTTAAATGACAAAAGTATATATTACCGAACTATTACTAGTTTGTTAAACCGAATCATGTGCCTATGTGGCTGGACCGGGCTAACCTCAATTTGTTAAACCGAATCATATGCCTACATGGAAAATGACCACCATTTACAATATTCCTTTCCAACTCCCAAGCTATCCGTATTGACGTGACTCAAATTTCACCTCCCCGAAAAAATTGTCCGTTAGGTTCACTAACTTTTTTAGGGAAATGTGTCTTAGAAACCTTTCATTAATTAAGTAGTTACATTACATTAGATGAAAGTAAATATATAGACAATAAAATTAAAGAGAAATTGGTGAGGCATAAACATAGAATAACAAATGGACATAGTATAGGTGATCCTCGTAGGCATAGTGGAAGAGATGAGATGAGATGAGATGAGATGAGATGGGTCCACTAACTCGAGAATGCAAATATGTTATGGAAAATAGTTAAATTCATCTAAATTTAAATTAATTGATTTGTTAAGTATACAAGTTTCGAATAATTTTTGCGACATAAAAGTTGTGGGTTGATTACTTTGAGAATTGTTTTTCAAAAAAAATTTACTTTGAGAATATGACGGGTCAGGTGAGAAGGACGGAACTGCTTTCCGTGTGTGCAAACCGCCAATTCTAATTTGTTCTCTACGGCTCAGGAATTAACAAAGGCGTGGTTTTCTTTTCTTTTTCTTTTTTTCCCAGTGTCACACGCGCCGATATTCGATATAAAGTTATAAACCACTTATATCAAAGAAAGAAATGGATACAACCTTCTAAATTAAATTATTGAACAGATGAATCACTGAATACTTGTATATCTATTTATCTAACGTAAAAATATGGCTTAACCAAATGTAACAAGTTTGAACCTCGAAAACATAACATTTTTAAACTTTGATATGGATAGTTTTTTTTCACAAATTTGAGATCATTATGACAAATTTGGTTTTGAACAAAAAACAAAATTTACACTTGATTGGGCCTAATAAGAAGCTAATAAGAAGCAACGAGTTCTTCCTGATCACCAACTCCACCACCCTCCTTTGGGTGCATCAACCCAGCAAAAACGCCCACCAACGGCGCCGTATTGTAAGTACAGGCCTCGGTCTGCACGTAATTCCCTCTCCGGTCCATGAACTGGTCCTCCCAGTCGGGCCCACCGACCAACGCTCCGACCAGAACATTCGGGTTCGGTCCCTCCCGGCTGTACCAGTTGTCGTACCCCTGGGTGCACCCGATGAACCCCTTGTTCTCCCTGTAGGAAACGACCGACGCCCCTCGGTGGTGGACCCGGGTGGGGTAGTTCGGACCGAACCCGACCAAGTAACTCGTGTTCATCGGGTTGGATCCGAGTATGTAATCGACTTGGGACTTGGCGAACTCGAAGACCTCTTGGTGGGTTAGTGTTCCTTCGGGGCAGTTGAGGTTCTGGGACTTGTCGCGGAGGTAATGGGAGTAGGTCGTGAGGAGGAAGACCGAGGTGGAGACGTACTGCATGTTGTTCCATTGTCTGACGTAGAGTAGGCCGGCCGGGGTCCGGTCGACGTTGGTGCCGTTGGTGTTCTTGTTGAGGCACGAGCACAAGTAGTGTTCTGCCTTGGTTCGGTATCGTTCTAGGACGAGGGTGTGTTTCTTGTGTTTTTCTTGATGGAGCAACTGCGATTGGGTAAAACAAAACGATAGCCGTTAGATTGAGAATATTTTTCCAGTCGAAATCTTGAGAATTTCGTTTTATTTTTCTTAAGAGTAATCACTAAATCAACTCTCAAGTCAAAATATTAAAACATTACTCGGAAAATAGGCAATGGACACTATTTGTTATTATGGCAAATATCTTTTTCAACAGTAGAGTCTGAATTGAATATATTAGCCGGAGAATACTATGTTGTCGGCGAATGGAAGAGAATACCAAAAGAAGCTTAATGCTTGTACGATAGATGTAAATTTTAAAAAAAAATCACCCAAAAAAATGACATAAGAGTAACTACCGACAAAATGGACATGGGCTCAATTTTTTTACTGAGATTGTTGGCTGGGAATATTAAAGAAGCAGCAGAAACGGAAATTGACAGAGCCCTACCACGATGTCCTAAATAAATATCTAACATGTAAACTTCAGAAAATAACATATAATCTCAGATAATATACTTTGGTGTAATTATTGTTTGGGGACTTTTCGGATGAATAAAAATCTTACTTATTAAAAAAAGAAAATAACATCTAACACGTAACTATACATGGCCAGATGATATCTCAAAATAAGAGGTGATCTAACTAATAAGATGCATTATTTTAAAGTTAGGTTACACATTGTTGGACTCTTTCCTATGTTACTCATCTTTTCATGTGATCCACGTTTCTCCGCAAGTATTAATCCATCAATCAAACATCAGGAGGGACTTTTTTTAGGGGACATCAAGAGGGACTAGGCTAAGCAGAAACCTGAGAATTAACGAAGTCTAATCCAATCATCAATTAGCAGAGGATTATTCTCTTAATGGATCTTTAGATGGATCCCTAATTAATTAAGCCCACCAAATTAAATTCAATTCGATAATTGGCCCAATAATTGGTGGGTCTGGAAGGTTAACAAGGCTTGTGCGCTTGCTTCTCTTCCAACAGACTAAATCCATTAATGAGAGGAGTTCTATCCATTCACTTATAAATTAGTTGAGATCCACAGAACTGAAGCAGGGCCTACCAATTCAGACAGCCCAATCAAACCAACGCACTTACTACGTTAATGATATGAATAGTTATGAACAGTAATTCTAACGCAACCTCTGATGTAACCGGTCGGACTGATAAAACAAAAGGACGAGAGAAATTTTATTCATTCTTCGGTCAGTTTTCTAAAACATTGGATTTATGATTCTATTAATCTGATGTAAAGCTTCTATGTTAGAAAGGAGGCATAGCATCACATATGGTGCCTTAATTTAAGCTAGAATGGACTATGCGTGATTTGATGGTAGCGTGCCTATTATTATTGCACGTTTGAAATTTTTAACAAAAGGCAAATCCCTATAAAGATTTGTGAGCCCAGGTCTCCACAACCATTATCCCCTCTACTTTTACAAATGCAAAATTCTATGTAATTTTCACATAACTTTCGATTTGATCCACATAAAGTTCAAATTCACTCTAAAAAATTTATACTAGTCAGGAAAAAAATATCGGTAACAGAAAATAATCAAATATATATGTGTCCATAAATTATTTACATTCACTCCACCGCATATGCCGACTATAATAACTTTTTACAAAACGAACCGACTAATGAAACCAGTTAAAATGTCAGTCAACAATGTTGACTATCAATATTACCGTTCTCTAAGTTTTTGTTCAAAAACTGAGTCAGGTTAAATTAGTTGGACCATTTTTGTAAAACAATAGAGTATAGGCGCTCCGTTGCATATGCTCACTTATTTTATTTAGTCATTTTATGGTGTTTGTTGACCAGACTTAAGTTGTGTTTGTTGACCAACGACACAGAAAATGTAACTCCCAGAGAGAGAAGAAAGAGAGAGGTCATATACAATTAATTTACCTGAGAAGCGAGGATCTGAACACCAGCGTACTTAACGTCCCAACTAAACTCGGTTATGGCCCAACCAATCCCACCAAAAGACTCGGCATTCTTAACAACGTACTCCATGTACTCCTCGTTGTCGGTGGCCTTGTACAGCCACGTGGCTCCCCACAGCAGCTCGTCCATGTACCCACTCACCGACGCGTAGTAGCTCTTAGCCACCCCAACGCTCGCGTCGTACTTCCCCCTGTATTTGTCTCCAAACTCAAACAACTACACCACACCATAATTAATCATTGTTAACGTATCCTGCTGTCATATTACGAACAACGATTAATCAAATGTCACCATATCGGCTGGTGTGACTATGTATAGTTTGAGATTAATTTATGGTTTGCTTACCTGCTGGGCGTGGTGCAAGAGTAGGTGGGAGTAATGTGGGTTTGTTGTCCTAAACACGATCGAGGCGGCGGCCATCGCGGCCGCTGTTTCTCCGGCGAGATCTGACCCGGGGTTGCTCTCGTCGATCCGGTACGCTTGCCTGGACGTTGTCATGTCCTCCGGCCGCTGCCAACAATAGTGGTCCGTGTCCCCGTCTCCCACCTGATCAATCACATAAGACGGAAGAAAGTCAAAAACGACATTGTAGCGTACAAAAGTTGATAACGCCCGAATTGAAGTTTAAGTAAATGTAATGTAATTAAGGATCCGTTTATATATTTTGCACATTTTTTCCAACTTGTATAAATATTTTCCGATAAAATAAACAGAGCCTAATTATACTTTTTTAAATTACATTTATTTCGATTAGAATAATACAACTTCGAGTTTGATATTTTCGAGGCGTTTAGTGATACGTACTTCCGCCCATAAAACGTTTGGGCTAGTATGCGCTTTGATGAAATAATCAGTGCCCCATTTAATAGCCTCCAAGGCGTGGTCGAATTCTCCGTCGCCGACGATCTCCTCCCGGAATTCGATGACACCCCAGGAGAGCATCGTCACCGTGAACGCCATCGGCAACCCGAACTTCACATGGTCGCCGGCGTCATAGTAACCTCCTACCAAGTCCACCTGAGACAAAAAAAAACAGAGCACGATTAACATTAATTAGGCCAATGCAATAACAATTAACATAACATAAACATGTAATAACAGAGAGAACTGACTCCTTGTTCTAGGCCGTCGGTGAGTCCGGAGTGGTCGCGCCAGGTGACCCGCTGGTTGTACGGCAACCGGCCTGACCGTTGGGCCTCGAAGTACAAGAGGCTCTTCCTCAGCGCGTCGCCGTAATCAAAAGCCGCGCTGGCACTAAAAAGGGTAAGAGAGAAGACCACTAATAATAACAACAAGAAGGCGTTCTTGTTGTTCTTCGCCTCCATTTCCTTCTTCCTCTCTTGAACTCTCGGGAGAAGGAAAAGGTAAGAGTGGGGGTCAAAGTGAAGTAGCTACGAGGTCTAACTAAAGTCGTAATATTTGAAATTTGTCTTATAGTGTTGAGGTTTAGGACTAAAGTGGTCCGGAACCGGGGAAGCGTGTGAGTTGCACGTGAGAGTGTGCAGTGAGTGCTTTTTAGATTTTTTTCCCCTCTTCTTGGAAATTTTGGCTAGCGTGATTTATGCAACGGTTTACTGCCTATTTTCTCCCTCTTCTTAATTCCCTGTGATAAATTTGGCCAAGGTGTCGGCTGCAGGTGAGTTTTTTATGTCTTCGTATTTTTGGTGCTGGAATTAATTGTGATTTTCTAAGTTTATGATACTCTCTTTTTCTTCTCTGACTTGGCGTCATTTATTGGGCATTTAGTACCGTTCTTCGGATCATAAATTATTATATTACTAGTTACGAGTGTGATAGACTTATTTATAGTTGTCAAAAATATGTATACCCGTTAGGTTTTTAAATTTGATATTGAGATTTTAACATGGTATGAAAGTGAATTACTTGTACAAGACTAGTGACTCATTGCTAGTGCAATCTTGTGTCATAGCATATTGACAAAGTCAAATCTTTGTAAGTTTCTTTTCAGAGAGCATGTTAAAATTGCCAAATTGTGATAAACTTATTTACTACATCAAGTATGCTTCGCTATATTTAATTTAATTTGCCAGCTTTCACATGCCACTCTAATTTTTTTATCATACTACTTGGTATGCGGTATACTAGACGGAATAATCCAAATTTGAGTCAGATATGATTTTTAAAAAGTAACGAAGTTCTCCCAACAAATATTTAAGATTGTTGAGTTCATAAAAACTCAAATCTTAGATCTAGTTAAGATATAATAATTATCTCGTAAATTGATCTAAATATTTGTTGATTGATATAATCACTCTAATTTGATTTTACATTTAACGAGTTCCATACGGTTGCTCGAGGAAGTGCTTCGCACGAGGGAGATGCTCTTAATTTTGAGACTATGTATTGGTATGGGAAATATGCCGAGTTGTCTTCATAAATGTCATTACAGTTGCTGTTCGGTTCGCATATCCTCAACTTCATGTGTTAAGTCGGAGAGAACTAGTATTAGCGAGGTTAGGGGTTGCAAAGGAAATTTTACATTTTATATAATTAAATTGTAAATATTATTCTATCAATAAAACCTTGCTTATAAAAAAGAGAGACCATATTAATGCATCAATTAGCCAAGCTAGGAAGCCACCCATCTTAAAATCAATCAAGTCTAATCTCGTTTAATTTTAGAGCTCTCACAAAATATTTGCAAGAGAAAAAAATTGTACCTTATTTATATAAATAGTACAATCAAATCACTCAATCATTTCTTATCATACTATTACATTAACAATTATTATTCGAGGCTTTGGTTGATTGCTGGACCGACAATAGGAGATTGACTCTAAACAAGAGAAAGAAATGCGTTTGAATTGTTCGGTTAACTTCGAGTTTTGGACTACATGAAGCTCCGCACACCACTGCTGCAATTATGATAAATGAGTATTCAGGTTCACAATTAATTAACATAAGAAAACTTATTAGTTCTACTAGTTTATATTCTAACCGATTTTTTATATCAGCTTGTTTCGACTGGATTTTAGGCTCCAAGCAATGGAGTTATACAGTCAACCAACCCTGTTAAGATTTATCTTCCTTGAGCTATAATAAAACTCCATTTTTAGCGGATAAAGCTGTTACATATTCATATGTATCCACTTTACTTTATTATCCGTATTTCGTGTAACTCCGGTTCAAGACAGTATCGACACTTCCATCGATTGCAATTATTTGCTAGTAAGAATAGGGTAAATGCCGGAAAAGACGGTGGCATCGATATCAGGTGCAAATTCCGGAAAAGTGGTCATGAACTTGCCCCATCGATAAAACGAAAATATTAAAAATATTCTACCATTATGATTGATATAGCAAATATATGAGATTTCATCGTTTTAACTTTTAATGATCGTTGTCATATAAAATTTATTTTCTCTCATCTAAATTCAACTAAAATATTAATAGATCAAAACTATCCGTAAAAATCATGGTAACACTATTCATCTACAAACCACCACTCATCCCCTAAAAAAGGAAAACCCTCGATCAGTTGTTATGTGAGCTCCTCCTTTCTATCATTATCATAATCATCTCGAATTAAGCGAAAAAGCAGGACATAATTATGACGAGCGGACGCAAAAGTGAACTGAAACGCTGCCCTCGTCGTACCTAACGTAGGTCTCTCGGAGAAACAAAAAAGTGCATAAAAATGTTAGTCAACAGGGATTATGCGATGTCCTTAATTCAGTTAGGGTCAAAACCTGTCACTGCCTATGATTTCCTTAATTAACGATGTGTGGCAATGTCACGAATTTCCCGTGGAATTGTTGGTACGCGTCGAAGAAATCAAAGGAGGAAAAGTGGGCAGAGGTAGCGGCCGGTACCCCTTAGCGTTCGCTGGGGTGTTACAAATTGTTCGGTTTCTAATGACCTAGCGGCCGCTATGTCCCTAGCGCTCGTTAGGTGGTACTGACAGCCATTTTATGTTTTGCTCAGAATTTTATTTTAGATTCATAGGACGACTTAAATATGTTTCTTGATACACACATGTTTGTCTTTATATAAAGGCATATTACCCAGGATTATGTATGGCTTTGTGGCTACTCATCAATAAAATTTCTCTTTTCTCCCCGTTGACGTAGGCATTAGGCCGAACCACGTAACTCTTGTGTCAGTATTCTTTGTGCGCTATTATTCTCTTGTGTGCGAAATTCCTAATGGAATTAATTAGGCAGTTGCTCAATTTTCATTTTTTGATATGATGAAATGTTACACTTGCTATTTCACACTCATTAGTACTCGTAAGTACATATTGTATATGAAAAAAGCTTTGCAATACATCTATTTATAATTAGCTTCACACGGCCATTAGCCTAAACTACTATTTATCCACGACTATCATATAACTCCCTGGCCTTTGTTTAAAAGTGTCATAACGCACGAAGATGTCCTAGTTAGTTTGCTTGGCCTAGGGTTGCTAAATTCCCATACCAAATATATATCTTACATATTTAATCCACCACACTCATAACTAGGTAATATACGAGAGTTGTGTGAACAATAACAAACCATGAGATCAACTCATTTTAGTAATATGTTATAATTTTCATATCTTAATATCACAATCACAAATAAATCAAATAATTACCAAATACCCCGAAAGTATATAGATTAAAGATATAATATGAAATAAAGTACCCCGGTTTGAACAACTGAACAATATTTATGGTTTAAGCCTTAAGGCTTTCAGCTTAATTGAAGACTTTAAATCTAACTACTAAAATAAGAATTGTTAAAATTTGGTAAAAATAATTTTGTTTAACCTAATCGGTTAGTCCAAGTTGGGTCAACAATTGTCGGCGGCAATATTCCACCCACGAGTGAAAAATGGAGAATCGGGAATCGACCAACCATCTTAATTACGGGAGTAGATTTGGTCTAGGAAAGTCAAATCTAACTAGGACAGTTCTAGACGATTTAATGGTTTACTTAGTTATGATTCAATAGTTTACTTAGTTATGATTCAATGGTCTACATAGTTATAATTTAATGGTCTTTTTTTCCTGTCCCGGATAAATCGGGACCGTCCCAGTTACGATTCAATAGTTTATTTAGTTACGATTCAATGGTTTACTTAGTTACGATTCAATGGTTTACTTAGTTACGATTCAATGGTTTACTCAATTACGATTCAATGATTTACCCAATTACGATTCAATGATTGTAGACTTTTTTATTTTGCCCTCCCGCGTATTCTTCAATAAAAAACCTCCAGTATTATGCTGGATTTGACCTCTAGGACCAAATCCGGTCCCATTAATTAAACCCTTGAGAATCCCCATCCCGACCAAGATCAAGGTCTAACAGTTAGCGTGGCAACTGGCTATTTAAAGGCGATGTCGTTTTGCCCTCTTAAAACTTTAGCACGGACTCTTTGGTGGACCCCGCCCTTTTTACTCCTTCCGAGTTCTAAATTTCTCGCCACCGTGGATTAGTCTGTTGTGGACAGCGACAATGGAATGGATACCCACTTTCTTCTTTTCGGGAATTAATTTCACGTATCCTTCGAGGATTAGATCATCGGTTCCAATCTTAATTAGTTATTTATTGAGTATTATGATATTATGCGATTTAGAAAAAAATGACGTATTAATTAGGAAATACAAAGTTAATTACCACATGATCTATCTGCATAAACCTTATAGCATAAACTAACTAGCCACGCAGTTTAATCTGCAACAGTTGGATTTTAACCCGAATTCTTTGTCTTAGTTTTACTGAGTTTTTATAAGTAAATTTTATATAATTTCATTAAAATAATTAAACCAATACGCCTATAAGTACAAATCGCCTATCCCAAATTGATAAGACTAAAAAATATATATCTATGTAGTATTTGTTTTGGTCTTATTGAGTTTAAACTCGTAATAGTTTTTTTTTTTTGCTTTGCATAATTTTTTTTGAGGGATAACATATTCATGCATATCATTAATCGAAGCATCAAAGTTCAGGATTACAATCAAAGTGAAAACGCAAAAGAAGTGCCTGGGGATGGGCAGTGACACCCGACCAAATAAAGCCCCACCAGAACAGGCCCCAGGACCTCAACTGCGAAATATCTACCTATCCCATATCATCATTCAGGTACGTGCTAAGCTCAGGAGGGATAGCCGTGAAGAAATTAACCAGTCCACCATCAGGGGTGTCCAACTTAGCCATATGATGAGCCAACAAATTCGCGTCACGACGTATGTAACAGAAACAGTGCTCATTAATCTGCCTCACGGCCTCGTGGCAGTCTTCAATGATCAGGGAAAGATCGTTGTTATCCGGGGATGCTCTCTGGATTGCTTGGACAACTGGTTGGCAATCCGATTTAAAAACAACTCTCTGAAAGCCCATGGAACAGGCCAGCTCGACCCCGCACCGAACCCCAATAGCTTCTAGTAATGTTGGGTGAGAGACATATGGATAACGTCGCACTAACCCGGCAACAAAGATACCTTTCTCATCTCGGATGGCCACTCCGACTCGGCCACCGCCATCTAACGATGTGCCAGCATCTGAATTGACCTTGAACCAACCTGAATCTGGGGGCTGCCATCTTGTCCGGTTCTCTCTGGGACGGGATATAGGCTGATCCATGGTAGCAAGAAAATCTTCCCAAATACGCATCTCGATCGCTAAAATTGTTCACGCATCATTTAAATAACCATTCCGAAAAACCACATGATTCCGAACCTTCCAAAGTCCCCACAAGAAGGCCGCCAGACGCCCTCGTTCCTGCTCACTCACGCCAAAAAATAACCACGTACAAGCATCCGCAAACGTGGTCGCTAGTGCACTACGAACATCGCAACCTGCCTCCCTCCAACAATTAACCATCGCCCCACACAAGAAGAGCAGGTGTATCGCCGTTTCTGGTGCTTGTCCGCACATCGGGCACATTACATCCACCTCCACACCACGCTTCTGCAAATTAGTGCAGAGGGGGAGACTGTCATCCAAAGCCCTCCATAAGAATGATTTGATCCTAGGCGGCACCAGTAATTTCCAACAGGAGCTCCAGACCGCTTTCCCGAGTTGTTGCGAGGTGAGACGACTGCCACCAATCTGAAAAATCTATATAGTACCCACTTCTTACCGAGTAGACACCATTGACAGTATGAGGCCATCTACAGTTATCGAGCGGTCTGCGGTGACTTAAGCTAATGGCACAGATTGCAGCAACATCCTCAGAATTGAAGAGATCTTCCAGTAATTCAGAATTCCAGGTGTTTGACGACTGGTCAATAAGCTCGTGGAGAAACTGATATTGATCAGCTCCAGGTCGAAAATACGTTGGCCAGCCAAGGGATGAGCCCGAGACCCAGCGATCATCCCAAATTTTAATCTCTGTCCCATTTCCAACCCGCCATTCCAGATTAGAGGCCAGCAAAGAAATGCCATCATGTATACTGCGCCAAATAAAACTGGGTTTGTAGCCCGCCCCCGCCTCTAGTAAGGAGCTCAGTGGAAAGTATCTAGCTTTAAGGACTCTAGCCGAGAGTGACTCCGGAGAGGTGAGGAGCCGCCAAGCTTGTTTAGCAAGCATGGCCCGATTAAAACTGGCCAATTTCCAAAATCCAGGACTACCTTCTACTTTTGACCTGCACATCCGGTGCCAGCTTCTCCAGTGGATTTTGCGTGTCGCAGCTGTCCCGCCCCAGTAGAATTGGCACATTAGCTGCTCGATCGAATCACATAGCTCCATTGGTAGCTTAAAACAACTCATCACATATGTTGGAATAGATTGTAAGACAGACTTTATTAAGGTCTCCCGGCCAGCTCTAGACAAGAAAGACTCTTTCCACGTACCAATTTTCTTTCGCACCCTGTCCTCCAGCTTAGCAAAAATAACTTTTTTTGACCTCCCAATCAGCAAAGGAAGCCCAAGGTAAATGTCTCCCTCTTCTCCTTGTCGCATCCTTGCGACTGTACATAACCTCTGCTGATCCGAGCCCCCCACGTTCCTGCTGAAATGGATTGAACTCTTCTGTAAATTAACCTTCTGTCCCGAGGCCAAAGCATAGGTATCTAAGATGCTCAGTACTGTACGAATATCTGATTCTGATGCCCTGAGAAATAATAAGGCATCGTCAGCAAAGAACAGATGTGTGACTGCCGGGGGGGCCCGCTGAGCTACCCTAATACCATGTAAAGCTCTTGCTTGCGCTGCATACCGCAGGAGGACTCCCAACCCCTCAGCACATATTAAGAATAGATAAGGTGATAACGGGTCACCCTGTCTCAGACCCCGTTCCGGGGTGAAGGAACTCCCCACTTGTCCATTGACCTGAATTGCATAACTGACTGTAGTGACACATCGCATCACCAGTCTAATAAATTCCATCCCGAAACCAAAAGCCTGCAGCATAGCCTCCAGATAATCCCATTCGATTCTGTCATAAGCCTTCATCATGTCCAACTTTAGTGCACAGTAGCCTTGTCGCCCACTAGTCCGTTTCTTCAAGTAGTGAAAGGTCTTAAAAGCCACAATTGCATTATCAGTTATCTGTATTCCCAGAACAAAATCACTTTGGTTCTCATGGATCATGCTAGGCAACATAGATTTCAGCCTATTTGTGATCGCCTTAGTTGCAATCTTCATGAGCACATTGCACAAACTAATAGGTCTGAACTCTGAACACACAATAGGCTCTTTAACCTTCGGTATCAAGGCAATGATAGTCTGATTAAATGCTGTAGGGTCGACGCCTTCATTAAGAAGAGATAAGATTGCACGGCTGACCTCGTTCCCTAGAAGCCTCCAATGCCGCTGGTAGAATATGGGGGGCATTCCATCAGGCCCAGGGGCCTTAGTGGGATGCATCTGCTGCAAGGCTGTAAACACTTCCTCCCTAGTGTACGGGCGGTTCAGTTGGGCATTCATATCATTGGTTACGCGGGGGACCACCCTATCTGTTATCGTTTCCACCTGTACCTGCTCAGAAGAAGAAAACAGTGAGATAAAAAAATCCCTAAACACCCCCTCTATCCCTTTCCAATTAGAAACCCTAACTCTCCCCTCTCCATGTATCTCGACTATTCTATTTCGGATTCCCCGGTGCTTGGCTTTCTGGTGGAAAATTTTGGTGTTTCTGTCTCCCTCCCTCAGCCAGTCGACGCGTGACCGTTGCGCCCACATCATCTCTTCCCGACATAGGATCTCCTCCCTGCTCTTCAAGCACTCTGCTATTTGTTGTCGCCTAACTGATGTCAGTGGCAGTGCTTGTAGTGTACTTATCTCCTTTTCCAGACGTGCCTTAGCTTGGCGTACGCTACCAAAGACTGTTCTGTTCCATTGCATGAGGTGTTCAGCACAGCGTGCCTGTCGAGCTATAATGTCCTCATCTGCTCTGATTCCCCAGCATAACTCGAGCTCTCTGCCAAAATCAGCATGTCTAGCCCACATGGTTTCATAACGAAACCGCTGCTTTGGCACCTCCTCAACCTCCTTCCACAACCGACAAACTAGAGGGGAATGATCAGATTCTATTCTCGCCTGGGCCTCTACCCAGGAGGCTGGGAAAATGTTGAACCAATCCTCCGTTGCCATCATCCTATCCAACTTCTCTTCTATGTGACTGTCATCTTCCTGACCATTTGTCCAAGTAAAGAACATACCTGTTTGGGGGACTTCCCTAAATCCACAGCTCTGTACAGCTCCACCAAATCCCTCCATTCGTGCCGCCCTTACCAGTTATTGTAGAGAGTATTGTAAGATAGAGAGAGGTCGATAATGCATATGTTATTTTCTCTGTTTTGAAATTTCTGAGTAAATTTTGTATATTCTGTATTTTGGTTATGGTATAATTTCCTAATAAATATAATTGTACATATAATATTTTTTGATAGCACCAATTCTTCTTCTAATATGGTAATTACTAAACCATCCATTATCGTAAAAACATACAAATAAATCAGTGTAATCATTTATTTGGAAAAATTACTCTGTAGCCCTTCGGATTTGCTTAAATATACTCAAAAGTCCCCCTTATTTGTAAAATACACACCGAAGTTCCTCATGTTTGATTTTATTATACTTTCGGGTCCCTGGCGTACGTTAGCAGCTCTTTTTTCATTTTTGTCAATGAAATGGCCAAAATACCCCTAGAAAAATCTAAAAATGCTGACATCATCACTCTTCTCCTCCGTCCTCCTTGTCTTTCTTCAGCCAAAAATGGAAACGAAGTATTAATAACTACAATCAAAAGGGGAAAACCCACGTCGATTGCAACCCCGATAGTCAAACGAACCGGACCCATTGAACGGAACTCAGCAAGGTTGACGACGGCGTTGATGTTGGAGGAGCTTACTGCCGTCGAGGAGCTTACCAAAACCAAATCAGACCGCCGTCGAGGAGCTTACCCAAAACCAATTCAGACTGCCGCTTCCCTCGAGCATCCTGAATCGCTCATCTTCTTTGGTACCGCTCCCTTGCCCTCCTCGCCGCCGTCCCAATCGGCACCTCCTGCGACGAAAGCCAGACCGTCGCCGCCCTCGAGCATCCCGAACTGCTGGACCTCTCCCGCGTCGAGGACATCATAGGGATCCTCAATTCTGCCCATCTTCTTTAGTATCGCTCCCTTACTTTTTTTGTCTTATTCCGAGGATTTATTTAGGGATTTTGGCTTATGAGGTGTTAAGTTCATGTGCTCGAATTTCAATAGGTTCATGGCTTAGGAGGGATTTGGGGATGAAGGCAGGGAAGTAGCACTGGCGAGGGAGCCCCCGGCCGGAGTTGTCGTTGTCGTAGAGCAAATTCATACTGGTTCGAGGAGGAGGAAGAAGGAGATGAGCGACGGAGGAGGGGAGAGGAGAATCATGAATTACAACCCAGGATCTGAACAAATTCATACTAAAATCATAAACAAAAAATCCAGATTAAAAAGTTGGTTCTTGATTGCTTTTTGGCTTTTTGGTTGTTGGTTTGAATCAATGTTCTTGATTAAAAAAACCCAGATTTATTCTTGGTTGATTTTGGATTGGTGTTCTTGATTTTTTGGGTTGGTGTAATCGGAGAAGAAGAGTGATGTCAGCAGGTTCTTTTTGTTTTTTGTTCTAAGGGTATTTTTATCATTTCAATAACCAAAAAAGAAAAAAACTCATTTAGGGACCCGAAAGTATAATAAAAGCAAGTCAGAGGGACGTCAGCGTGTATTTTGCAAACAGGGGGACTTTTGAGTATATTTAAGCAAACTTCAGGGGCTATAGAGTAATTTTTTCTAATTTTTTTGTGAAATTGGTGGGTGTCAAGCACCATTGCATTGAAAATAAACAGAATTATATAAGGATAGAGCTAGTAGACTCCTCCTATAATAGTTCAACACAGTCGTCAAGAGACTCCTAAAAAATGTGGAGGCCACTAGAGTGTACAAGTGCAATATTAGATAGCCTATCTGCTACCCTGTTACACTAGTGAACGCAATAGGTAACCTTGGTACATCCATGAAGCCTTATAAAGTCACAACAATTGGTCACGAGGGAGTGTTGAGGATGACCTTGTGGAGCTCCCTCTGTAAGGAGTTATGCCGCTAGCTTGGAGTCGATTTCTGCCACCAGCGAGGTGATGCCGCGTTGAGAAGCCAGCTTGATGCCACATCAGAGCGCCCAGATTTTTTATGCTAGTGCGGTGCAGAAGCCTGTAGACTGGACAAAACCCACACACCATCTTCCCATCGAGTCTCTAATAACCCCTCTGCTTCTTGTCAATCCAAAATTTCCTTTCGAAGACCCATCAGTATTCAGCTTGTATTCTCCGTGGTCAGGTGGGTACCATCTTGTATTTCTATTACTCGGCGTGCAAGAGGAGGGGTAATGGTTGTAGTTTAAATGCCAAGCCGCTTCAAACTCTTTAGCTTGGTCTTGATGAACTCAACCTTGTCCCCATAATCTTCTCCTCTTCTAAATGCTTTGTCATTTCTCCATTTCCAATTTCACAAACATCCCATCAAAAAAATTATATTCCACGGGATACCATCAGTGGTTTCGGTTGAGGTCTTAATGTTTCCTAGGAGCCATTCCTAGGTTGGAGTCCCAAAGAACATGTTTCTACCCTCTAGTGGAACCAGTGCCCTCCAAATCTTTTTGCTCTTGGGATATTCCCTTAGTAAATGGATAATAGTCTCTCGTACGACTCGACAAGTAGGACAATAGGGAGAGGGGGTAAACTTTCGCATGAACCTTTCCCGGTTAGTCATTACCTTTCCCCATATACACTTCCATAGGAAATTTCAGTGCTTCTCTGAGACTTTAACTTTCCAAATGTATGACCAGCAGCTTTCCTTCTTATCATCAGTTTGCGAGATTCCCATGGAGGCCAAGTTAGCAAATTTTGTTGTGAAACTACCAGAACTTGTGTACCTCCACGAGATCATGTCTTGGTAGCAGCCAATGTTGTCTACAAAAATTGCTTCCGATTTCAACCACCATTCCTTCGGGATGAGCAGACGGAATGTTTGAATGTCCCAACCAGTGCCATCCTGCCAGTAATCTCTTATTAACTTGCTCTGGTGTTCCTCCAGGATGTTCTTATCTGCTCTCCCAATATTGTCTCATTGTCCAAAATTTGATAGTTTGACCACCACCCACTGACCATTTTATGCCCTGGAATAGCTGGTGGGCAATTTTTGTAAGACCAGCCCAGATTGCAGACTGTCTGGAACAAGGAGAGAATTGGAGCAGGTGCTCCTTATGCTTCTTGTACTTTACATAGAGAACTTCTACCCATATCGAGTTGGAATGGTTAATTAAACGCCAACCCAACTTTGTTAGGAATGCTTCGTTGACAGCCTTAGTACTTTGAATACCAAGACCACCTTGCTGCCTTGGCTTGCATACATCCTCCCATTTAACTAGGTGAATCTGATGCTTTTCATCCGAGTCTCCCCAAAGGAATTCCCTACTTAGCTTGTCAATCTTTCCACATAACAAGGCAAGTAACTTGATCACTTGCATTGCATAGAAGGGGAGTGTCGAAAGCACTGATCGGACCAGGGTCAATCTACCTGCCATCGTCAATTATTTTGCCTTACATCCCGAGAGTTTTGTTTGGCTTCGAGAGGATGTAGCTAAATGTTTCCTTATCCACACATGAATGTATATCAGAGATTCTCAAATAATTACCAAGATCAGTTGTAGAGCTAATACCCAGTTCCATGCTGAGTTGCTGGTGTACATCTCATGGAGTGTTTCTGGAAAAGTAAGCTTATGGATTTGCTTAGACTTATTTTTTGACCTGAAACTTGGCAGAAAGTTTCGAGGCCAGCTTTGATGGTGCGGACTTGAGGCATGGGAGCTTATGAGAAGTGCACAATGTCATCGGCAAAGAATATGTGTGATATGTTTGGCCCCCTCCTTGTGACTCTAAACGATTTCTATATCTTCCTTCTTGTTTCCAGCGAGATCCATTGCGCAAGTTGCTCAATGCATATGACAAAGAAGTAGGGTGAGAAGGGATCACCTTGCCTCACTCCCCTCGATGGCTTGATCTCATTGATCATTTCCCCGTTCCACAAGACTCTCATTGTTGTTCTTGTTACACAGTTCACCGTGTAATCATATATGTGGGGAACATAAATGTTAGGATAAATTACTCTCAGATCCCTAGTTTATAGTTTTATTACTCGCAAGTCCCTGACTTTCGAAAATAGTGTATGGGGTCTCTGCTTTTTAAGAAAATATTGGTCTGAGGTCCCTAGTCACCGGATCGGAGATTTTCTCCAAAGATTTTTAAGAAGATCGATCCAATGACTGGGGACCTCAGACCAATATTTTCTTAAAAAGCAGAGACCTCGTACACTATTTTCGAAAACTAGGGACCTGCGTGTAATAAAACTATAAACCAGGGACCTGAGGGTAATTTTCCCTAAATGTTATCCTTAAGCCGGGCCGCCACGTGTTCTTCCCGCCATTTTATTTTAGCCAACCTAAACCTACGTGTCAAACCCCACTCCCCACCACAACCCCCCCGCCCCGGTCGTAACACGTGCATGACACGTGAGCACCTCTCTACTTCTTCCGGAGGCTGGAAACGAAGGATGATCTCCGGAGTTCGTTAATCTCTCTCTCCTTGGCTCCCTTCGCTACACCGATGACGGCGGCTAGCAACGTTCTCCTCCTTCCTCCGCCGCTTCTCCTGTCCCCAACCTCTTCCACGTCACTTCCGATACGACGGCGTGTCGGTTTCTCCCGCCACCGGAATCCATGCCCTCGGCTCTCCGCGACCTCGAAGGAGGAGAAGCGGCAGCTAGAGACCTACTCAGAAGGTTGTACTATATTGGAGTTGCTTTATCGGTTGTATTGTTTATTTATATAGTTTTTTTTCTAACTGTGCGATGTGTGCCGAAACGACACCGCAGGAGGCGGCGAGGAGAATCGATTGGCTGAAGGAGAGGAGAGCGTTGACTTCGGGTGGCTCCCAGCGTTCCCTCACGTTTTGATCGCTTCCATGTCCAATTTCCTCTTCGGATACCACATAGGGTTTGCTGCTTTTAATTTTCCCTTTTTTTCCCTTTCTCTTTTGGTTTCGATTTTTTGTTTATTGAAGGATATGAGGATTTTGACTTTTAAGTAGGATTTGTGCTGTTTCGAGAGAAAGGAGGCGCATGTTCTGGTGAAACTTGTGCTGTTTGTGAACGGGTGATGATGGGTGTTCTTGGCTGGTATTTAGGGTTATGAATGGGCCGATTGTTTCGGTTGCGAGTGAGCTAGGATTTGAAGGAGATTGTATTCTCGAGGGACTGGTGGTCAGCATTTTCATTGCGGGTGCATTCCTTGGGAGCATATCCTGTGATCTGCTGGTCGATAAGCTCGGGTGTCGCCGGACATTCCAGATTGTCACGATTCCGCTAATCCTTGGTGCTATCGTGAGGTACGGAAGTTCCTATTCTGGGATTGCTTTGGACTTGTTCCAAAATTTTCTGCACTTGGTGACCGTTTGGTGTATCTTGCCTCTTTTTGATCCCATGCGCACCAATGCCTCCTATGCTTGCTCATTGTAGTTGCAGGATTAAGCCCAATTTAAATGCTGCTTTGTCTTTTAATTGTTTCTTTGGAGATGTTAGCTTCTTTGGTGATGGTTGTGGATTGACTCCTAAGCTTTTCTACTTAAGCGTAAGCTCATTGTGGCAGCGCACAAGCTCACTCTTTGGATGAAATACTTTGGGGGAGGTTTCTGGTTGGCCTTGGCATTGGTGTGAACACAGTTCTCGTCCCTATTTATATCTCGGAGGTATGTTCAATTGTGCTGCATTACATGTTTCAACTGCAATATTGCAACTCTTCTTATTAGCTCTGCTCCTTTTCCTTTCCAACTGGGGAAACCAAAGTCTTTGATATGATTAGAGATTTATTTGGCGGGGATGAGTAGAAAGTGTAGTGGTAGATATGGGTTCCGGTGGTATCACGGTGTCTGTTGCAACGTTTCATTATTGTTGGGAACATATTTAGCAATTGAATGTTGATTCACATGTCTAGAAAAATTGGAGGAGCAATACTGAAGATGAAATTCCACTTGTAACTCTGGCACCCATTACTCTGATTTTGGTCATGTCAAACTGTTGCATAACACTTCTTCGGTTAAAGTGTTCAGTTTGCTCAAGCCTCTTACACGTAGCTGTTATGCCATCTGTTTGGGGTGTGATTAAAAGGATTTTCATTAGAAGCCCACTGCTTAGCTATTTATATTTGCTATTCTCCGTGTTATAGGTTGCCCCAACCAAATACAGAGGTTCTCTGGGAACCTTGTGTCAAATTGGCACATGCCTAGGAATCATTGCTTCTTTGTTTCTTGGCATTCCTGCAGAAAGTGATCCTCACTGGTGAGTAATAGTCTCCTTTGGGTAACAGCCTCTTAAGGATGATTGCTGTTCCCTATTTATTATATTTGGTAACCTTTGCAATCTTTGCAGTGTTTATTTTGTAACAACAGTTGCATTCCTTAGAACTTCTATTATCAAAACCAAAGTGGATTGAAGGAGGATGTCAATAAATTCTTTGACCCTCGTGAACTTGTGCAAATTGACTTCCCGATAAGACATATCTTACCAACTTTTATGTGCAACTAATTTTTGGAGTTGAGTAGATGCTTACGGCTGTCTGAGGTAACTCTATAGATTGTGTCCTGGAAACTATTTATGAAACTCAAACTGAATTTTTGTTTCAGGTGGAGGACGATGCTCTACATTGCAAGTGTTCCTGGATTTATTCTTTCACTGGGAATGCAGTTTGCAGTGGACAGTCCCCGTTGGCTGTGCAAAGTAGGAACTATTACCACATTTTACATCCCTAATTCGGTATTGTTTCCATTTTAATTTTTTTTTCTTTGCATGTGTAGGTGGGGAGATTAGATGATTCCAAAGCAGTCGTCCGAAATCTGTGGGGACCATCTGAAGTTGAAAAGGCTATTGAAGAATTCCAATCTGTCATAAAAAGTGATGTGAGCAGCAGCTGGCTGGATCTCCTGGAGGAACCACACTCTAGAGGTTGTAAAAAGGTTGTTCAGGAATGTCTTATTTTGGTAGGTTCTTAGGCGAATCACTGTTTCTGTTAAAGAAAGGTAAACATTCTATGCTTGGCCCAAACACATCGAAAAAGTTCAAAATAAAAAGAACTTTATCCGCCTCAGTTCTCACATTTCTTACCAGATATTTGTTAGCCTTTTGTTTTCAATCCTCACTTCTTGATCACAGAAAATTGCATTCTTTTGTTTCGTGCAGTTGCACTTGTCGGAGGTGCTCTTTTTGTTCTACAACAGTTCGCCGGAATAAATGGAGTGCTTTATTTTTCTTCTTTGACATTCAAGGATGTTGGCATAACCAGCAGTGCCCTAGCAAGCCTTCTTGTTGGACTTACCAACTTTGCAGGTTTCGCACCAACCATCAGAACTTCTAATTCTGTCAGAGTTACTGCTGAGTTGTAACTTCATTTGAAACAACCAAGTTCTTCAAGAAATTGAATGCACTTCTCTGTCATCTCAGGTACACTTGGTGCTTCATACTTGATGGATAAGGAAGGAAGACAGAAGCTCTTGATTGGTAGTTACTTAGGAATGGTAAGTAAGCTTCAAATTGGGGCATAAGAATACAAATGAGAGTAGTCGACTGAATAAAAGAATTTCAATTATGGCCGCTCTTTTCTTCTATAGAGTTTGCCGATTTGATTAGTTTCTTGGAAGCTACAGTGCAAGCTGAATTTACTGAAAAAGATGAAAACAGAGCATGACTCAATAGTGATGATGTTTCGTTTCCCTTGTGCAGGCAATTTCAATGTTTATTGTAGTATGTTCTATTAGCTTCCCCGTGAACGAAGAAGTGGGTCACAACTTGTCAATACTGGGAACTCTTCTGTAAGTGGTTCTTACTTCTTACTAATTAAACTCAAATCTTCCATACAATCTGCTCTTCATCTAATGCATTGGGCTTCTCATATATTATACTCTGTTTTCACAGTGTTGTTCTTTCTCCATAACAATAAGTGCTTTCCAAAATAGCCATAGCGCTACATCGACTGCAGTTAACGAATTTGGACTTGTGTTTATTTTGCTGATAAGGCCTTCATGGACTTGCATTTTATTAAAAATGGAAAAAGCTTGAGTTTAAATATTTCAGAAAGGTTCGAGGAAGGTGGTTTAGCCCTTGCTTCTGATAAACAGTGTTTAACCATGAAGGCATTCTGTACCGCGTAATAACTGGCTCACATCATCAGTAAATCCAGACTAGGAGGAAGTTGATGTATATGCATCGAGATTCATTGTATGATGAGCTACTGATGCTAAGCAAGCTCCCAAGTACTTTATAATGAGATAAAGATGGATTTTGTAGAGATTGTTCAGTGGTTACCATATTAATAATAGCAAGTCTTGCAATGCTGCGATGCCTAGAAGGAGATCACAAAATGATGTCCCACTGTGTTGCATGCAATTTGGCCGTAATCTTTTCATCATTATCCTTGCCTCCAGGTACATTTTTACCTTTGCTATTGGAGCTGGCCCAGTCACTGGTCTTATCATACCGGAACTCAGCAGTGCCAAGACACGCGGAAAAATCATGGGGTTCAGTTTTTCAGTTCACTGGGTATGTATCATATTGTTATATGTTATCTTGATGGTTAAAGGCCTGCACATCATTCTGACAAAATAAGAAGTAAAAGGTCCATATATCACTAGGCTGATGGAAACCCCTAATTTGGATACGATCTTCATCTGAACACTCGTGTTTCCCTTCCAATGTTAAATTCAGCATGTATTTCAACTGTGAGATAAGATGATCGAGATAACTGCTCTACCCGGAATTAGAATCCCATTGTGCTTATCGACTTATCTCTAGCAGCGAGCTTGTACCCAACGACGTAAACATGGTAGGCCTAAGCAGTGTGGTCTTTGTTTCTTCTTGTCATGTCTGCTATACCTGTCTGGCTAAACTAGACTTCTCCATCCATCCCTGTTTCAGGTCTGCAACTTCTTGGTGGGCCTTTTCTTTCTCGACTTGGTGGAGAAGTTTGGAGTTGCACCGGTTTACGCAGCCTTTGGCAGCTTTTCGCTGTTGGCTGCAATCTTTGCATATTACTTCACTATCGAAACAAAAGGACGATCACTAGAGGAGATCGAAATGTCCCTAAACTCCAAATTCTCTTCCAGGGACAAGCAATTATAAGCACCGGGTGGCCGGAGCAGCGCTGATCATCCTTGGTCTCCAGAGACGGGGCTCCTGGTCTTTTGCTCTGCTCTTTTGCTCTGCTCTCCGTGAATATGTACATAAAATCGTTCTTGTTTATTTGTTTCCAATGGAGAACTGTTGGAGGACAGATAAGTCTCTTCCTTTTCGTTTCAATTATTCCTTGTATTTGGTTTACATAAACAGATCTAGTTTTATTGGTTGGTAGTACTGGAGTCGGTCCAATTCATCACAGAATGAATGATGAGACAAACGATTAGTTACATTAGTAACCCAGAACAGAAGCAATTCCAATCCGCAAGTGTAGACGATCTACCTAATATATATTTATTCTCAAAATAACATGATAAATTGGAGCGTCCCTCAAAAACAAATTGCAGTCAATCAATTAATATGTGCGTATGAGCTTCAGAGACGTGGAAAAGAAATATGAGAGAGAGAGAGAACGAGGATGGATCATTCAGGGAAATTTTTTCAATTTGATTGAACAAGTGGAACTAATACAAATGAGTTGGCCATTTTCCAAGTAGCAGGAAGGCCCCCAAAAGAATGAATGCAAAATATAGGCAACCATTTACTAAGCTAAACTAAGGTGAAACGCTACACAGACTATCTGCAAAATAGGAAAGAACACTTCTTCTGCTCCACTCATTCAGAAGCCTCCTCCACGAAGCACCATGTAACCTTGATCGTAGGGATACGCCAACCCGAAGGAGTTCATCCCGTAAGCAGCGTATGGCAAGGCATTCCCATAAGGAACAGCATATCCTTGCATCCATGGTTGCCTGCCATTCGAGTAAGACTCGTAGGCGTAGTAGCTCGTTTGCGTCGTGTATCCTTCAGCTTCTTGTTGATGAGATGCTTTCTTCTTTCTCCTCTTCTGCTGCATTTCTTTCCCAGTCGATGGCATATCTCTACCAACTGGTTGCACCTTCGCATCAGCAGACTCGCTTTGGGCTTCAGATACATCAGTTGCTCCTGCTCTCCTCGGTCTCTTGGCAACTTGATCGGAGCCCCCTCCTGCAGGTGACACCCTATTCCTTTCCATTGATGATGAAGCAGATTGCTCAGGGGCAATGACATTCGGGTTTGCTGATCGATGGCAAGCAGAATCTCTCTCTTGGACTCGACGCACACTCGTAGCGTTGTCTCCGCTGCTGCTACAAGAACCAGTCTCCAAAATGCGCTTAATAGCATCCCTCAGTGTAATGTTAGGAATAAGATAGTCGGTGAGCATATTCGACTTCCCGCATATACACTTCAACTTGGAGTTAACCAAGTGATCCCTAATGCACTTGTCGCAGAAGCTATAAGAGCAGCATCTACTGGTCAGCACCGCATCTTTCATAACCTGCTTACACAATGGGCAGTGCAGCTCAGGAGGAATGCTCCCAACCGAGGCGGAATGAGAGGAGGAAGACAGCCCTTCCATTTCTCTGTCGAACGCATCCTCGTTCAGTTTAAGCACGGCAGACTCTCCACTTGGAAGCTTATAGGAACCATCAGGATTCGCCACGAGCATGGACTTCGGTATACCCCTCGGAGTCTTCACCCTCTTGAAATCATACTTGGGATCACCATTAGTTGGACAATGCTGAATAAAATGCCCAGGAACGTTGCACCTTCGACAAACATATCCCTCCGGAGGAGTTCTCCCTTCCATCCCACCATAACCACTACTCCTGAAACTATAACACCCCAAGGTAGGAGTGTTAACCAAAGCCCTAATCTTGCTATCCTCGTCCGCCTCGCCTACACCTAATCCACCCGCACCAGCGACGGGAAGACTCTTCGGCTTAACCTTGGCAGCCCCGTGGAGCACAAACACATCCTCTCCAAAATCATGACCCCACGGATCACCATCCTCGACAACATCAGTCACAACAGAGGAGCCTGAACCCGTCCCCGAGCCAGAGCTCCCCGTCGCGAGTCTCTTCTCCACCTCGAGCGGTTCAGTAACAATAGGAGCGATATCCATAGGCCTGCGCCGCCTGTCACCAGGAACACGACGGAGAAGAACCGCAGAATTGGCAATGATCAGCTCGGATTCATCGACGTACTCCTCTTTGGTCTGTGCATCAGTAACCTGGAGATCCAGGTCGGTCCCCAGACACAACGATCCATTGGTAGGATCACGACGACCAGCTCGGGCATCGCCGGAGCTCTTCTTGGCCTGATACTTGGATTCGAAGATCAAGTGTTTCAAAGAAGCAACAGATATGAAAGGGCCACCAATTTCAATGGCGCTGAAATCTTTCGCACTCGTGAACTTGTAATATATTTTCATTCTATCTTTATCTTTTCTTCTTATCGGTTAAATTCCTCTTCGTTTCCAATTTTTTTTTTCACCAAACTGCGAAAATCGGGATAATAGAACGCGATAAGAGAAACGCAAAAACGAGGAACCAAGAGATAACAACGCGAGAAAATAGAAATTCCCGAATTTCCTTTTCTTCTACTAATAGTAGAGATAATTAACGCAAATTACAAGATTCCGATATACAATTTGAAAAATTAGGACGATCGTCGACAGCGTTTACAAAATAGTCGAGAATCGGACCGGTGAACAGATGGCCGAGTAGGACTTCGTCTCCCGGTGGACAGTAACCGCTTCCTCCTCCGGCGGAAACCCTAGCGCCAGCGATCTCCGATTGGATGAAACCCTAGCACTCTTCGACCTCCGATTCGAGGAACCCCTAGCCGATGGGGAGGGAGAGAGAGAGCTTCGTGAAGCGTAGGGACTATGCGACGGGTTCAGAGAATTTGTATGTTCTAATTTAATTTCTGATTGCGTAGGGAAGAAGCGCGGTTATGCGTATTTATATAGATTTCGGAAAGTGGGGTGGGGTTAAAGCGCGTTCTAGAAGTTTCCTGATGTCGGTGGCCGGGTGGGCCCGGATTCGTGTATTTAGTCTCTGATGGGCCCGTTTCTCGTGCCCAGATAGAAGCCCAATAACTTCTCCTTTTTTCTTCTGGTTTTCTCTCTGTTTTTTGGTTTTCGGCTTTGCAATTTCAGATGTGAAATCATCTATTCAAAAATAGAAATTTTGCACCACACTAATAAGAATTCTTAGTGATCGCAATTGTGGGTAAGATAAGGGTTTACTGAATTCAGATCCTAGGTTGGATTTTGGGACTCCACATATGTTCTCAAGGTTCAGACTATGATCAAATTTCATCTCCGAAACTTCTGAATTTTCTGATATTTGAATGCGATAACTAATAAAATATCATTAAAATTATTACAAGAATCAAACAAAATCCAATTCGACATACAAAACTTACAAAGCCAATTTAGAGATTAATCAACACAAATAAAATCTTCACTAAAATTATATCATATTTAAATTTATCCGTTTTAATAATTCACTACCTCGCAAGAGACGGCATCGTGGTCCGGCCCCAATGAAATGGGCCTTCTAGCCAGAATGATGAGTCCAGGAGGATGACCTTGCAATTTGGCAAAATATTTTTTTTTAAATTGGATTTGAATCATGTATTCCACAGGCCAAGGAGATAGAGTGGGCCCTGTGGAGTGTGGGTTTTGGTTGGAGTGTCGAGGATTTTTGGGGTTTTGTGTTTTTAAGCCATGGAGATGGAGGCTTAAAGGTGGATAGAGGACAGAGATGGAGGAGAGTGGAAAGAGGAGAGAGAGAGATAGGGGAAGGATGATTTTGAAAAAAATATAACTAATCTGAGATTGTTTTGAAATTTTTCACCACGACAAGTCATCAAAATTAGGTTAAATTTTTTGCTGTATTAGCATGCCACGTAAGTACAAACGGCAGCATTTTGGATTCGGACAGGAAGGGAACAACCCGTGAGGTCCTTTTGAAACCTCAGGGACCCAATTAAGAAATTTTTTACCACAGGGTGATAAGTGTCAATCGGATAAACTACAGGGTACTGAAATAAAAAATTTCCTTATTTTTAAGATCAAATGCTTTTTACAACTTGCCAAAATATTAATGAACACCCTTTTTATACATTTTTCACTGTTAGACATTTTTTTATCCCGGGGTTATACTGCGTGGGAGTAATTTAGGATTTCTCATTTTTTCGTGGTTTCAGTTTTTTTAGCTCCATGTGAGGAAATTTCGATTTTTTCTTAATTTAACCGGTGAATATAGGGTCGCAACTTAGTCGTGAAAAATTTATGACGGCCATTCTACAATTATGAATTTTTTAAAGGTAAATTTTACGTCATGATAATACCAAGGTTTGAATTCTAAACGTCCTAAATATTTACAACACCTTGTGCCGTTAGGGATGACAAAAAGACTCAGACCCAGTGGATCAGACCCTTACCCTACCCTATGGATCTTAGGGTCTATAGGTCTCGGGTAGGGTTTGGGTTTGGGTCTATCTATTTAGATAGGGTCTGGGTCTGGATAGAGTCCATATAAATCCAGACCCAGACCCTGCCCATAGACCCATTAATTAGACCCTACCCTAGTTAGACCCTAGTTAGATCCTATTTAGATCTGTATTAATTATATTGCTAAGATAATTATAATATAGCTGTAAAAAGAATAAGCGCACACCCAAGATCAAGAAGATGGTCGAGTAGACTTGTTCAGATGTCGTTTGGAAATTTAGAAAGAAATTATTTTGAAATTAAAATTTTATATTATGCAAGAACACTTATAACTTTTAGTTTTTGATTGACGAGCTAGTCGTACGTGTTTCATTTTATGTTGAACCAGTTGGTTTATAGTTTACTTTCAACTTTAAATTGAGATTATCATTTTATTACATAGATATTGATTTTTTTTCTTTATTTTTTATTTGAATTATATTAAAATAATAAAAATATTTTGTAAAGTAATTATAAAAAAGATAGAATGTTAAATGGTCGGACCCAGCAGACCATGTAGACCCTGGGTCTCTTGGAGGGTAGGGTATGGGTCTAACAATAAAAAATTTGTAGGGTCGAAGGTAGGGTATGAGTCTAACTCCAAAAATTAGGGTATGGGTTGGGTCCTACCAATACCCTACCCGATCCTATTCATTGCCATCCCTATGTGACGTTGGGCTACAAGCTTTTTCGTCAAATTGGGGTTTGGGTTGAAAAATAATTAAAATGCATTTTGATTTTAATTGAGATGAAGAGAATGAGGAGCAGAGGGGAAGTGGAGATTATTTTTTTCTAGTTTATTTAATTAGATTTTTAATGAAGATATGTATAATATATATAAATTTTAATACTTTAGTGGTTCTATGACCAGGAGTAATTTCGTAAAATAAATGAACATAATGGGCTTAGAGATGATATAATAATCTAGTAATTTTGTTTTTTGTAAAATAGAGAGATATGTCAGCGCTATGTTGGTCCTATTTATATCATTTTTTTGATAAGTAAAATTTCATTAGGCAAAAAATATTTACAACATGAAAACTAGTCAGGACCAATACAGTATAGAATTATAAAAAAAAGTTATACTAAAATAGTCCAGCCGGATTCCATAAAAAACAAAAGATCCAGATTACATAGATTTTTCCAAAACAAAAAAGCCAATCCCTTGCGTGATGAAGGATCTGGTTGACCAGAATGTCAAGATTACTCCTTGCCCCAATGAATACCATCGAGTTTCTAAGTCTCCATATTCTCCACACTATTTGATCCAAAGAGAGCTTCCCACACCAGCCGTAACGTACCTCGTACAAGGCCCAACCAAGAATAGAAAGTGTCCAGCAAATTTGAATAACAACACCAGGCCATACCAAGCTTCCGTAAGAAGAAAAGCCATATTTTCCGAGAGAAAGAATAGTGAAGAAGAAGGTGAGAATTGGATTCATCGTCAATCCCACATAGAGGGCATAAGCAATTCCAAGGCTGAATCACACCAGAAAGGATGAGGAGTTCCTTGGTCTGGATTTTCTCATGGAATACACAATCCACATAAAGCATTCGATTTTAAGACGCAATTTACCTGACCAAAATGCAACAATCTGCTTCATCTTTTGCGACAATTCTGTGGCAGAAACGGCTAGCTTGTGGCCAAGACTTTTCGACGAGAAGGATGTGCCCTCCCCATCTAACCAAATAATTTGGTCACTTCTAGCTTGCTGCAGATCTGAAGAATCCAGCAAATCTAAAAGTTACCTCGTCCACTCTTGTTCCCTTGGAAGAAGAGGTCTATTCCAAAGTAAGTTCCACTTCCAAGAGGGCTTCCAAGTTCCTATTTATATCATTTGATAAACAAAAAGCAATAAAAATATACAATTGAAAACACACACTCGTTTCATATTAATTAGTTACTTATAAATAATGTTTAAAAAATACAACTCCGTCGTTGGTCTGATTAGTCCAATCAAGTGATTTCATGTCATTTTATAAGGAGTCCATGAACCGTCTAGAATCTAATAAGGCAAAATCCCATATTTCCTTGGAAGTAAATTTTGTATATTCTGTATTTTTTTATAAGTAAAAGTGTATGACTCCTCGAAAGAAAGCCCCAAGATAATTACAACCAGAGATACACCACAGAAGAGCTAGATAATAGTTATCAAAGCAAAACCTACTAGATAAAAATTATCTAACTCCCCTGGATGAAAAACCAAGCAAAAAACTCTCAACACAGCAAGCCGAACAAGAAAAGGGCCAGAGAGCCTACTGCAGCCAAAACAGGGACCGAAAGTACCACAAAATCAAGGAGGATCAAACGATCAAGAGAGCACCGGATCACAAACCACGAGTTTGATCTCATGGAGGATATGAGAAGTTTCATCTTCCCATAAGAAGCCCATAGCGATTGCGAGACGCCAAACTTCAAGAAAAAGCTCCGCACAGAGCTCCTCGTCTTGGACCTCCATACCATCTATGATCAAGCCGAGGCCAAAAGCCAACGGCGGATTTGGCGAGGACTTAACAATTGAATTCTGCAACGGAAGCTCCATGAGGGCAGCGGCTTTAGCCGAGGGCTTCCGAACACGACAACTGGACCTAGTCGGAATATAATTGTACAATTGGACCTGTATTTTGGTTATGGTATAATTTCCTATTAAATATAATTGTACATATAATATTCTTTGATAGCACCAATTCTTCTTCTAATATGGTAATTACTAAACCATTATCGTAAAAAACATACAAATGAATCCGTATAATCAATTAATCATATGTTGCGAACATAAATGTTATCCTTCAGCAAAACCGCCACGTGTTCTTCCCCCCATTTTATTTTATCCAACCCAAACAAACCTACGTGTCAAGTCCCCCTTCGTAACACGTGCATGACACGTGAGCACCTCTCTACTTCCTCCGGAGGCTGGAAACGAAAGATGATCGCTAAAAGTCGTTAATTTCTCTCTCCTTGGCTCTCCCTTCACTACCCGATGACGGCGGCTAGTAACGTACTCCTCCTTCCCCCGCTGCTTCTCCCGTCCCCATCTGCTTCCACGTCACTTCCGATATGGCGGCGTGTCGGTTTCTCCCGCCACCGGAATCTGTTCACTCGGCTCTCCGCGACCTCGAAGGAGGAGGAGGAAAAACAGCTAGGGAGCTCCTTAGGAGGTTGTACTATTGGAGTTGCTTTATTGTTTATTTTATTTAGTTTTTATTCTAACTGCGCGATGTGTGCCGAAACGACACCGCAGGAGGCGGCGAGGAGAAGCGGTTGGCTGAGGGAGAGGAGAGCGTTGACTTCGGGTGGCTCCCAGCGTTCCCTCACGTTTTGATTGCTTCCATGTCCAATTTCCTCTTCGGATACCACATAGGGTTTGCTGCTTTTAATTTTCCCTTTTTTTCCTTCGGTTTCGATTTTTTGTTTATTGACTGTAAGTAGTATTTGTGCTGTTTCGAGCGAAAGGAGGCGCCTGTTCTGGTGAAACTTGTGCTGTTTGTGAACGGGTGATGATGGGTGTTCTTGGCTGGTATTTAGGGTTATGAATGGGCCGATTGTTTCTGTTGCGAGTGAGCTAGGATTTGAAGGAGATCGTATTCTCGAGGGACTGGTCGTCAGCATTTTCATTGCAGGTGCATTCGTTGGAAGCATATCCTGTGGTTCGCTGGTCGATAAGCTCGGGTGTCGCCGGACATTCCAGATTGTCACCATTCCGCTAATCCTTGGTGCTATCGTGAGGTACAGAAGTTCCTATTCTGGGAAATTATTTGGACTTGTTCCAAAATTTTCTGAACTTGTACCAGTGACAGTTTGGTATATCTTGCCTCTTTTTGATCCCACGCGCACCAATGCCTATGCTTGCTCATTGTAGTTGAAGGATTAAGCTCAATTTTAATGCTGCTTTGTATTTTAATTGTTTCTTTGGAGATGCTAGCTTCCTCAGTTATGGTTTTGGATTGACTCTTAAGCTTTTCTACTTAATCTTTAGCTGATTGTGGCAGTGCACAAGCTCACTCTTTGGATGAAATACTGTGGGGGAGGTTTCTTGTTGGCCTTGGCATTGGTGTGAACACAGTTCTCGTCCCTATTTATATCTCAGAGGTATGTTCAAATTGTGCTGCATTACATGTTTCAACTGTAATATTGTAACTCTTCTTGTTAGCTCTGCTCTTTTTGCATATCTAGAAAAATTAGGGGAGCTATACAGAAGCAGAAATTCCACTTGTTACTCTGGCACCCCTTACTCTGATTTTGGTCATGTCAAACTGTTGCATAACATTTCTTCGGTTAAAATGTTCAGTTTTCTCAAGCTTCTTACAAGTAGCTATAATGGCATCTGTTTGGGATGTGATTAAAAGGATTTTCATTAGAAGCCTACTTCTTAGCTATTTATATTTGCTGTTCTCCGTGTTATAGGTTGCCCCAACCAAATACAGAGGTTCTCTGGGAACCTTGTGTCAAATTGGCACATGCCTTGGAATAATTGCTTCTTTGTTTCTTGGTATTCCCGCAGAAAGTGATCCACACTGGTGAGTGATAGTCTCCTTTGGGTAACAGCCTCTTAAGGATGATTGCTGTTCCCTAGTTATTATATTTGGTAACCTTGGTGATCTTTCCGGTGTTTATTTTGTAACATCAGTTGCATTCCTTAGAACTTCTATAATCAAAACCAAAGTGGGTTGCAGGAGGATGTCAATAAGCTCTTTGATCCTCGTGAACTTGTGCGAATTGACTTCCTGATAAGACATATCTTACGGACTTTTATGTGCAACTAATTTTTGGAAATGTTGAGTAGATGCTTACGGCTGTCTGAGGTACCTCTATCGATGGTGTCCTGGAAACTATTTATGAAACTCAAACTGAATTTTTGTTTCAGGTGGAGGACGATGCTCTACAGTGCAAGTGTTCCTGGATTTATTCTTTCACTGGGAATGCAATTTGCAGTGGACAGTCCCCGTTGGCTGTGCAAAGTAGGACCTATCTTCCGCATTTTACATCCCTAATTGGGTATTGTTTCCATTTTAATTTTTTTCTTTCTTTGCATGTGTAGGTGGGGAGATTAGATGATTCCAAAGCAGTCGTCCGAAATCTGTGGGGACCATCTGAAGTTGAAAAGGCGATTGAAGAATTCCAATCTGTCATAAAAAGTGATGGCAGTGATGTGAGCAGCAGCTGGCTGGATCTCCTGGAGGAACCACACTCTAGAGGTTGTAAAAAGGTTGTTCAGGAATGTCTTATTTTGGTAGGTTCTTAGGCGAATCTTTGTTTCTTTTAAAGTAAGGTAAACATTCTCTGATATGCTTGACCCAAACATGTCAAAATAAAAAGAGCTTTCACTGTCTCAGTTCCTCACATTTCTTACCAGATGTTTGTCTGCCTTTTGTTTTCAATCCTCACTTCTTGATCACAGAAAATTGCATTCTTTTGTTTTGTGCAGTTGCACTTGTCGGAGGTGCTCTTTTTGTTCTACAACAGTTTGCTGGAATAAACGGAGTGCTTTATTTTTCCTCTTTGACATTCAAGGATGTTGGTATAACCAGCGGTGCCCTAGCAAGCCTACTTGTTGGACTTACCAACTTTGCAGGTTTCGCACCTACCATCATTGAACATCTAATTCTATCAGAGTTACTGCTGGTTTGTAACTTCATTTGAAACAACCAAGTTCTCCAAGAAATTGAATGCACTTCTCTGCCGTCTCAGGTGCACTCGGTGCTTCATACTTGATGGATAAGGAAGGAAGACAGAAGCTCTTGATTGGTAGTTACTTAGGAATGGTAAGTAAGCTTCAAATTGGGACTAAGAAATCAAACGAGACTAGTCGAATGAATAAAAGAATTTCAAATATGGCCGCTCTTTTGTTCTACAGAGTTTGTCGATTTGATTAGTTTCTTGGAAGCTACAGTGCAAGCTGAATTTACTGAAACAGGAAAGATGACAACAGAGCATGACTCATAGGGATGATGTTTCGTTTCTCTTGTGCAGGCAATTTCAATGTTTATTGTAGTATGTTCGATTAGCTTCCCTGTGAATGAAGAAGTGGGTCACAACTTGTCAATACTGGGAACTCTTCTGTAAGTGGTTCTTACTAATTAAACTCAAATCTTTCATACAATCTGCTCTTCGTCTAATGCATTGGACGTCTCATATGTTATATTATGTTTTCATGGTGTTGTTCTTTCTCCATAACTATAAATGCTTTCCAAAATAGTCATAGCTGATAAAGCCTTCATGTGCCTTCGTCTAATGCATTGGCTGCAGTTAAAGAATTTGGACTTGCGTCTGATAATGCCTTCATGTGCCTGTATTTTCATAAAAATGGAAAAGCTTTTGAGTTTAAATATATCAGAAAAGTTCGAGGAAGGTGGTTTAGCCCTTGCTTTTGATAAACAGTGCTAAGCCATGAAGGCTTGCTGAACTGCCTGTTAACTGCCTCGCGTCATCATTAAATTCAGACTAGGAGGAAATTGATGTATATACATCGAGATTCATTGTTTTTTTTTGAAACGTAAATTTTTACGCAGAATTTGAACCCTAGACCTCCATGAAATACTCCAACGCCTTGTGCCGTTAGACCAAATGGTCTTGGCTTGAGATTCATTGTATGAAGAGCTACTGATGTTTAGCAAGCTCCCAAGTACTTGACAATGAGATAAAGATGGATTTTGTAGAGGCTGTTCAGTGGTTATCATATTATTAGTAAATCTTGCGCTGCTGCAATGACTAAAAGGAGATCACAAAATGAGGTGTCAAGTCCTGAGGAAGATGATGTTTATACTTCAAAAATATTCTGATGATAAGACCTGAGACGGTAGAGATGAGATATGGCATGTACAATATCCTATTCCCACTGTGTTGCATGCAATTTGACCGTAATCTTTTCATCATTATCCTTGCCTCCAGGTATATTTTTACCTTTGCAATTGGAGCTGGGCCAGTCACTGGTCTTATCATACCAGAACTCAGCAGTGCCAAGACGCGTGGAAAAATCATGGGGTTTAGTTTTTCTGTTCACTGGGTATGCATCATATTTTGTTATATGTTATCTTGATGGTTAAGGTCAGCACATCATTCTGACAAAAAGGTCCATATATCACTAGGCTGACGGAAACCCCTAATTTGGATAATATCTTCAACTGAACGCTTGTGTTGCCTTTCCAATGTTAAATTCAGCCTCTATTTCAACTGTGAGATTGTTAAAATAACTGCTCTACCTTGAATTAGAATCCCATTTTGCTTATCGACTTACCTCTAGCAACGAGTTGTACCCCACGACATAGGCCTAGTATGCCTAAGCAGTATTGGTCTTTGTTTCTTATGTCTGCTATACATGTCTGGCTAAACTAGACTTCTCCATCCATTCCTGTTTCAGGTCTGCAACTTCTTGGTGGGCCTTTTCTTTCTCGACTTGGTGGAGAAGTTCGGAGTTGCACCGGTTTACACGGGCTTTGGTAGCTTTTCGTTGCTGGCCGCTATCTTTGCATATTACTTCACTATCGAAACAAAAGGACGCTCACTAGAGGAGATTGAAATGTCCCTAAACCCCAAATTCTCTTCCAGAGACGAGCAATTATAAGCATCGGTTGGCCGGGGCTGCGGTGATCATCTTTGAAGTCACAACTTCCCTGATATCTTGCGTTGGACAAATTGGTGTTCAAGCATTAGTCTCCAGAGACGGGTGTCACGCCTAAACTCTTCGCTGGGCCTAGACGTGCCGGCACCTGGGGTTAACTCGCCCCAAGTCAGCCTCTCCCTTTCCACTCACGCACTCACGCAGCGAAAACTTAATTAAGCGCAAGAGGATTCCGCAACTCGATGCCTTTATTGATCTTTCCGTAAGTACAATTTCGGTACAAGTTGTGAATGTGTTTACATGGTAGGGGCCTACCTATGTATAGCCCATAGGCGCCCCTTGTGCATACAAAAATAAGGCTGAATGGCCATGTATGGCAGCAGGGCTGCCTGCTCTCCTTTGCAATTCTCATGCATGCCTCGCCATCCTTCCATCCCAGCTGCGTTGCGGTGTGTCTTGACGCACGCTACCTCGCATGCTACGCAACCCGGAAGTGCGAGGTGTGACAGAGGGCCCCTGGATTTTTGCTCTCCGTAAATATGTACATAAAATCGTTCTTGTTTATTTGTTTCCAATGGAGAACTGTTACAAGCCCCTGGTCTTCTTTTTCGTTCTTGTTTAGATATGAATGATTAGTTACATTAGTTTTTTTTTTTGAAAAGTAGATTAGTTACATTAGTAACCCAGAAAAGAAGCAATTCCAATCCGCAAGTGTAGACGATTTGTCTAATATATATTTTTTCCCAACATAACATAAGAATTTGGAGCGTCCATCAGTTAATGTGTGCGTATGAGCTTTGTACGAGTGTTAAGACGTTGAAAAGAAAAATGAGCGAGCGAGAGAGGATGGATCATTCAGGGAAATTTTTTCAATTTGATTGAACAAGTGGAACTAATACAAATGAGTTGGCCATTTTCCAAGTAGCAGGAAGGCCCCCAAAAGAATGAATGCAAAATATAGGCAACCATTTACTAAGCTAAACTAAGGTGAAACGCTACACAGACTATCTGCAAAATAGGAAAGAACACTTCTTCTGCTCCACTCATTCAGAAGCCTCCTCCACGAAGCACCATGTAACCTTGATCGTAGGGATACGCCAACCCGAAGGAGTTCATCCCGTAAGCAGCGTATGGCAAGGCATTCCCATAAGGAACAGCATATCCTTGCATCCATGGTTGCCTGCCATTCGAGTAAGACTCGTAGGCGTAGTAGCTCGTTTGCGTCGTGTATCCTTCAGCTTCTTGTTGATGAGATGCTTTCTTCTTTCTCCTCTTCTGCTGCATTTCTTTCCCAGTCGATGGCATATCTCTACCAACTGGTTGCACCTTCGCATCAGCAGACTCGCTTTGGGCTTCAGATACATCAGTTGCTCCTGCTCTCCTCGGTCTCTTGGCAACTTGATCGGAGCCCCCTCCTGCAGGTGACACCCTATTCCTTTCCATTGATGATGAAGCAGATTGCTCAGGGGCAATGACATTCGGGTTTGCTGATCGATGGCAAGCAGAATCTCTCTCTTGGACTCGACGCACACTCGTAGCGTTGTCTCCGCTGCTGCTACAAGAACCAGTCTCCAAAATGCGCTTAATAGCATCCCTCAGTGTAATGTTAGGAATAAGATAGTCGGTGAGCATATTCGACTTCCCGCATATACACTTCAACTTGGAGTTAACCAAGTGATCCCTAATGCACTTGTCGCAGAAGCTATAAGAGCAGCATCTACTGGTCAGCACCGCATCTTTCATAACCTGCTTACACAATGGGCAGTGCAGCTCAGGAGGAATGCTCCCAACCGAGGCGGAATGAGAGGAGGAAGACAGCCCTTCCATTTCTCTGTCGAACGCATCCTCGTTCAGTTTAAGCACGGCAGACTCTCCACTTGGAAGCTTATAGGAACCATCAGGATTCGCCACGAGCATGGACTTCGGTATACCCCTCGGAGTCTTCACCCTCTTGAAATCATACTTGGGATCACCATTAGTTGGACAATGCTGAATAAAATGCCCAGGAACGTTGCACCTTCGACAAACATATCCCTCCGGAGGAGTTCTCCCTTCCATCCCACCATAACCACTACTCCTGAAACTATAACACCCCAAGGTAGGAGTGTTAACCAAAGCCCTAATCTTGCTATCCTCGTCCGCCTCGCCTACACCTAATCCACCCGCACCAGCGACGGGAAGACTCTTCGGCTTAACCTTGGCAGCCCCGTGGAGCACAAACACATCCTCTCCAAAATCATGACCCCACGGATCACCATCCTCGACAACATCAGTCACAACAGAGGAGCCTGAACCCGTCCCCGAGCCAGAGCTCCCCGTCGCGAGTCTCTTCTCCACCTCGAGCGGTTCAGTAACAATAGGAGCGATATCCATAGGCCTGCGCCGCCTGTCACCAGGAACACGACGGAGAAGAACCGCAGAATTGGCAATGATCAGCTCGGATTCATCGACGTACTCCTCTTTGGTCTGTGCATCAGTAACCTGGAGATCCAGGTCGGTCCCCAGACACAACGATCCATTGGTAGGATCACGACGACCAGCTCGGGCATCGCCGGAGCTCTTCTTGGCCCGATACTTGGATTCGAAGATCAAGTGTTTCAAAGAGCCAACAGATATGAAAGGGCTACCAATTTCGATGGCGCTGAAATCTTTCGCACTCGTGAACTTGTAATATATTTTCATTCTTTCTTTATCTTTTCTTCTTATCGGTTAAATTCCTCTTCGTTTCCAATTAATTTTTTTCACCAAACTGCAAAAATCGAGATAATAGAACGCGATAAGAGAAACGCAAACGACGAATCAAGAGATAGCAACGCGAGAAAATAGAAATTCCCGAATTTCCTCTTCTTCTACTAACACGAGAGATAATTAACGCAAATTACAAGATTCCGAAATACAATTGGAAAAAATTAGGACGATCGTCGACAGCGTTTACAATAGTCGAGAATCGGACCGGTGAACAGATTGCCGAGTAGACCTTCGTCTCCGATGGACAGTAACCGCTTCCTCTTCCGGCGGAAACCCTAGCGCCAGCGATCTCCGATTGGATGAAACCCTAGCCCTCTTCGATCTCCGATTCAAGGAACCCCTGGCCGATGGGGAGAGAGAGAGCTTCGTTAAGCGTAGGGATCAAGCGACAGGTTGAGGGAATTTGGAGAATTTGTGTGTGCTCTAATTTCTGATTGCGTAGGGAGGAAGCGCGGTTATGGGTCTTTATATAGATTTCGGGGGCGGGTAAAGCGCGTTCTAGAAGTTTCCTAATATCGGTGGCCTAGTGGGCCCGGATTCATGTATTTAGTCTCTGATGTGCCCGTTAAAATATCATTAAAATTATAATAAGAATCAGACAAAATCCAATTCGACATACAAAACTTACAAAGCCAGTTTAGAGAATAACCAACTCAAATAAAATCTAAATTTAAATTATATCAAATTTAAATTTCTCCGTTTCAATAATTCACTACCTCGCAAGAGACGCCATCATGCCAATGCATTGAGCTTTCTATCCGAAAGGATGAGTTGATGAGGGTGGCTTTGCAACTTGGCAAAATATATTTTTTTAATGAGGATTTGAATCGTGTACTTCCGTTAAACTTTTGATCGCGGGGTTCGAAGTAATTCGAGGTTTTTCATTTTTTCGTGCTTTCAGTTTTTTTACTCCATGTTAAGGGTTTTTCAATTTTTTTAATTTAATCATAGAACTTAGGGTCGTAGTCGGAAAAAATTTATGATGATCTTTCATAATAGACTATACATGATTCACGAAGAACCATGAACTAACTTACTCCGACCGCTTACTTGCCTTTCCAATTCGCAGGAAAATAGAGAGAGCATCATATATACAAATGAATTCGGACAAATGAATAAAAAAATGGAAAAAGTCCACTTTAGTACCCTGTGGTATCGCCCAAAATCACTTTAGTACCCTGTGGTAAAAAACCGACCAATCGAGTCATACTTATTCCAATTCACATCAAAAAGGTCCTCGGGCAGCCTGTCCGGAGCTGCCCGGACCCGCCCGAACCCTGCCCGGACTACGTGGCCAGCCACGTCACCAAAACTTGATGACGTGGCACTACGTGGACGAGGACGACCCTTCCCTCTCTTCCTCTCCTCCTCCTCCTCCTCTTCTCCTCCTCCTCGTCCTCCTCCTCATCCTCCTCCGCCTCCTCCTCCTCCTCCGCCTCCTCCTCCTCCGCCTCCTCCTCCTCCGCCTCCTCCTCCTCGTCCTCCTCTCCTCCTCCTCCTCGTCCTCCTCCTCCACTTCATCCTCCTCCTCCTCCTCCTCCGCCGCCTCCTCCTCCTCGTCCACGTGGCGCCACGTCATCAAGTTTTGGTGACGTGGCTGGCCACGTAGTCCGGGTAGGGTTCGAGCGGGTCCGGGCAGCTCCGGGAGGACCTTTTTGATGTTAATTGGAATAAGTATGACTCGATTGGTCAGTTTTTTACCACAGGGTACTAAAGTGGACTTTTCCCTAAAAAATATAGAGAGAGCATCATATAATGGAGAAAAGAAAATTTGTATGGGAAAAGTCCACTTTAGTACCCTGTGGTATCGCCCAAAATCACTTTAGTACCTTGTGGTAAAAAACCGACCAATCGAGTCATACTTATTCTGATTAACATCAAAAAGGTCCTCGGGCAGCTGCCCGGAGCTGCCCGGACCCGCCCGAACGCTGCCCGGACTACGTGGCCAGCCACGTCACCAAAACTTGATGACGTGGCGCCACGTGGAGGAGGAGGAGGAGGATGAGGAGAAGGAGGAGGAGGAGGAGAAGAGGAGGAGGAGGAGGAGGACGAAGTGGAGGAGGACGAAGTGGAGGAGGAGGAGGAGGACGAGGAGGAGGAGGACGAAGTGGAGGAGGAGGAGGAGGACGAAGTGGAGGAGGAGGCGGAGGAGGAGGACGAAGCGGAGGAGGAGGAGGACGAGGCGGAGGAGGAGGAGGAGGAGGACGAAGTGGAGGAGGAGGAGGAGGACGAGGAGGAGGAGGAGAGGACGTCATCAAGTTTTGGTGACGTGGCTGGCCACGTAGTCCGGGCAGCTCCGGGCGGGTCCGGGCAGCTCCGGGCAGCTGCCCGAGGACCTTTTTTATGTTAATTGGAATAAGTATGACTCGATTGGTCGGTTTTTTACCACAGGGTACTAAAGTGATTTTGGGCGATACCACAGGGTACTAAAGTGGACTTTTCCCAATTTGTATTGAACAAGTGGAATAAGTACAAATGAATTGGTCATTTCACAGGAAGGCGATCTCTATACATCACACATGCTAAGCAAAACAAGACTTGAAACAAACTATCTGCATTCAGAAGCCATGACGAGGAGGCATCATGTACCCTTGGTCGTAGGGATACGCCAATCCAAAGGAGGAGTTCATCCCATAACCAGCGTAAGGCAAGGCATTTCCATAATTGTCCACATATCCTTGCATATATGGGTCCATCCCGTTCCACCAAGAGCCATTGCCGTAGGAGCCCATCTGCGTCATGTATCCTTCAGCAACTTGTTCTGCTTTCTTCTTTCTCCTCTTCTTTTCCGTCACACCGGACATTGTCGTCGTCCGCTGCACTCCTTTCCCCGCTGATGGTGTATTTCTGCCCACCTTCGAATCTGCCGGCCTGCTTTGAGTGTTGGATACATCGGTTGCTCCAGCACTCTTCAGTTTCTTGGCGACTTGATCTGACTCGTCAGCTGCATGATGCGCTCTCTTCCTTTCTGTGGATGGTGCAACAGATTGCTCAGCAACAGGGACAATCACATTTGCTGATTGATGGCGAGCAGAATTTATCTCTTGGACTTGGGGCATGCTTGTGGCGTTGTCGCCGTTGCTGCTACATGAACCAGACGCCACAATGCGCTTAATAGCTTCCCTTAGAGTCAGGTTGGGAATAAGATAGTCGGTGAGCACATTTGACTTTCCGCATACACACTTCAACTTGGAGTTAACCAGGTGACCCCTGATGCACTTGTCACAGAAGCTATCAAAGCAGCATCTACTCGTCAGCACCGCATCTTTCATTACCTGCTTACATAATGGGCAGTGCAACTCAGGAGGAATGCTTCGAACAGAGCCGGTAAGCAAGGAGGAAGACAGCCCTTCCATCTCTCTGTCAAAGGCGTCCTCATTAGGACGAAGCACAACAGACTCTCCACCGGGAAGCTTATAGGAACCATCAGGATTCGCCACAAGCATTGACTTCGGTATACCCCTTGGAGGCCTCACCCTCTTGAAATCATACTTGAGATCACCATTAGTTGGACAATGCTGAATAAAATGACCAGAAACATTGCACCTGTGACAAACATATCCCTCCGGAGGAGTTCTCCCTTCCATCCCACCAAAACCACTACCATTCATCCAATTGCCACTGGAGACAATCTTATTACCGCTGTAACTATAACACCCCAAGGCCGGAGAGTTAACCAAACCCCTAATCTTGCTATCTTCCTCCTCCTTGACTACAGCTACTCCTCCACCATCCACACCAGCAGCGGGAAGACTATTCGACTTAACCTGGGCGGCCCCTGCAAGGGCAAACACATCCTCCCCAAAATCATGACCCCACAGATCACCATCATCAACAACATCAGTCACAACAGAAGAGCCTGAACCCGACCCTGAACCAGAGTTACCCGAGTCAAGACTCTTCTCAACCTCAAGTGGTTTCATAACAATAGCTGTGGTATCAATAGGCTTCCGCCGCCTGTTACCAGGAACGCGGCGCAGCAGAACCGAAGAATTGGCGACTATCAGCGCCGAGTCATCAACATACTCCTCATTGGTCTGGGCATTAATCACCAGGAGATCCAGGTCAGTACCCAGACACAGCGATCCACCATTAGGATCACGCCGATCCGCTCCAGAATCCCCGGAGCCCTTCTTCGCTTGATACTTCGATCCGAAGATCAAGTGTTTCAAAGAGCCAACAGATATGAAAGGGCCACCACATTCAATGGCGCTAAAATCTTTCGCGCTCATAAACTTGTAATATATTTTCATTATCGCTCCTTTTTCTTATTTCTCTTCGTTTCCAACTAAAACTTTTTTCACGAATCTGGGAAAATTGAGATAATAATAGAAAGCGATAAGAGAAAGCAATATAGAAGGCAACGGGCTACAGAACAAAACGGGGGAATATAAATTCTCGAATTTCCTCGTCTCCTACAACTAGAGAGATTAACGAAATTACAAAATTCCGATTTACAAAATAACAGGAATTAGAGCGATCGACGAGAGTCGTTACAATTATCGAGAGCCTTCTTGGACCGGTGAAGAGATCGCCGAGTCGGCCTTCGTCTCCCGGTGGACAATAACTGCTTCCTCCTCTGGCGAAAGCCCTAGCGCCTGGTGATCTTCGATTGGGGGATTCCTAACACCGCGATCTCCGATTGGGGGAAACCCTAGCCGATTGCCCGAGAGAGATGTGAAGCGTAGGGATTACGCGATGGATTTGGGGATTTTGTGCGTCTTCTGTTGGGTTACGCGGTTATGGAGAAATAATATAGTGGGTGGGTAAAGCGTGTTCCATCTGTAACCTGTTTCTAAAGTCGGTGAACGGATGGGCCTAGATAGATGCTATATCTGAAGCCCAATTCTTTCCTCATTTAGAAGGACCTAGGCCCATAATGTTCCTTCCTTTTTTGTTTTTGGTTTTTAAATTGAGGGAATTATTTTAGTTTATCCAAAAGTTTCGAGTTTAAGCCATGGGAATGTATAAATGTTAAATATTTGTTGAATAATTTTGAAACTCGATTTGAAACTGGATTAGTCGGGTTAGTGATTGTCCATATGTCAGGTGATATCAATCAAAAATAAGAATTAAAAAAGAAAAAAGTTATTTACGTTGAAAAATTGTGCTATTTCAAAAGTTTTATTTAAATCAAAGAAAAATATTGTTAGAGAGAAATATGAAATTAACTAACCTATATTAAGTGAATGGGTTGTTGAGTAAATTCCGCTATGATCAAGTTAGTTGAGAAATTCTCTTCGTGTGGTTGAGAGAATTTCTCCTATGACGCGAATTTCTCATAAAATAAAATATTTATTAAATTAATAATTCATACTTTTTAATTAATTTTAATAATTTTCTACTTATAAAGATATAGTTGGCATGAGATAATGTATAATCTTTTCTATGTTTGTCTTTCCCCGATTAATTTATCATGTTGTTAAATTTTTTTTAGTCGTTGGATTCAAAGTCTCGTAAAGATCTATTCAATACTGTAGTCTAGACTTACAAGTAAAATAATTATACGTATCATGTTGTTAAATTTTTTTTAGTTGTTGGATTCAAAGTCTCGTAAAGATCTATTCAATACTGTAGTCTAGACTTACAAGTAAAATAATTATACGTACAGTGTTATCTGCCAAAATTTCCAACTTTTCCAAACAATTTACGGCAGAGCCCAAAGCTAAGATAGCAATTATGAACTTCGTCTCCATTAAGCCCTAGGTCCTATCAATGGTCTACGTAGACCATTGAGTGGGAGACGAATTGCTAAGAATTGTTCTTGAAACAAGGCTCGAGCCGAAGAGATCGTAGGCAGTTGCCATGGCAACAGTAAAGACGGCAGTGAATTCGGTACAGAGTCTGATAGAGAAATTTTGTACGATATAGTATTTAATATGGTCTATTGATTTTGATGATTAAACGTGCGTCAGAGATCTGACGATACTAATTATCCGAAGATATTTTTGTCTTTTACATACCTCTCTCCTTCTTTCTTTTCTCCCTCTCTTTCCCTTCCTTCTTGATTTTCTCTCCATCTTTCTCCTCCAAGCTCACGATGGGGAGGACGATGTTGGTGGAGCACGATGGTGGTGAGAGCATGACGCCGGCGAGCGGCTCCATGACGAGAACCATCTCCCCCGCCGTAATCCCAAATTGGGATATTTTCGAGGTGAGAAATGGTCTACAGTTTCAGTTGGAGAGCCACAACTTCTTACTCCGGAGTTCGATTAAGTTGATACAAGTTGCTGTGTGAAGTTGAGATATATATCTACGACTTTGTAGTTTATGACTTCTCAAAATTCATAGTACAAGGATGTCAAATTTTTGTTTGAAATCAAGAGTCGATCAAGGTACAAGCGGTTGGAAGATGTGGGGAGCCACAACTTCTTACTCCCGAGGCCGCTCAAGTTGATTCAAGTTGCTGTGCGAAACTGAGACGTATATCTACAACTTTTTAGTTTATGACTTTTCCAAATTCGTAATGTAAGGGGGTGTCAAAAATATATTTGAAGTCAATAATCGACCGAGTTATAAATAGCTAAAAGATCTTTGTCAAATGGCATGCTCAATTATATTTAGGGATCGCAATCAGTAGACTAGAGTATTGATAGGACCATACCCATACCCTAGTTTTTTTTATGGACCCATACCCTACCCTCGACCCTACAAATTTTTTATTGTTAGATTCATACCCTACCCTCCTGGAGACCCAGGGTTTACAGGGCCTGCAGGATCCGACCCTTTAACGTTCTGCATTTTGATAATTTTTAATAAAAACTTAATTTTTATATAAAATTTAAATAAATTCAAGACATTTACTACGTTAGACATCAACATTCAATAAAAAATTGATGAAACATCAAATTTTACAATTTAATTTCAATAGTCCAAGGTTTTTCTTTTAGACTTTGAAGTACATAAACAATTCAACAAAAGAAAAATATAGCATGTCAGCTTCTAGTGATCCATCATTCACGACATCTTCTAAGCTAGTTGCGAAATAATATAATAAATATGTTAAAGTTAACCGTAAAATATATTATATATATTATCAATACGGTCTAACAAATGTCTAACTATAGTCTAATTAGGGTAGAGTCTAAAATATGGTAAAAATATAAGGGTAGGGTCCGACCCACAGGGTCTAGCTATGGATTCATACCCTACCCTAGACCCTACCTCTAAACATGGACCCATATCCATACCATACCCTAGACCCAGTCAAAGTCAACATACCATAAACTCGTAAGGTAAGGGTAGGGTCCGACCCTCAGGGTATGAATATTTCTGCCATCCCTAATTATATTAAAATAACATGTCCGACTATAATTAATAATTTATCTAGGTATGATAAAATGATTAATATTAATTAAGACTTCTTATTTTGCCCATTTCTAGGACGGGAACATTTGTCCCGTACCAAATCCTGGCCCGGCAAAGACTACGCGGAAGATAGAGGCGATGCTGAGGTGTAATTTTCAGTCCCATTAGCTTGCCACATCAACTCAACACAACGTGCTTTCGTCGACAAAACTGAAGCAACTGTTTCAATTATTAAGTATCAACCCATAATATCACGGTGGTCTTTTTATGAATATTTGGGTTTTTTTAATCAATATGGTATTACAGTATCAATTTATTACCAAAATGATGTTACTATTGAAAATATTCCGAGAATGGTATCTCTTTTCAAGATTGAAAAAAAATTTCGACCTTGAAACTTTAGATCGAAAAAAATTTCGACTTGAGACCAAAATCGAAAAAAAATTTTGACTTTTGTAATCGAATATTTATTTTCGATTTAGTCCCATGTCGAAACAAATTTTTGATGAGAGAAAAATCTCATGTCGAAAAAATCCTTCGACCTGAGGAGGAAGGATCCAGCTGTAGCTAATTATGGAATCAAGAGATGGTTGGACCAACTCGGTACACGTCGCAATGTCGACATCCTGATTAATATTTTAAGCAACAACCTTGTCAAAAAAGAAACCTGCTTATTAACCTTATAATAATGCTCATTTGTCATTAGCTAACACTAATAACGGGAGTATTAAATCGCTAATTAAAATGATGGGAAACAATATGGAATTCGAATGGTCACAGTTCATTGTGAATATTTTTGTGGGTTCATTAATTATTTTTATCGATACGACTTGGTTTTAATGGATTAACACGGTTTGAGCTCTAATCCAATAGTAAATATGGAGTGAGGAATTAAGATGAAGTATATGACCGAGTTTCTCAAAAAAAATCTTAAAAGATTATAATAAAATTTTAAGCGTTGTTAAAGATTATACTTACAAAAATATAGATAGTGATGTAATCAATTGACGTTCTGGTTTAATATAAAGAATGAGTAACATGGATATATCAAAATATAGGTTAATTAAAAAGTGGAGAAATTGTCATCTCCTGTTGCATCTTTAAGTTAAAAAAATAGATTTACTTAATTATTGAGATTAACACATCAGTGATGAGCTTATTTATAACTATAAAAAAATTCTTCTCCTAGTTTTTTTTAGATTTTATATAAAGATTTTAACATAGTATTAAAATGAGTTAATCTCGTGTCTATTATTGTACCTATTCGACCTCATTTGCAACATGTAAAAAATATTACTCGATTTATAAATAAATAGGTTGATTAAGCAGGTATCTCGATTATGATACTATTAACAAAATTTATAACCCTCTAACTTCTATTCAATTAATAAAGGAAGGAAAGCACGATGAATAAAACAGCATATTCATTCTACACTTGATTCTATAATAGCTACAGCTGGATCCTTCCTCAGGTCGAAGGATTGTTTTGACCATGGTTTTAAAAAATATGGTCTGATTGGTGGTTCGACCGGTTGAACTGCGAAACGAGCACTAGACCGGGTCGTTTTTAGGCTTTTGACCGGGGTCTGTACTAATCGGACCAAATCCGGTCGGACCGGCCGATTTTGAGGTCCATCCTGACCGGTCGAACCTGGTTAGTACAAAAATGGGCGAAATTGACTTTTTTTGGTGGTTTTTGAGGAAAAAAATTGATTTGACAAATTTATAAAGTAATAAATAAATAAATAAAAGTAGATTTATAGAGTGGAGAGATAAAAAATTAAGTCTACTTTTTTTTATGGAAAATAAGTATATTTTAACCTACATATATATTATTTAAAATATTTAAAAATAAAATTTTTTGGTCCGACCGATGGTTCGCCCAGTCCGACCGGCCGACCCGGAGGACGGGAGAAATCCCAAGTCGGCCTCCGGGTTGTTTTTTAAAACCATGGTTTTGACCTGAGATTTCTCTCTCTTCAGGTCGAAAGTTTTTTTTGACTTAGGACCAAATCAAAAAAAAATATTCGACCACGGAAGTCAAAAAAAAATTTCAATTTTGATCCCAAGTTGAATTTTTTTTTCGATCTAGGGTCCCCAGGTCGAACATTTTTTTTCAATCTTGAAAAGGGACACCACTCTCGGAATATTTTCTATAGTAACACCATTTTGGTAATAAATTTGTACTATAGCACCATATTGGTAAAAAACCTTGAATATTTAGAGTAATTTTCCAAAAGGGGGTTTATTTTCCCGACAATTCCCTAAATGGGGTTCCCGGGGAATGTTTTCCTTGTCTGGGGTCCAGCAGGAAACTGCTATGCGGGGAGCATTTTCGCTTCACACAAAACCGCTACTCCGGCAACATTTTCGAATGAAATCGCTCCAACTGGAGCGTTTTCAGTCAAGCTGAGCTGCTCGTTGTGGCGGAGATATTCAGAGCGGCTCGGCTCTGCTAGCCAAAAACTGCTCCAGCGCGAGCGATTTCAATTTTTTAGTTTAACTATGTAATTTTTTAGTTTTTTACCAAACCCCGGTGACTCAGTATGTATATATTGCATATTCTAGTTGATATTAATACAATTATTCAGTTATAAAAAATAGTTTCGGAGAATCCAAAAGCAAAAGTAAGTCTCGTTTGAAATAATTGGCATCCTCATTGTATCAAGAGGAAGTAATATTTATTAAAAATAATAATATTCACAACTTGTGGAATTTCCTTTGATAAGGTTGCAATGAAAAAGTACATCGAAATAAAAAATTCTATCTTGACGTTAATATGAACAACTAATTTCGTAATATAAAATACAAAAAAAAAAGTCCACAAGCTGGCCAAAAACCGGTCCAGGCAAAGCATTTTCAAGCTGGTCAAAAAAGAAACCGGTCCAGGCAAAGCATTTTCAAGCTGGTCAAAAAAGCCAAAAAAAGTCGGCCAAAACATTATTGCTACCGGAGGTAAGCTTACAATTTTACCCTCAAATATATATTTTTACCAGGATTATTTCTGTAATTGAATAAAAAACTAATTAAATCCTACCTCCTACCTCCTCCTTCCTCTCTGCTATTTGCCTCTCTCCTAACAACCAACAATGCTTTTTTGACTCTTCGACATCAGCATCATCACAAACATCCATACAAGTAAACTGAATAGATAGTCCTAATAATATCGGCAATCTAAACAAAAGTCTGCTTATATATTCATTTTCACCAAATCCAATCTTGCTTCTAATGACTCCACAAAGTCTGTTATATTTAATTGAATGTTCAAATCTGATCACTTTGTTCCGTCCCTCGATATAATCCAGACCTTCGGGACTGTTATAGTAATTACCATCATATCTCAACAAGAATTCTGCTACCATATTATGCTTCCAATACAAAAAAATCTTAAATTAGTCTAATATAACCTATGCAAGTTTTAACAAATTCAGTAATTTTTTACGAAATGTTAAAATTACCTGGTTCTCTCGTTGAAATTAGAAAATGTCCTCTGATTTTTTTAGTTTTTGGTAGAAGAAAACTCGGTAAGTATGAATGAAATCGTAACTCAAAATTTATAACAATTAAACGTGCAAGAAAATGCTTCGAACAAGGCATTTTCAAGAAAACGCTATGGCTGAAGCAGTTTCAACACAATAAAAATTTAAGAGATTTATTAGAATTAAATAAAATATTGTACGGTGAATTAAACCGACCAAAAACCGCTCATGTTGGAGCGATTTTTTTGGTAGGCCAAAAACTGCTCACGTTGGAGCAGTTTTTTAGTTTTTTTTATCCATTGAGACGGTTCTCTTCACTTTTAATTTTCTAATTTCCAGATAATTAACAAAATAAATTTAAATTTTCTATTGTAGACTCGTTATTACATATGTTAATTGCCCAATAACATATACTACCATATATACTATACATGTAAAAGTTAGAAAATTAATAAAATCTGAGATTTATTACGACAAAAATTTAAGAGATTTATTGCAAGCTTACATGTATAATGGTTACCACCGGTAGCAATTAAATGGGACAATTGAAATTAAATTGTTAGAAATTGCTCCCGCCGGAGCGGCTTCTGGTCAAAATCAAAATCGCACCAGCCGGAGCAGTTTTTGGTATAAAAAAAATGCTCGCTCTGGAGCGATTTTTAGCTAGCCAAGTCAAGCCGCTCTGAATATTCTCCACCACAACGGGCAACTCAGCTTGACTGAAAATACTCCAGCTAGTGCGATTTCAATGGAAAACGCTGCCAGAGCAACGGTTTCATGCGAAGCGAAAACACTCCCCGCAAAGCGATTTCTCGCTCGACCCCAAACAAGGAAAATATTCACCGAAAACCCCATTCAGAGAATTGTTAAAAAAATAAACCAGAATATTTAAACCGCCAAATCTATTGTTAGTACTTTTCCCAATTAACGAATAATATGGGGCCAATTACAATATATTCCCGTTATGTAAAATAAAGGTATATGTTAGCTACAAAGCTCACTCTGATCGAGATTAAAACAGAAGCTCGACTTAACAACATATCATGGTACATGACATATAATTTGATGCATACTTTTGTAGATCAAAAAAGAATAAAAAACAAAATTGGTTCAACTTTTTTTTTAGAGATAATTACAATCAGGACCCCAGAGTTTAGTCAAATAGACTCTGAGAAACCTGTAGTTTTCTTACTAATTACTGGGCCCTGTAGTTTGGTTATTATTATACACTCGGGTCCCTGAAACCAGATCGGAAAAATTTCTGGCGAACTACCCACTCGAAATAACTAAAATGCCCCCACATAAAATGGAAAAAAAATACTCTCTCTCCTCCCTCCCTTTGCCTCTTCCTCTTCCTCCATGAGTGGACCCTAAACCCCTTCCCTCAGTCATCACAAGAAGTTCCAATTATACAATCTAATCAATTTATTACTGGGTACCAGTCAACAAAATGGAGACAAGCAAGTTATACGATGCTATTGTTAGAGGAGATGACGAGTCATTTGAAGGTCTCGTATCGGCCGGTAATCTGTCCAGCAACGTCGACGAGTTGAATATGCTCTTGCGCCTTGTAACAATGTATGGAGCGACACGGATTGCTGAGAGGATCTTGGAGGGATGCCCTCAGCTTCTAACCAAGTCGAACACTGAGGATTCACTGCCGGAGCAATGGAGTCTCCCCTACCCCCATCGTCCAGGCGCAAGTGCTGATGGAGACTCACCTAGCAACAGCGGCCTAGGAGCGGCAGGGAGCCGCCTGGCCACAGGGGTAGGGGAGAGAGAGAGACAGCATCACCCTCCTCTTCCCAATTTTCTCCTTCAAGATCTAAAATCCTTTAATCTCCATTATCGCCATGTATTTCACGAAGGTTTCAATTCTTTTTTTATAATTTTTTGGCAATTTCTGAATCCCTTAGTCTTGATTCAAAAACGAAGATGATTTTCTGGAAGATCTTCTCCATCAGCACTTACGTCTGGACGACAAGACCCTTGATTTGTACTTCATTGTCGCTGTTGCTTAGCTGAGGGGAGGGGTTTAGGGCCCACTCATTGAGGAAGAGGGAGAGAGAAAGGGAGGGAGGAGAGAGTGTTTTTTTTTCATTTTAGTCATTTCGAGTGGGCAGTTCGCCAAAAATTTCTCCGATCTGGCTTCAGGAAACTACAAGGGCTCAGTAATTAGTAGAAAAACTACAGGATCCTCAGAGTCTATTTGACTAAACCCGGTCCTGATAGTAATTACCTCTTTTTTTAATATAGAATAAAAAATGTTTTCTTTAGATCATCTTCATGTACAACTCATCTTGCAACTTCACATTAACAAAGTAAAACAACAGACGAAGAAGCCTCAGAAACAGCCAGTCAAAAATTGACATCAAAATTAATTCAGCCGGTAATTCCAACTAAAAATCGACCATCATCATTGGCTTCTTCCAACACAATTTTTCGTAATAATTTTCAAAAAAACATAATAATGTAATCGCCCGAAACGGCACCGTAGACCGTAGAGATTTATCAAGATCCACAGGTTCCTATCAGAGAGCAAAACGACCAGAAGTCTCGATTTTGGTACCAATCATAGCATCGCCGGTCACCGCCTCTCCGAGACTCCCGGTGACGTGGCATCGGACCGTTAAAAAAAATTCACTAAAACGGAGACAAAATTGAATTCAAAACCCTCAGAGACCCATTCCAAATCACACACCCGACGACGACTCCAACGGACCAGAGACGCCCGCAAGTCAACGATCCCGGCCAGCGAGCTGGGGAGTGGGAGACGTTGACCGAAGAGCGGGCGTTTGACTCCGGAGAGTTGGGGCGTCGCCGCCGGTTTTTAAAGTGTCATACGGCACTTCCTATCTTTTTAGGGATTTCTTCCTCATCGGGGGAGAAAAGAACATATCGGGAATTAAAAAAAAGGAAAATAGAAAAAAACAGTGTAATCGGAGCCAAGGAGATGAAGACGGAACCTGATGAAGAGGCGGGGCGGGTTTTATATTTAGGGGTTGGAAAACCCTAGCGGAGCTTCTGTTTATTTTATCGGGGCGTTGGGCTAATAGGGCAGCCGGCATTTACCGATTTGCGGTGTGTTCATTTTTTGGGCTTCGTTTCTTGTCTTTGAGGTGTTTATGGCCCATTTTCTATCCGCCGGCCATTATCTAATTATTTGAATTCGAAATTTAAGCTAAAATAATTGTTCCATGCTTGCTTACAAACAAGCACTTAGAACAGTAGATGATATTATTTTAGTTTAATCAGGTTTCGTGTTCAAAATTTTTAGAACATAATAAGGTCTACTTTTTAAAAATTTCACACTGTATCTGAATCTAGAGGTGAACAAATGGTCCGAACCATAGGAGCCGAGAACCGAAAAGAGAGAGAAAACATATTTGAACAAATTTGATTAAGCTCTGGATCCTGGCCAAAACTAAAAAAATTGGTATGATCCGATTCGTAACCGAGGACAAAAAAAATCATGGTAAATATACAACCTACTCACCAAGAAAAAAAATTTACATCTAAAAATTAAGCTTACAAAAATGAGATTTCTAAGTTGTAACTTTATCACGTCTTTGCAAAATTCGTACTTTTTTATATAAGTAATGAATTGTACTTGTGCTTTGAAAGAGTGCAGATTTTTGGTAGACAGTTCACGGAATAAATAATTAATTTATCTCTCATCCATACCCAATCTAACTCGATCCAATCCAATTACATATTTTTCTACCCACAGCAGCAAACCAGTTCACAGAATAAATAATTAATTTCTCTCTCATCCACATATTATCTACTATCATTTTTTGAATACTAAATTAGATAAAAATACTCGAGGTACAAATGGAAGTCAGAAATGATAAATTATGAATACGAAAATGATAAATTATAAATACATGAATTTTAAATTACATAATTAATTATCGTTCCCGAACTTTTGCCAAATATGCTCAATTAAATCACTTTTCAGAGCGTTATGAGCTTCTCTATTGCGAAGTTGTTCCCTAGCAGTTATGTAGGTGGATAGATTTCCGATGCGTTCAGTAGAGAACTGAAAAGGTTCTTCATTGTCCTTTTCATATATATTTTTTTAGTTTTGCTAAAGATAAGGTCTGTTTAGATAACTACGAAAATATTATCCCAAAATATCTATTTTTAACGAATAATATTATGTCAAGTGTAACTAAATAGATAAATAAGTAAAGAAAAAAAAGTCCAAGTGGCCGTTTTCCACTCGCAAGCGGCGATCGGGCAAGCAAACCGATCGGCCGCTAGCTCCCCATTTTCATTTGGTTTTTTTTAATAATAAAAAAATGGCCGATCGATCGGCCAAACCCACTGATATGGGTGGTCTTAGGACTAATGAAAAATTGTGGTTTGGTTCGAATTTTTGTGATTTTCTGCAACAAGAACCGGACTAGAACCGTGAACCGTTGTTTGAGAAAAAAATCAATCTGGACCAATTTCTTCTCGATCAGATTTTGCAATAAATTATTTGGTTTGATTTGATCTGGTTCGGTGGTTCTTAGTTGTTTTGCTCACTCCTATCCTATTTGGATCAATCGACTACTACCGGATACCAAATCTATAAACAGAGGCAAAAACTATTTGCAAATTGAGTTTTACAGAAACTATCAAAAAAATTGGACCATGACTAGTTGTTTGGTTTTGAATTTAGAAGAAAAAAACTCGGAAACTTCAAATTGCCGTCCCACTCCGAAGTCCCAACTCCCAGCCAATGTAATGCTTTAGCACATCTCACCAACAGAGTCCAACCTCACGCAATTAGAATCAGCGTCTTCCCTCCAAAAGAAGCTCGCCGGTAAAAAGAAAGCCCAAGTACAGAAGCAAGGGAAGTGAAAATGTCGATGGGGAGCGACACGACGTGGGTTGGGAAGAAACCGCTCCGGAGAATCGGAGGGATGGGCGACGCCCTCTCCATCGCCGCCGATCTCGGCTTCCCCCTCCCTTCCCAGGTGGGCCCCCTCACTCTCTCTATCTAGTCTCTTTTTCTTGATCTTGTGGATGAGGATCTCGCTGATTTTGTTATCCGCGTTGGGCAGGACGAGGTTCAGAACTTGGCGTCGAACGGGATCGCGGAGAAAGGCGATGACTTGGTTAGGGTTTTGAGAGAGCTAAGCAGTGTGCAGAGGAAAATCGCGGATCTTCAGGTCGAGCTTCAAGGTAGAAAGGTAATGTGTTTGGGGGAATCTATTATTGCTTACCTGCATTGTTGTTTAGAGGTTGTGTGGTGCGAGGTGTTTGATGGAATTCCGCGCTTTTTTGCTGTGTGGTTCAGGACGATAAGAACGTTGCACATCTGACACACGTGAGCGAGATGGAGCAGAAGATCGAGACTTTGTCGAGGATCACTGCTATATTGAAGGATGTCATTCAGAATAAGGTAGTGATTTCATGACATAGGACCATAAGAACCTGACAAATTTTAGCAAACATGAGTGCTTCTAGTTAATGATAATAGTTCATCTCCCAACATTCCATGGGCAGGGTATATTAAGTAATTTCTCTCTTTATTATGCAAGTTGTTTATCCCTATGTTGTTTGTAAAATTTGCAGGACCGCATCATAGCTCGGCTTCAACAACCATATTCATTGGATTGCATTCCTGTTGAAGCCGAATATCAGGTTTTTTTTTTCTGCGTTGTAGTGTTTTCCTGTTTGAATTAGCAAGCCTTGCCTTCAAGTCAGATTTTGAAACTTTAGCCTAGTTCATGTTTTCTCAACTAGCTTATTTATCTTGTCCCGTCTCATGTATTTGAGGCTCTTATGTTAATCATCTAATTGGTACTGCTTGTGTGATTACAGAAACAATTCTCTGAGTTGCTCATGAAGGCTGCAAGCGATTACAGTGCCCTGACAGCCTCGGTTGCAGATTTTCAATGGAGTCAAAACTTCAAAGAGCCTCCTTCAGTCTGGGGGGTATGTCTAAGGAACATTTCCATCGCATTTCTTTCATTTTGGCCTTTTTGTTTCTATGGACCTGTTGTTTAGAACTTTGGTCTCTGTTGGTTCCCACGACTTTCTGTTTTAGCTGATATATCGAAACATTGACATTTGTGAATTAGAATTACTCTGTTGAATCAATTTATCTTATCTGGAAGATAGATACATGTGTGGTACAGCTGCATTATTTCTGCTATAATGATAGGACATGGTTCTTCATTTTAAAACTTTTTTCGCCATGAGCTTTTATAGTAAAACTTAACGTTGTTGAGATTTGGTAATGTTCAAAATGATCAAGTTTCCCAGGGGATCGAGTGGTAGTACCGAACTATTCTGCAACTTAAAATGCTGTCCACTTATTGTCAATACGTATGTTGAGTTCACTCTTCAGCAGAATTAGATTGCTGGTGGCACCAATTGAGACGTGGTTCTATTTCGGTTGTCCATGAATTTACTTCTCGCACAAGCAATAGTACTGGAATTGAGATATCATCCTCGTATTATGGGAGGACGATGCTTGATCTTTGGGTTAAACCGTGAAGGTCTCTTTATGCTCTTACAGGAAATGCTGCGTCCTATCCCTGTTGCTTTAGCATCTTGCACCCGCTTCTTCGAAGCCATGTCTGCCATGAGAGAATCGTTTACTACTCTACAAAACCTAAGGGTTGGCCATTTATCGTCTTTATCAACGACACCCGCTCTCACTCAAAGAGGTTCAGGCGATTCATCAGACTGTGTGACTCCTCCACCTTGGAAGAGCGAATCAAGCTTCGACGACTTGGCAGTCAAGAGCACAGGCAGACAAGAACAGGAAAGGCAAGAGGCAGAGGACGATGGTGGTGAAACCGGAGATCTTTGTCAAGTCGACGGGACAGGCCATAGAAGATTGTCTTGGCCGCCATCGCTCAAGAAATAGGTACATAGTCCCTCTCACTTTCACTGTGGTGTATCTCTTCTTTCTTTGTCAATCTGTGAATTAGTTTGTTGCCCCACCAGCTGCCACTATGTATTTGACTGGTTTGGTTTTGCGAGAACGAAGCTAGCGGGTGATATGGCAAATCGGGACATTGCCAATTGCGTTCGTCAAATTAAAATTAAAATTGAAATTTCTTATTAAATTAGAATTGTATTTTATGGTTTTCGAGGAAATGGATTTATAATCCCAATCCACATTCTATATTATAACTATCTCGATTTATAGAATTATACTTCATGACATGCTAATGGGACAAAGGCCAAAAGGAGATTTCCTTAATCTGTCGGAGGGATGAAATTTGAAATATTCCTCGGTCAGAGTTTACCCATTTGTGGTATTGCAAAAACAATTAATTAAAAAATAACATAACGACAACAAATATTCTTCAAGAATAACGTTGACGGCTAGCTCCGTTCCTTCTCTTTTTGTAATTTTTTTATTTTGATAAGTTTCATTTTATGTAACTTGATTTAATATATTGTAACTGCAGACAATTTCAATTAAATACATGAATTTTAAAAATTATTATGGATACTTCCCTAAATAACTCGATAGATGAAGGATTATTCTAATATAAAATTCTTAATAATAGATTGTTATTATTTACAACAAAAAATGTTAAATCATATTTGCAATATAATTTCCTCCAATATGAATCAATTATCGAGTAATTTCGGGTATGTTAATCATATTCGCTCGTCCCCTCCTCAACCTCAATTCTACGCAGCAATCCCTCAAAAAAAAATTCTACGCAGCGCAGGAACACGAACCAGTTCCCAACACACAAAAACAGACAAACAAACGCCTTCCTTCCCTTCACCAGCCATTTACCATTCTGCCCCTCTCTCTCCCCCGAAATTAAATCCGCTCCACCGCTACCCCTCCTCCGATCCCACGCTTCCCTCCTCGTTGTTCCTTCTATTCCAAGCAACCCAATCCCCTGCCCCTGGTTGGAAACCTTAAAAAAAAAGAGAGAAAATTCAACGAAGAAGAAGAATTGGAAGCTTGCGTTGCATTTATAATTTTGGAATACATTTATAAAGAAGGTTTATAATAAGTGGGAAAAAATTGGAGCGGAGGTGGAGGAAGAAGAAGAAGAAGAAGAAGAAGAAGAAGAAGAAGCTTCCTCATGGGGAAAGGAGACGGGGATAAGTTGGTCTTTCCGTTGACGGGGCTCCAAATCGGGTAAGCCTCGTTGACTATGGTACATTCAATTTCCTTGATAGGTTTCGCACTCTTTATTTGCTTAATTGGTAAGCGGACTGTTTTTTATTTTCGGGTTTTTTTGAGTGACATGGTATATTCGGGGGATGAATTGTTAGCGTTTTCCCCGTGGATTTTTTTTTGAAAGGTAATCTTGGCGGGATTTGAATCCCCTTTATCTCCATAAACTTATCAAAATTTTGTGTCGTTTTTATTTTCATCATTTATACAGTTAGAAAAAGAATATTCTGACATTTTCTCTAGTGGAACATCGTGAATTCTTTATTGGGCCGTGGGCCTCATCTATGTATTTTAGTGTATCATGTCCATTGATGTACAGCCTAGTTATGTGAGGTTACGTATGTAATTAGGGTTAGTCATATTCTGATTAGGTTTTAATATGTATATATACACCTTCGGGCCGTTGAATGAAACTCAACTTTTCTCTCCGCATAAAACTTCATGGTATCAGAGCTACCAACAATGACCGACGGAGAGACGACAAAAACCGGCGGTAGCTCCATGACAACGAAGCTGCCTACAATGGACCCTAGCTCGCCGTATTTCTTGACGACGGCAGACAACCCTGGACTGATCATCACGCCTGTGGTCTTGCGTGGTGATAATTATGACGAATGGATGAAGGCGTTAAGAAACGCCTTGAAGGCAAAGCAAAAGCTCGCCTTTATCGACGGCCGCATCATGCAGCCGAGTGCAACGAACTCCGACTATGATGATTGGAGCGCTGTGAACGCCATGTTGGTAGGGTGGATATTCAACACGATTGATCCATCCTTGCGTTCAAGCGTTTCTTACATGGAAAGCGCACATGACCTGTGGGAAGATCTGAAGGAGCGGTTCTCAATGGGAAATGATATGCGCATCTACCAGCTTAAAAGTGAGATTGCGAACTGCAAACAGGCTGGTATGACTCTTAGCGCCTACTACAACCGGCTCAAAGGCATGTGGGAAGAAATAAGTGCCTACTCTAAGCATCCGACATGCACCTGTGGATGTAAGTGCGGAGCTGATAAAGAGTTATTGCAAGAACGTGACAAGGAGAAAGTCTATCAGTTTCTCATGGGACTTGATGATGCGACCTATAGAACAGTGCGCTCGAATATTCTGAGCACTGTTCTGTTGCCGAACCTGAACCAGACTCATGCGCGGTTGATGAACGAAGAAATTCATCGTGCCGTGGTGGTTGCGAAAGATGAACGAAGTGAGGCAGTCAGTTTTGCTGTCCAAGCCAGGCCTATTTCGAAGACAAACATGAAACGTGACGAAGTCAAGTCTGCCTGTGGTCACTGCGGTAGGAACGGGCATGATATAAACGATTGTTTCCAACTCATCGGATACCCTGAGTGGTGGCATTCTGTGAAAAATGGACAACCTACTTCTGGACGTGGCCGGACGCACTACTGGCCCAGGCAGAGGGGCTGGGCGAGGTCGAGGCCAACAGATGGCCAATGCTGCTCAAGCTCAGCCTACGAGCAGTACAGCTATTGGGAGCAACAGCAGACTTGGAGGAGAGCGTTCTGCTTTTCCTTGGATGACCAATGAGCAATGGAGTGAGGTGGTCAATGCGATCAATGGAGCACGGCCTAACCAGGCTGCTTCAATGGAGAAACTATCTGGTAAGAGTATTCAACACCAATTGCTTCTGGACACTGGTGCATCGAATCACTTGACTGGTGATTTGAGCCTCTTGACGGATATTGTGAATGTGCCTGCGTGTCCAGTTGGTTTGCCTGATGGTAGTACAACTACAGCTGTCAAAGCTGGCATTGTCAAGCTTGGAGGAAACTTAACTCTGCGACATGTTCTCTTTGTCCCCACCTTGACGTGCAATTTGATTTCAGTGTGCCAGATGATACAAGACTCTAATTGTACAGCTAGCTTCTCTAATAAGCTGTGTATCTTGCAGGACCACACTTCGAGGACAGTGATTGGTGTGGGTGAACAGCGGGCGGGGGTCTATGTATTGCGTGCGGTGGAACAGGTTCGAGCTTGCAAGGTTATGGCGGATACATCGATCTCTCTTTGGCATCGTCGTTTAGGTCATCCTTCAAATAAGGTCATCACAATGTTACCTACTATTGTCAAGGATTCTCGCCTGCCGTCAGAATCCCATTGTGATGTATGCTTTCGAGCAAAACAAACTCGGAATTCCTTTGATTTGAGTTTAAATAAAGCTGCTGCACCCTTTGAGCTTATTCATTGTGATTTATGGGGTCCTTATCGAATACCATCTTCTTGCGGTGCACGATACTTTCTGACGATTGTAGACGATTATTCTCGTGCTGTCTGGATTTATCTGCTTATTGAAAAGAGTGAAGTTGCTACCATTTTCCCTGCCTTCTCTGCTATGGTTATGACGCAGTTTAATCGATGGATCAAAGTTCTCCGCAGTGATAATGGAACAGAATTCCTTGGTCTCCATTCTTTTCTGCGAGAACAAGGCATCTTGCATCAAACGTCATGTGTTGACACTGCACAACAAAATGGACGGGTGGAACGGAAACATCGACATATCATGAACATTGGGCGTGCCCTTCATTTTCAGGCTAACTTACCTCTCCAATTCTGGGGCGAGTGTATCCTCACAGCTGGCTATCTTATTAATCAAACACCATCTTCGATTCTTGACGGGAAGAGTCCATATAAAGCTTTGTTTGGCTCACCCCCTGCCTACTCTCTTATGCGCACCTTCGGGTGCCTTTATTACGTGCATCATCGCCCTCGTGTGAAAGACAAATTTGGTGCGCGGAGTCGACGATGCATATTTACTGGCTATCCTTTTGGCAAGAAAGGTTGGCAAGTCTATGATCTTGAAAGTGGTGAATCTTTTGTCTCAAGGGACGTCATTTTCGTTGAACATGTTTTCTCGTTCATGGACAGTGCTGCTCCCCACGTTCCTTCCTCATCAATTGGTCCGATGGATATTCCCACAACAGTTGATGAATTTCCTGTATCTGACCGACATGAGGGTTCCCATCCCACGACAGGGGGAGTGACTCTCCTACCGACATTGCCGCTGATCCCCCTGTGACGGAGGTTTCTCCCATGGTCGCTATTGCTGCTGATCCTCATGTACATGCGGCTTCTCCTATTGTTGACATATCAGTTTCTGATATGGCCTCTCCACCGCTTCCTGTTGCCGAGGACAGGCAGGCCACTACCACTGCTCAACCTGAACTACTCGGTCGAGGCCATCGACACCGCGCATTACCTACCAAGCTTCATGATTTTATTCTAAATCAGGTAACCGTTCATACCGCGCGCCCTCTTCAAGAACCCCCCGCTGCACCGGCCCCTTCACTGTCCTCAGGTACGGCCTATCCGATTGCAAACTTTATTACCAGTGCTAATTTTACCTTGCGTCATAGGCAATTTGTCGCTGCTATTACCCATGGAAGCGAACCGACAACTTTTGTTGAAGCTGTCAAAGATTCTCGGTGGCGTGAGGCTATGAAGCTTGAAATCGATGCTCTTGAACGAAACGGCACCTGGACACTGGAAACATTACCTCCTGACAAGACCGCTATTGCCTGTAAGTGGGTCTACCGTATCAAGTATCACTCTGATGGCTCTGTGGAGAGGTATAAAGCTCGCCTTGTGGTTCGTGGTGATCGTCAGAAAGCAGGGCTTGATTATAACGAGACTTTTGCCCCTGTTGCCAAGATGGTTAGTGTTTGCACTTTCTTAGCGGTGGCTGCCGCCCACTCCTGGTATCTTCATCAAATGGATGTGCATAATGCCTTCCTTCATGGGGATTTACATGAAGAAGTCTACATGCGACCTCCACCTGGATTTGATACTGCTGGTCCCTCTCAAGTTTGTCGTCTTCGCAAGTCTCTCTATGGTTTACGTCAAGCCCCGCGAAATTGGTTCGCCAAGTTGCAGGCTGCTCTGCGTGCCTATGGCTTTGTTCAGTCCTATGCTGACTATTCCTTGTTCACTTCTCACACAGCTGGCGACTCCTTGTGTGTGCTCGTGTATGTTGATGATCTTATCATTGGTGGGAACAAGGAAGACTCGATCGCTCGCTTAAAGCTCTACTTATCTGGTTGTTTCTATATGAAGGATCTTGGTGTCTTGAAATATTTTCTTGGGCTCAGTATTGCTCGTGGGCCCACTGGGATTTTTGTTTCACAGTGCAAATATGCGCTTGACATTGTTGATGAATGCGGGCTGCTTGGTGCCAAACCGGCTATTTTTCCTTTGGAACCAAACCATAAGTTGGCATGTGCTATTGGTGCTGAACTTGCCGACTCTGAGGCTTATCGCCGGCTGATCGGACGTCTCATTTACTTGGTCATTACCCGCCCCGAACTCAGCTATTGTGTTCATATCTTGTCTCAGTTTATGCAGTGTCCCCGTCAGGAACACTGGAATGCTGCGCTTCGGGTCGTGCATTATTTGAAGGGACGTCCTGGTCAAGGTATTTTTCTCCGCTCCGATAGTGATCTTCAGCTATATGCCTATTATGATTCCGACTGGGCAAGTTGTCCTCTCACTCGACGTTCAGTGACTGGTTATTTTGTTAAGTTGGGTTTGTCGCCCATCTCGTGGCGAACGAAAAAGCAACCTACTGTTGCCTGCTCGTCTGCGGAGGCGGAGTATCGAGCCATGGCAGCAGCAGCTCGTGAACTCCAGTGGCTGTCTATGTTATTACGCGACTTTGGCGTCTCCACCCAGCGTCCTATGTAGTTGTTCTGTGACAGTCAATCCGCCATTCATATCGCCACCAATCCAGTGTTTCATGAGCGGACGAAACACATTGAAGTGAATTGTCACTTTGTTCGCGACCTTGTCCAGAGTGAACGGATCCTCCTCCGTTATGTTCGCACGGACCTCCAGCTAACCGATATTCTGACAAAGGCTCTCGGTAAGCGTCAGTTCGAGTTTCTTCTCAACAAATTGGGCATTCGAGACCTCTACGCTCCAACTTGAGGGGAAGTATTGGGCCGTGGGCCTCATCTATGTATTTTAGTGTATCATGTCCATTGCTGTACAGCCTAGTTATGTGACGTTACGTATGTAATTAGGGTTAGTCATATTCTAATTAGGTTTTAATATGTATATATACACCTTCGGGCAGTTAAATGAAACTCAACTTTTCTCTCCGCATAAAACTTCATTCTTATATAAATAAATGGTTGTCTTAAGTAATCAATTTGTCAATTTATCACATTCAATATGTTGATATAGTTTTTCTTTTGATGACGGTGAAAATATAGGCGATTGTTCTGTATACGGGGATGAGAATAACTCGTGCTGTAGCAGCACCGGTGGGCGTCTCGAGGATGTCGAAAATGAGACTGGCGAGCCACATACTCCACCTCTCCGACTGGGCCTTAAAAGAGAAGAAGGGTTACCAAGTTGATCAGTACTGGGATTCAAGTTGATTATTATTCTGAGGAAATCCAAAGTGGCAGTAGTGAAGACTCAATGGACAACTGCGAGACTCGCGCCGATGATAATGAGAATACAACAGGAGCAACAGAGTACAGGGATATTTTGATTTCAATCCGATTCAACGACCATGAATGATCTCCCTTTCAAACTGGCAGAGCTGATCTACTGTTATTGACTTTGTTAGAGGCCGGTCTTCCATCCTGGGTTATCTTTCTTCAGTCCTATCCTGGTTTTTGTAATCTATATCGCCCCTGGATGTGCCCTCTAGCTAGAGCTCTGTACGTGGCGATCTCCGTTGTGACTCTTCTTATTGGATTCTATGACTTGTACAAAAATGTGCCTGTCCTGAAAGCAGCAGCTTCCCGTTTATGTGGGAACCATGCTGTTTCTGCACAACTTTCACAAGGCTCTTACATGTTTGTTACGGGTCATGCGGACCGCCCGTTGTTTCTTCGCAGTTCTCACGCAACCACTGGTTGTACCTACCATTTGTTGATATCCTCGACTTCATCATCCCAGAATGATACATAGTCTTTGAAGCGGTCAGTAGCCTGTGTTCTTTTGTCCGGGTCCTTATTGGCTCTTCTTACAGTGTAGTTGGAGACCTAATAGAGACTATACTATCACCTATATGGTTTTGCCATCTCACTGGTATGGAGCCTCGGTATGTAGTTAACTTTAAATTTCACAATTACCATGAATTTTTTTTGTTCATATTTACATTGAAGCATTTGGTAATTGTCTCTAATTGTTGTGCCTGCAGCTACATCAGTTTTAAATCCAGTATTTTGGATTGTCCGGGAAGTACTTTACGCACCAGTCCGCATTTCTGGTCTTATTGCTGTTCTTTTTACCTGGATATGTGAGTTGGTTGGCGACCTTTGGGAGTCTGTAAGTGGCAATAGTGCACAAGAAAATAGATGCAGGTTGACATTCCAACAGATATTAAGTTCCAAATCCGTCAACGGTAGAGTAGTACACTTCCCCTGGATCTTAATGACATTATAGAAGTCAGACCATACCAAACTATAGGTCCAATCCTAGACTACATCATTAGCTGCTGATTCATGATAGTTTTGACATCTCAGTGTCAGCATTCCCATCTTCCTTCACCGAGCACCGCCGCTTTGATGGAGCATGGCATCAATTTCATCCCCGTCCACCATTTTGAGCTGCAGAGCATATAGCCAGTCCATTAATCTTTTGAACGTTTGCCATGTTTCTACATTAGGGTGTAAGAGAGAGAGCGAGATGGTACCTCATCTGGGGTTTGCTCGCTACGGAGGCGGCGACCATCAAACAAGAATGCGATAGAGTTGAACAGAACCGATTGACGATCGCAGTAGGCATTCATAAGCTTCTTCAACTGGGTGCTTCTTGTGATCCTGAAGAAGACTTCACTCCCATCCTAAAAATAACATCTTGTGAGTGCGATGCATCTCCAACATCAACTAGTCTTTCAAGGAACAAACTGAAAAATAAAACAGTTATGCCCTAGAAACGGGAGATTACCTAAAACATCTAACCCCAACCCCGCACTGGCACATGAATTGATGACATAGTGTTTGGAAAATCATTTGTGAAATCTCTCACTTATAACATTGGAATACAAGAATTTGGTTTAAAATTAATTGTAGCTATGGAGTTAGAAGCACAAACACGTTCTTGCTCAAGTCGCAAATCATATGGTCGAGATGACCAGAAGATATTTCTCAAAAAAAAAGATATGACCAAAAGATGCATACATTTGTGGACTAATTATCTCGCAACGAATTCTGACCATTTTTTAATGATCTACATAAATTATTATTTTTTGGTTTAACCAATTGGTATCTGATTTATTGGGTCAACTAATCCAATTTAGAGCTGAATAGGATGCTTGAAATGTGGCAAAGCTCTCCCAATAAGTATTTAACACTGATGCGTATCCAAGGACTCGAACCCGAGACCTGGTTAAGTTAGAATAACTCCTTCACTAGTTAATTTAAGTGATTGTTGGTTCTACATAAATTATTATTGTGCACACATCACTGTGATATTAAAGAGTATAGAAAAATACTCTTCTATAACAGCAAAACCGTTGTACTAACCACGAAAACCTACAATTGGCCGGCGGTTCGTATTTATTTGTTTCCAATTTGGCAGTTTCTTAAGCATTTAAATGGACCAAACCGCAAACTCAACAAATAATCAAACAGCAAGGGGTTACGAACTGCATAAATTGAAGAAATAGAATAAAAGGGTAAAGAGAGCTGACCTGACCCTTGACCTTGAGATTGATATGGGCAACTTGGTCATTAGACTTCTTGTCTTCCTCTTGACCGGTAACGCCCGACGACATGGTCTCCGTCTCCGTCTCCTTCTCCCTTGGAACTTCGTCTCTTTTCCCTTCACTTTTAAACTCTCTCTCTATTCCACTACCTTTGTGTGAACTTTGAAGAGCGGGCTGTATTGGATTCATGTGCGTCGCTTTGTAATTGCAATTGAATTTCATTGGGATCTGGAAGTTATTATTGGAAATTGAGGTATCACATGTATGTCATTTTTGCAATTTGTTATAGAATTAAGTAACTATACTGAGAATGAAGATAATAACAAAAAGATAGTAATCATCATTTTTTATTAAAATGCTATAACATATATTTATAGTCAATGCATTTGACTACCTATTATTCACTAAGTATACATCATAAAACAAATTAAAAAGGAAGTAGTAGTAATCATCGAAAAATGACACCGACAATAAAGTGATGGGTTAATAAGAATCATCTAATATGGTGTTCATGGGGCACTGAACATGCACTTATTGATCATGCAACTACATTTTATTAACCACCCATGTTCATCGGACATATTTATATGGAAATTAAATAAAAATGACGTTATGTATACAGAATATACAATGAATATCATAAAATGGGAAAATACTCAATAAAAATGGAAAAAATATCATGCAAAAAATACAATGATTAATTAGGTAAGTTTATCACGGTAACAACCGCATCAGCAATCAATCATCTCCCACCAAACAGAAAAAATCGAAAACGACCCTCGATGAGTCGGTAATCTGCAAATCGAAGTTGCAACCTTTACCATTTTTTAGAATCAAGGGACAACACAAATCAAACTGGCAAAAAAACACAGAACAAAATTCTATAACAAATCAAACATCAAGGGCTAAAAACTGCAGGAAATGGAGTATAATAAATGGTTGGAGAGAGCAGACCTGACCCTTGACCTTGAAATTGATAGGGGCACCTTGAACATTAGGCTTTTTGACTTCTTTTTTAATGATAATTGGCTTCTTGTCTTCCTCTTCATCGAAAACGCTAGAGGTAGTGTCTTTCTTCTTCTTCCTTGAAACTTTCTCTTTTCCCTTCATTTCTAAACTCTCTCTCTCTATTTCTCTCTGTGTGAATCCTCAAAAAAAATTCTCTCTTGTGTGAACTTTGAAGCGTGAGGTTTATTTTTTTAACACTAATATTAAAAGTAAATTAATGTGGAATCTATTTTAGAAATGACTCTTCCATTTTTAAATTCAAAATTTCTTTAGTGAATCCAAATCTCTTAATATTAATTGCGATCGGTTTTAGTCGATTCAATTGTGATTTGAATGTTATAATTGGAAATGGAACGAGAGTACAAAAAGAAAAGGTAATCACAATTCACGGGGATGTCATTTTTTATGAAAATGAATACCGAAAACTTCAAATATATTGAATGAAGAAAATGAAGACAACAGATAAAAAATCATTAACCATCAAGTTTCATTAAAATGATATGCCTTTGGAACTAAACGATGGACAAAAAAATGAGTTTTAACGTCGAAGAGTTTTAAGCAGTTGCAACTTGATGTTTGTGCCAGGAAATTCAACCTAAACCTTGTAAATATTAATAAAAGCAAACCGCGAGAAATGCTCTATTGTACAATCTATAAACCCAACCCATCGGATCATTACAGGTCGTGTAGTGAAATGAACGTCTACGTAGAGAATTTAGGCTCATCATACTTCCCCTAATAATATCTAGTCCAATCTCTTAAGATCTTAAATTCAAATTTCAAGTGAGTTAAAAATATTATCGAAAAAATTATCTCTTTAAATTGAGTACGACATAGTTATCTCTGTGACCACGATAGTCAATACCTCCACTTGGCAGCGATGGTATTAATGTAACAATGGGAATCACGACAATGTCTATTTCTGTTAGTGAGTCAATGTATTTTTTTTTACTGTCATGTTCTATATTAGTAAGTTCCTATACTTTTTCTTATATGTTGTAATCTAATTTTTCCATGAAAGGCTTCCAAGTCATATCATTAAAAAAAATCCGACTATACATTTCTTGTCCAAATTATAACATACTGTTGAAACCAAATGGATATGATTTGGTGTCTGGCAAGGAGTTTATTTCAATAATTAAATATAAATTTGATTGTTTGTTTCTCTAAAAAAATTAATTGTTTGTTATCCATTAAAATGGTTACCAACGTCGAAGCACCATATGCAAGAAGGCATCGCAGATAGTGTTTCAGTGATGTAAAATACAAAATCCATACTCTCTCTTGTTCATCCCCACTAAGCACAAGAAGAGCATGTTCGCAAAACTATTAACTCACGACTAATAACCATCTTTAAATTTGATAATCTAAATGAGTTAATACGACCTCTGTCAGGTTTGTGAGCGAGAAAGCTCAAAGATTATGACCAGCCAAATTACACAAACTAAGAAACATCCATAATAAACTAATCGTCTGCAAAAGAGATTAGAATCACGAGACGATTCCAAAAGACTCCAACATTCAATCATGTTTATTATTTAGAGTCGTGGCCAATAAAACATGACCGTTCCAGAAATTAGCAAATTACAATAACAACGCTCGGCCGGGACAGGTGTCAACGGCTACCTCGTAGACCCCACAATAAACCAGCAAGACCCCACCCATTAATTTTTTAAGGGTATTATATTATATCAGACCTTATTTCTGGAATATTATTTTTTACATTTATGAAATTTAAATTTGTTAACTTTTTAATCCTAAAGCTTTTTTAAATAAATTTTAATATCGTATCGCTTCAACCAATTTTTAATTAAATCGACTTTCTGTGCCAACCGGAAGAAATAAAAACTATTTTTACGTTGGTTTAGGTTAAATGGAGGGACAGCCCAAAACGGTCGACTCTCATTCCCCACCAATGATGTACCAAGGCCCCACGTTGAGTTGTGACTTTGTGAATACAGAAACCGGTCGCGGTCCGTTCGGGAGGAATCCGATCCGCCCGCACCCCGGGCCCCACACCACCCATCATCTCGATCTATTCAACTCCCCGTCGTCTTCTTATAATTAAATGGGAAAAGTCCTAAAAATACCGTGTAGTTTCAGACTTTCAGAATTAAGGCCATGTGGTTTCAAATTGGGAATTTAGTACCCTGTAGTTTACAAACTTTTTCCCGGGTAGGTCCAGGGTAGCTGCCCGGATAAATAAGCTCAAAACGGCACCCTTTTTGTGTCCATATGGCAAGTGATTGGGCTAAGTCGATGATTACATGTCATTTGATAAATTACCATTTTGGTCCCAAAACCCATCACCCAAACCCATCGTCTACCCCATTTTAAACCCATCACCAAAAACTCATCATCTTCCCCAAAAATTAGTTCCCTTCCATCTTTTTCCAATTAAAACCCATCACCCAAAATCCTAATCCAATCAAAACACATTCCAAATAGAATAAAATGGAACCCTAGGCATCATCGCTTTTTATTGCAATTAAAATAAAACAGAATCTGTGGGTTGCGAGGAACGATCTTTGCGATGGCGGACCATAAGGATTGGCCTCCGCCAACGATGGAGGAGGAAGAAACCACTCCGACGGTGTTGCTGGCAGAGGAGAAGGCGAGATGCGAGGGGATCTCGGCTTGGCTGAAGTCGCTGAGGGCAGCGCCGATGTTCTTAAGGTTCATGGAGTAGCTGGAGTGGGCCACCGCGAAGGGGTTTTGGATTGAAACTGCCTCCTTCACGAATTGCGTCCGAGCAAGAACAAATAAACGTAATTGGTTTTAGCAAGAAGAACCATATTCGCCGGTGGAATTTGAGAGGTTAGGGTTTGGGAATCCTCGTCTTCCTCTCCAAAAGTGCCTCCAAATCAAAACCGCCCACCCCACTACCGACTTCCTCTCCGTTGAGGCCCGCTGGTCTCCAAATCAAATGGGTCGGGTCCCGCCTGCTCTGTGGTTCTTTACTCCCACACCGACATGGTCTCCGCTGATCCACTCAAGTGAGGCTACCCCCCGTTCTCCATCCACCTCAACCCCTCTTTCGGGAACATCTTCGCCCGCACATCGACCCCTATGCTCGTGGAGAAGGAGGAGGAGGAGGGGAGAGAGAGAGAGGGGAGGAGACGAGGATGGAAGAAAGAGAGAAGAGGGGAGAAGTGTAATTAAGTAATAACTAAAGTATGGATTTCTTGAAAAATATTAAAAACAAGGGATTATTTTGGTAATTTACCACATCACACATCAGCATTAATCAAATCCACTTGGTCGACACATCAGGTATAAAACGACATCGTTTTGAGCTTATTTGTCCGGGCAGCTACCCTGGACCTGCCCGGGAAAAAATTTGTAAACCACAGGATACTAAATTCCCAATTTGAAACTACATGGCCTTAATTCTCAAAGTCTGAAACCACATAGTACTTTTTAGGACTTTTTCCTAATTAAATTTTGTTTCTAAAAATCAATTATGCAGATTTTTTATTAGACCAACTAACTTAAATATGAATACGATAATTTAAACAGAGATTCATATTTCATATCATAGTAGGGACTATCTACTCTTCAAAAAAAAATAGAAATAGTTCCAACCCTATTTAATATAGATTAAATTTCAGCTAGCTTGTACTCAGTACTAACAAGAAAAATTAATTAGGAAAATGAACACTTAATAAAAACCCCAAAAAATTTAATTAACAACCAAAAAATTTCATCACTCTCCCCAAGTACTCCAATAAATACACTCCCTCCGCACTCCCTCACTCAACCCCTCACTTACCTGCTCCTCCTCTCTTTGCTCTGGTTAGCCACTTACACACTACCAAATAAAGAAAACCCTAAAAAACCAGAGCAATGGAGGTCTCCACCTTCCTCCTCCTCTCCCTCTCCACCTTCCTCCTCCTCATCTCCACTCTCACAGGTCACTGCCATTTCACATTGCTAATAATAATTATTATTATTTCTGTAAACTAACCAATGCTGGTGTTTAATATGCAGATGGCGGGTCCATTGGCGTAAACTACGGGCGGGTCGCCAACGACCTCCCGCCGGCGACCAAGGTGGCTGCCCTCCTCAAGTCTCAGGGAGTCGAACGCGTCAAAATCTACGACTCCGACCCGGCCGTCCTCAAGGCCCTCTCCGGCTCCGGGATCAAAGTCACCATCGACCTCCCCAACGAGCTCCTCGCCTCCGCGGCCAAGTCCCAGTCCTTCGCCAACCAGTGGGTCCACCGGAACGTGGCGGCCTACTACCCGGGCACCGAGATCGAGGCCATCGCCGTCGGGAACGAGGTCTTCGTGGACACACACAACACCACGAAATACCTCGTCCCGGCCATGAACAACATCCACGTGGCACTCGCCAGCTACAATTTCCACAATGCCATTAAGGTGGCCTCTCCGATCGCGCTCAGCGCCCTCCAGAACTCGTACCCTTCCTCCGCGGGCTCGTTCCGGACCGAGCTCGGGCCCGTCCTCCGCCCCATGCTCGACTTCCTCCGCCAGACGGGGTCGTTTCTCATGGTGAACATATACCCTTTCTTCGCCTACGAGGGAAACGCTGACGTCATCCCACTGGACTACGCCTTGTTCAGGGAGAACCCGGGAACGGTCGACGCCGGAAACGGGCTCCGGTACTTCAACCTGTTCGACGCCCAGCTCGACGCCGTCTTCGCCGCGATGTCGGCGATGAAGTACGACGACATCGAAATCGTCGTGTCGGAGACGGGGTGGCCGTCGAAGGGGGACGCCGGCGAGGCCGGCGCCACCTTAACCAACGCCGCCTCCTACAACGGGAACCTCGTGAAGCGTGTCCTCACCGGCGGCGGCACCCCGCTCCGGCCGAAAGCCGACCTTAGGGTCTTCCTCTTCGCGCTGTTCAACGAGAACAAGAAGTTCGGGCCCACCTCCGAGAGAAACTACGGGCTGTTCTACCCTAACGAGGAGAAGGTCTACGACGTCCCGCTGACGCTCGCCGGACTGAAGAGCTACCGCCCTCCGGCGGCTGGGTCCAGAGGGGGAGTGTCGAAGAGCAGCACCGGGGCGACGTGGTGCGTGGCGAGCGGGGAGGCCGGGGAGGAGAAGTTGCAGGCGGCGCTGGACTTCGCGTGCGGGGGAGGGGCGGATTGCGTGGCGATCCAGCCGGGCGCCACGTGTTACAAGCCCAACACAGTCCAGGCCCACGCCTCCTTCGCCTTCAACAGCTACTACCAGAAGCAGGGCCGCGCTATGGGCAGCTGTTACTTCGGCGGCACCGCTTACGTCGTCACCCAACAGCCCAGTAAGTGTTCCCCCCACTCTTTTCCTCCCCTTTTTATTTTACTGCGGTATAAAATTGGATTAACTAGCTAGTTAAACTGTTAAAGTTAATAACTGACTATAAAAAAATGTAATTGTGACATTTTTCCAAAAATAAACGGGCCTTGGTTATCTCACTAGTTTGGGTGAGTTAATGTGTGGTTGGGTTGGCGGCTAACGTGCGCCATGTGGTTTGAGGGCTAACTGTAGTTGGAGGGGAGCACGCGGGGTCAAAAAGCAGAGTTATCCTACCCACGTGATGATGCGTTTTTATCTGTCTTTTTTTTTTATCTGTCTTTTGGCCGCACTATTTTTGTCTTTTATACTATAATATATACTGATTATTCATTAAATTAATTATTTTAAATTTGAATTGCTAAATTTTTTAAAATAATTAATAAGATGGGAGTGTACAGTTACATATATGGCATCAGCCGGGTGTTACTATTAACGTTGTTCGAGGAAACCAATCGCGTAATTCTATTAAGCGACTCCGGGAAACGTATTTTTGTCACTATTTTGGTCGTGGCACACTAAACGATGTCGTGCAGTAATTAATTAGTTTGGTTCAAAGACTTGGGGTCCTTTCGAGGTCAAAGTGGTCTTATTTTTTATTTTTTTTGTCCGAAAAATTATCCAATTTGCTAATTGGTTTCTTGAATTTGTTTTCCTTCTTATGTGCAGAGTATGGAACTTGCGAGTTTCCCACAGTTTGAAGTCTTCTATCCCATGGCTAATGTAATGTAGTTGGTAATCTTTTGTTCTATTTTTTTGGGTGGGCGATGATAAAAGCTAGAAGGGGGCGGGCTTTAGTGGTTGGGGCAGTTGTTACTTGTTAGGAATCGATTCTGGCTTTAAATGCTATCTATCATGTAATTAATGCATCACCAATTATTATCCCTACTTTGGTTACATTGCAACATCAACTCTTCTGATTGTATTTATTGCCGGTAGCCTCCGAATCTTTTCCCGATGTCAACGGGGGATAATAATATAATAGTAATTATGACAATATTAGTTTTTTTTATATAATCGAGTGACAACAAACCTCCAAAACTTTGTTATCAAGGAGGAAACAATGCAGCACCTACACCGGGGAAACTAATAATCTCTTTAATATTGACTACTCTCTTTAAGATTGTACTTGTAGGCAGCTAAGCAGTACAAAAATGGCTCTCATTAGATACAATAATCAAGCTCAATCCCTAAGGACGTACTTGGCTCATCAAGATAAAATATGATCAAACCCAATCTCTAAGGGCATTCTTGGAAGGTGCGTTTGCAATTCGGGTCGACTTCACGCCACGTATGCTGAATTTGAATGGCTCTCGTGTGCAGTAAATGCGAACCGGTATGGGTGCGCCCTTGCGGCCAACGCAGAGGACGACTAGAGGAGTCCACCTCTACAATTATTTATATATTAGTTAGCAGAATTTTCTTTCGACAACGATGGGTGTTTGAGGGTTGTGCAAGCAAGAAAAATAATGTACACGAGATTGATTTGCTCTTATATCATATTAAAATTTTTATGTCAAACTCGTAATTTTAAAACAATGAATTAATAAATTTTAACACTTACAAATAAATTCACCATAATCATAATTAATAATATAGTAATCTCAACAAACTCAATCTTCAAAAGAAAAAAACCCCGCAATAACAGCAAAGAAGCAAAAAAAAAAATCGCACTTTGTTTCTTAAACTGCCCAACTTCTGACTTCAACGTGTGCCGTCGTTAATTGAAATTCATATTATGAGGCTACGTACCAAAGAGGCTCGCTTTTTTCTCCTAGTCGCTTTGTTTTTTCAAAGTTTCAATCCATTCTCGCTAAAACTTATGAACCACTCCTATTGGACTTGCGCGAATCCAATGTCCAACGGGAAAAAAGGTTTTAATGAAGCAGAAGTTAATGGGCAACAGTTGGACTCACTAAGCCACTGGCTAGTTTGACTATGGAGGAGATTGGTACAGTCACTTCTCGAAGAGATAGGGTAACCAGTGAAAGCTAAAATGGTAGACCAATAATCGGGAAAGAACTCTACAAAGTTCGTACTTCTATAAAATTAACAGGGAAAAATTAAGATGATAGTTGATCCAATAGGTAAATATTCTCGTACTATCCCTTGTTAGTCCCGAGGGACAGAGGAGGCTAGGTTAGCCGACGGATGACAAAAAGTAAAAATTTTGAATTCAATAAAAAAAATTAGAGTTCAAGATATAAAAGATATTATTTATATTCATAAAATAAAACACAACAGTACTCACCAATATAAATTGATACAACAAATTCGTACGGTTGTTATTTCTTGTCGACTTTTTGTAAAGGTAAAATTTTATATCTTGTTATACTTGACAGCGATTGAATCATGTATCTTTGCTCCGTCAAATCATACTACGTTTATTCAGTTATTTTTTGTCAACTGATAACAATATAAATGATAATATTTAGGGTAAATTACTCTCAGGTCTCTCGTGTATAACTAAATCAAGTCATATACGAGAGATCTAAGAATAATTTATCATAATATTTATTATACGTTCTTTTTCTCTCTCATCATCAAAAAAAGAGAGGAAGATTTCGATTCTCAAATTATCGCTTCCATTCCAGGTTTTCTTATAATTGTGGAGTATCCGGTTAACAAAAAGTTAACCATAATTATTCCACATTTTGCCAATTTTCTTGCCTTAGGGGTCCACTGCATCGGTAATGTGGGCTAAAGAGAGAGGACTGAGGAGGAGAAGGACGCGTATAATTAATTAATATGATGTCACATGGCAACAATATGCAAAGCAATCACAACGTCAAGAGGTGCACTCAACAAAAGGATACAATCAGTGTGAAATATTATAATTATGTGATCTAAGGAGTAAAAAAAAGACGACGGTCTTTGTGCAGCCGAAATATGGACCTTACAATTACATTGCATTTTTTTCCCTTTTATACAGGATCCCATGTGCCAATAGAGGTTCAGGTCCACCTCGTCATTTACATCTCGAGTAGTGATACTTTATTTTATTTTTTTGGAAAATAGACGGGTATTAACTAGAGAAAATTTTGAAGTGTAAGTTACACTAAAGTGGTAATTCGTTTTTCAATTATCCATATAATATCAGAACAGATATATTTCATAAATTGGTATGTCTCAATTACAATGACTTGCACCAAAGGATATTTAGTCTAGCGACACACGGAGTGTATTTTATCAAAAAAATCCAAGGTTCAAACATTGGCAGGTCTTAAAAAATTTACCTTTAAAAAAAATTACAATGATTTGAGAATACCATTATATATGTAATACGATATGATGAAAATGTGTTTGCGTTACTCAAGCCGACATTCTCGCCTCCGCTTTATCCACTCCTGCTAACGCGAGTGCTTCCTTCTAAGACAGAATACTCTTCTACCGAAGTATTTTTACATCCCACAGCTTCAGTAGATCGCTTCACCCTGTTCATTTTCGACGCAAGAGCACTCGATCAGTGAGCTAATAAACACTCTTTCAAGAGTGGTTGCTTATAGGCAAACCTTCTTGATGTTTGTGCACCCCAAACTCCTTACTGAGGAGTCATTTAGAGGCCTTAGCTAATGATCCGGGCTATTTTCCTTTATAATTCTCCATACTAACAAAATTACTCTACCATTTAATCCTTTTATGAGCAAAAAATTGTAAGAAAAAAATGCAACATATCCTCGTGGATTCTACCGTGAATCTAGTGATTCTAGATTATTATCACTTCTTGCTCCCCTTATTCGAAATTAAAACAAGAGGCAAAGAGTCATTTTTTCTTTCACTTCATAAATATTCGGATGAAATCATGCATTCATTCAACGACAATCCAAATTTCACTTTCTTCTATCTTATCATCGCATTTATTTGACTTTTGATTTAAAATTTGATTGGAAGATTATTCATTTATAAATTAGATTCTAGTATTTGACCGAATGACTCTATAAAATTACGTCGATACTTCCACATATTATGGGTTATGTAGGAGACATCTCTATTTTTTTCCAAGAGAGTCTTTACAATTACCACCGCTTAATTTTCAATTCGCCTCTGACCATCAATTGAAATGTGAATAATCCATTCTCCTCTCTTTGAAACAAGGGCCGTTTCTATCGGTGCTTGAAACAATTATGTCTTCTCCATATTATTATATTTATAGAGTCGATAATTTCATATGAGAAATTACTGAACTCAGTCACTTATTAAAGTTACACTTTAGTTTTTTGTTGAGGTCTATCGTGTAGAGGTATTCAAATTGGATCAGTGATCGTTTTCTAGGTTTCATCGTAAACCAAAATATAGTATCGAGATCGAGAATACCATATTAGTTATGATAAGAGTAATATAACTTACAATACAAAGAACAAAGAGATAAGTTCATTTGAATACCATGTATTTTTACCCCATTTTTAAATAAGTATCTTGTGATTTAGCTTTTTCTATTCAAATTTGATAATTTGGTGATAAACTCCTAACAAATGTTAATTTGTTCCTAGCTAACTTTTTTATGATTATCTACGTCAGTATTACATCATATTTCTCTATCTGTGAAAAAAATAATATAACTTACGATAAACAGAATAAATAATCTCAGGTCATGTGATTTTTTGGTGGATGTATAGAAATTGAGACGTGGATGTAGCTCCATCAAATATTCTATGACTAGCTAAAGAGTATGATCTTCATAATATGTTGTGGTGGTGAATAATGATATGATATTTTCTCGGTCTTAGCAGGCATAAGGTAGGAGTAGTACCTCCTGACCTGACACAGTTTGGCGTTGCAGAGGAAGAGATTCTGTGTGTCATGTCGTTTTGCCTTGTCCGCCAAAACTTATACTGCCTTTCCCACACGATGAATTATTGCTTCTTCCACGTCCTTCCTTGTTTCATTTATGGCTATTGTCCATTCCCGCAACCCCATTTCCAGCTATCCACACTTTAGAGTTTAGTCTTATAGGTAAAATACATGCGTAGGGTTTGAACTAAATCCTACAATAGCGTTGTCATTTCAAACCTACGTCCCATTTTTAGTACTTGAATTAAATCTCAAGTAAACAATTTTTTATTACGTTCATTAGTCTTGGGAGATCGATATTTAGCATATCTGACGTGAGGGCAACCGAGTGATGGACGCACTCTCGAAACATGCTTTGAAAATTTCTTTTGATTATGTTGTATTTGATGTACCTTTATCACAAAAGAGTTTTACTGAGGCCCCGGCCGCGCAACTTCGAAAGAGCAGACCCCGCGCCAAATTGTAGCTAGGAGGCTCGGTTACATATAAGATGCCATTTAAGATGAACTTGTGTTAATTTACACACACACACACACACACATATATATATGTGTGTGGATTTGCTCCTCCTTTTCTACCCAAAAAAAGAAAAATTTTAAATTAGAAAATAATAGATTTTTTCTAGTCACACTTTCGACATTTTAACACTTGGTATTTAAAACCTTGTATTATAAAAAATGTCAATTTAAGATCCGAATTGCGAATATGTTGGCTTATTATAAGGGAAAACCCAAGTATAGTATCACCTCGACTGGGCCGAGGAACCTTCCAATAAATCCAAGCACAGTTTCACGGTTCACGTTGGTCTTGTTTTATGTGGAGTTTTGCTGACGTAGCGTATTTGCCAACTCATTCGCATACGATGACTTGGAGAACTCTATTCTCCCATTGGGTCAGGCCCAAATCAAAATATTTAGGTCTAGCCCAAAATACCCTAAAATAGCCCAATCCCAACCATTATTTTTTCTATTTCTATCTCCCCCTATTTCTATGGCTGAATTTATACTTTCAGCCCTTTGAAAACTCGCGTACTTGTTTTATGTGTTTTAAACTATATGATAAGATGTGTCAAATAAACATATCACATAGCAGTTACCCATGTTTCCTTTTTTGAAATATTTTTAGAAGAGTGGTGCAAAGGCTATCATTATGGTATCGGGTTAAAACAAAGAAATAAGAAATGCATAGACAGACAATGATAACAACATACAAAAAATGAAAACTAATTCATAGTTAACAGAGCGGCACAGGTGAAAATGATGAGCGATCGAGAAGCTACGGAAGCCAATGACCAGTGCAAAGTTTTGCCGAGACAAGCTACGGATAATAACCACGAGATGAGATGACGTTATAGATGCAACCTCGTAGGCATTGAATGCATACTAAATACACGCAAATGAAAGCCAAGGTCTCACGAGTTTAACCGAGATAAGTTTCTCCACTTGCATCCACAGGAAATGTATCGAGATCCGAACGGATCTCAGATCAAGCCAACAAGACTAATCCAAGCAAAAGTTACACATCAAACAATCAAACAGAAAGATAATAACTGGAAGACAGAACAAGAAGCAACATAAAACACTAAAATAAAAACCAGTCGACAATATATCGATGACTGGAGAACAGACGGCGGGAGGGGTGGTCGACCACGATCAACCTCTCTAGGAACCAAAAATGGTCTCAACTGAAGCGTTTGGAGTGGGGCCAGCACCGGGAAAGTGTCACGACCCGAACTGAGGTCGGTGACCGGCGCTAGACCCCACGATATACAAATGACAAAATAGAGATCTAGTCAGCCTCAAGACATAACATTCAACTTACAGAAACCAACACAAAGTTAAGTCATATAAATATGCCTATCAAAATATAAGATATACAAGGATGATATGAGAACCATCACCAAAAATCTACACAAGTTCCCTGTGATACAAGTTCAAAACAAACATAGACCAGGATCTAGCATCTGAAAATTACTACGGAGCATCTATACAGGAGTACAAGAGACAGCATGATCCAGAGACCTCAAAAGAGTAGCCCTCGAACGAAAGAGATGGGCATGCACTACAGACTCCAGAACCCAAGACAAACTAGGGTCACTTAGAACCTGAGATGGATTAGTAAGGGGTAAATATTTTGAAACACTTAGTAAGAAGATAGAACATAACATATTGGTTATGTCAGATACAAGTGAACGAAACAGAACTTAACTATGTTCAATATCAGATAAGACCACAAAATGCAGGCTAACCATATGATCATACACACACCCACACAAATAGTTAACAAACGGTGAGCTACAGACAGATTTAGTCGGGCTACTTCCTCTTCAGCGCAGGGATATCAACATGGCCATCAAATCTTCATATCACAATCACATACTAAGTTTATAGTAGTAATATAGGATATCCACAGTCTATGTGCACATAGGCTAACATCCCAAGTTAGCAAGGAAAACCTGTCCATTTCTCACAAAAAATAAACATAACATATTCATCACACAATCGAAGGTCCAAGACCATATCCAATACATATGGACATGTCACAACCTCACAAATTGGCCCCAAGCCAGCACACACATATTCTTTAGCTTGCCACACACATATACCACGTATATCACAATCAATCAAAACATGACCAAACATATCACATAATTACATGACCACTTTATGAACAAACTCCATATGCATGAGACGCACATAATCAAGGTCTGAAACTTGCACATGCACCAAACAAAATCAATCTATCATGTTCTATCTGCTTACTCAAAAGAGTATTCTTCAATGGTGCTGATTTCTGAGTCTTATCCTCCCTTCGCTTTAACCTTCAACCGATCTTCCAAGTTGTGAAGAAGCCTTATATGCTATGTACAATAATTTCCAATCATAAAATGAGGTCAATTCCTCACTTCCCCCACCAAGTTGCACACCAAACACACAATAAGCTCAACCGCTTCTAATTTTGGTAGATATCACATAAAACTCGATCTATTTATCCATTGGACTCAAACTCTCATGTATGTTCTTGATAACTCAGAGTTCAAAAATCAACATAGAATCCCAAAGAATCAACTTACCCAACATTTACTCTTGGTCCCCCTTCAATACCGAACCCAAATTGTTAGCCAGATTTTTGGTAGAGCTTTTAAGACGAATCCTTCATCCAAATAGAGCGTGCAATATGGCGTTAGAAAGCTACTCAAGTCTTCTACAATCTGTAAGAAGGAACTAAAGTCTAATTCGGAGCTCAAGTACGCTTACCAAGTACTTCTTCTGACACACGCTTGATTGAAAATTACAGTAATCAGTCTGTAGTTCGGAACAGATTTTTTGATGATTCCTTGATCCAAATAGAACATATAATATACCGTTAAAAAGATATTTACGTCCTCTACAACTTTTATGAAGATATAAAATTCCGAATCTAAGTAGAAGATAGCTTACCAAGCTGTTCTTTCTTCCCCTATTCATTTCTCTTTCTTCTTGCTCTCTCTCATCTTTCTCTTCTATTTCAGGTTTGAGACCTTTTTATCTTTTGTTTCTACCTCTTTCTAGATATTTCCATGTCTTATAAGCTCTTTCAATAAATAAGCATCCCTCCATAAAGGTCCTTGTGTCAATTTGTAAGGAAGGTAAATGTTAGTTTGTGATTGGTTTCACCTTCCATGTGGCCCAATCAGAATTTAGTAAATTGGATCTACATTTCTACTAACTTCTATTTCTTTTTGGAAAAACTTGTCAACAGATAAATTGTAGCTTCGTGTGTCTAGTTTCTGGATTATATTTATTTGTGGCATTTGGAGCAAAATTGAGAAAGATGTACTCATTTAACTTAACAAAGGTCATTCTGTCTGAAATGGTCTAACTAAATTCATAAAACTTGGAAACAACTTGCCTAGACTTTGTTTTGGTTGAACTTGAATCTTAATGAAACTAAATGATGTCTAGGAACACTTTCAAAATCATATCACATATGAATAGCGCAGTAGAATACCAGTTATTCCAACCGACCATTTTCAGGACATCACAGTTCTCTTTACTGAAGGCATGAAGTACTTACAATATTACTCGAATAGATGTGGATACTTTCCTCGCATATCCTCCTCTAACTCTCATGTAGCCTCGGCGAGAGAATGATTTTGCCACTCCACTTTCACAAATGGAAGATCTTTAGTCTTGAGATTTCTCACTTGTCTATCCAATACCCGTAAAGGTCGCTCTTCGTAGGTGAGATCATCCTGAAATTTCACATTTGGCTGATCTAGCACATGTGAAGGGTTATGCAGATATCTTTTAAGCATTGAGACATAAAATACTGGGTGTATATGTGAGAGGGTGGGTGATAATACCAGCCGATAAGCCACCCGACCAACTCTTTATAGAATCTACAATGGTCCCTCATATCTTGAACTCAATTTACCCTTCCTTCCAAATCTCATAATCCTTTTCATTGGAGATACCTTCAAAAACACATTGGAACCCACTTCAAATTCAATATCTTTTCTTCTTTTATCTGAGTATGACTTCTGTCTACTCTGAGCTGTCACCAATCTTTCCTGGATCACCTTAATCTTATCAACTATCTCCTGTAAGAATTCAAGACTCAGATGTTGCTTCTCACCAACATCATCCCAACATATCGGTGACCTGCACTTCCTACCATACAATGCCTCATAAGGTGCCATCTGAATACTAGCTTGGTAGCTATTATTGTAGTCAAACTCCATCAAAGGTAAATAAAGTTCTCAACTTTCTTTAAAATCTATCACACATGCTCGCATCATATCTTTCAATATATGGATTGTTCGTTCTGACTGTCCATCTGTTTGGGGATGGAAAGCTGTACTCAAATCCAGACAAGTACCCATGGCATCCTGAAACTTCTTCCGAAATTGAGATGTAAAGTGTGTCCCTTGATCAGAAACTATCGAGACAGGAACTCCATGCAATCGAACAATCTGATCAATGAATAGCTGGGCAAACTTTGCTGCATCATATGTACTCTTAATAGCTATAAAATATGCAGACTTTGTCAATCTATCCACAATAACCCAAACAGAATCAAACCCCCTTGGTGAAGTTGGAAGGCCCACTAACAAATCCATGGTGATTCGTTCCCATTTCTATTCAAGAATATCCAATAGTTGTAACAACCCAGAAGGTCTTTGGTGTTCAGCTTTCACCTGTTGACATGTTAAACACATAGCAACAAAATCACCAATGTCCTTTTTCATACCATTCCACCAATAATGATTCTTTATATCATGATACATCTTTGTCAAACCTGGATTACTATACACGTCCTCGTGTGCTTGAGCCATAATGTCTCTCCTCACATCTCCTACATTAGGCACAACAAATCGAGTACCATAATATAAAATACCATTAGCACTAAGATGAAATTTTGGCAATGCACCTTCCTAACTTTTTCAATCATCTCCATTAACTCTGGGTCCTCTTGCTGTAGTTCCACAACTCGACCACGGATGGTTGGTTGCATATGTATCTCACCCAACATCACAGGTTCAGTTCCATTTAGAGATGTTGTCAGTTTCAACCCTTGGTCGGCTAGCTCGTGTAGGCTTGAAATCAATGGTCTTCGAATCCATGATATATGTGCCAAACTACCAGATGACTTCCGGCTCAAAGCATCTGCAACGGCATTACCTTTACCTGGATGATAGCTAATGGTACAATCATAGTCTTTTAGAAGCTCCATCCATCTCCTTTGCCTCATATTTAAGTCTCTCTGATCAAAAATATACTTCAAGCTCTTATGATCAGTAAATATTTTAAATTTCTCACCATATAGATAATGCCTCAATATCTTGAGTGTAAATACCACCGCAGCCATTTCCAAATCGTGCACTGGGTAATTGTGCTCATGTTTCTTCAACTGTCTAGATGCATAAGCCATCACATTCTTCCCCTGCATTAAAACACATCCCAAACCAGTCCTAGAAGCATTACAGTACACCGAATATTTCCCGGATGCCGATGGTAACGCCAAAACTGGAGCATTGGTTAACAAATGTATTAACTCCTGAAAACTTATCTCACACTCTTTTGTCCACACATATTTTACATTCTTCTGTGTCAATTGGGTGAGTGGAGCAGCCAAAGTAGAAAACCCTTTTACAAACCGTCTGTAATACCCAGCCAAACTAAGAAAACTATGTACCTCAGTAACGTTGGTAAGAGTTGGCCAATTCACCATAGCTTATATCTTCATTGGATCAACTGACACTCCATCCTTGGAAATAACATGTCCTAGGAATGCCACACTTTGTAGCCAAAACTCACACTTAGAAAACTTAGCATACAACTAATTATCAAGCAAAGTCTTCAGAACCAACCGAAGATGTCCTTCATGCTCTTCCTTGGTACATGAGTAAACCAATATGTCATCAATGAAGACAACTACAAACTGATCCAAGAATGGCTTAAACACTCGATTCATCAAACTCATAAAGTAAGCAGGTGCATTAGTGAGACCAAATGGCATAACTAAGAACCCATAGTGTCCATATCGAGTTCTGAAGGCTGTCTTAGTCACATCTTCCTTTCGAATCCTTAATTGATGATATCCCGACCTTAAATCAATCTTCGAGAACCACTTGGCATCCTTTAGCTGATCAAACAAATCATCAATACGTGGAAGAGGATATTGGTTGCGAATAGTCACCTTATTAAGCTTACGGTAATCAATGCACAACCTCAAATTTCCATCCTTCTTTCGAACAAACAACACTGGAGTACCCCACGGGAAAATACTAGGCTGAATATATCATTTATCCAACAGATCCTGCAATTGAATCTTCAGCTGTTTTAACTCAGCAGGTGTCATACGATATGGTGGTATAGATATTGGTTCTGTCCCTGGTATCAAGTCAATGCAAAACTCAATCTCCCTCTCCGATGGCAAACCTGGCAGGTCATCTGAAAAAATATCTGGAAACTCTTCCACAACCGGAATCTTATCAATAGTTATCTTCTCTGCATCTGTATCAACTTATTTAACCATAGCCAAATAACTTACACAACCCCTTTTTAATAGTCTGTAAGCTTTCAAACATGAGATCAGCCTTGCCGGAATAGTCATCCCATCACCCTGAAACATAAATTATGTCTCACCCTCAGGCTTAAAGGTCACAATCTTATAGAAACAATCTACTGTTACATGATATGATGATAATCAATCCATACCCAAAATCACATCAAAATCCTCCATATCAAGCACATATAAATCAGCAACTATATCATGACCATCCACAGCAATCACACATGATTTAAGAGCTGAATGCACATGCATGATATGACCTGAAGGGGTACAAACATCTAGTGACTCCTCCAAGGACACATGTTGACCATCAAAAGACTTAGCAAATTAGGGTGACACGAATGAATGTGTCGACCCCAAATCAAATAAAACTCGAGCATCTGACAAGCCTATAGGGAGTATACCTGAAACCACAGTATTAGATGCAGTAGCATCTTTCTTTGTCAAAGCATATACTCGAGCGGGACCACCTCCACTATTCTCCATCGGCTCCTTTCCCTTAGGGACTAAATTCTCCCCCTCAAAGCTTTGGCCAATTGAACTCCTATTCTGTTCTTGAGGTCGAGAAAATCTGTAACCATGAGGGGCTGCTGATAGGCTAGCAACCTGTATACGTTGACTTGCCTTAGCCTCAGGACAATCTTTGACATAATGTCCATACTTGCCACAACCAAAGCAAGCTCCTGTCTGCCTATTGCATGATCTTTCATAATGTTGTTTCCCACAAATTGAATAATTTAATGAGCTACTAGATTGATCTCGACCACCATATGGGTTGCGAATATCTTTTCCTCTTCCAAATCTACCAAATGATCTTCCACCTCTTGACACGATAGGCTGAATGTTCATCCTTCTCTGTTGTTGCCCAAAACTTTGGTTGAAATTAGGTTGTGGTTGTCTTTCAAACCTCTGAACTTTCACTTGTCTTTGGATCATCTGTCGCTCATTATCACGCATCTCCAATGTCCTTGCACAATCCACTGCAGTTGCATATGACTGGAATCCACGAGGATACATAACCTTGAACATAGCATCATCAAGTCCCCGAATGAACCTCTTTACCTTCTTCTCCTCATCAGGAATTAAATGCTTTGCATAACGGGAAAGATAACAAAATCGCTGATCATACTCAGTAACTATCATCTCCAGTGTCTTTACTAAGCGCTCAAACTCAAAAGCACGAGCATCCCTCAAACTCTCAGGGAAGAATCAATCGAACAGAGCCTGACTAAACTTCTTCCAACTCCATCCACGTGATCGCACAGTTTGGAACCACACTCCAGCCTCTCCAGTCAACTTAAACACAGCTAACTCCACCATCCTCTTTTCTTCACATTTCAAGATCTTCCACCTCTTCTCCATTTCATCAATAAATACCTGAGGATCATCACGCACACCTAAAAATGTAGGTGGCTCCAACTTTAAAAACTCTGCCAATGAGTCATCTCTAGGAACCATAGCAGCTTTCTGATCCACCTGACTCTGTTAAGCATCAATAAATTTCTCCATTGCTAACAACACTCTGTCCACAGTATCGCCACTATGCCCTATAGCCTCAGAAGTACCTCCAAGTGGTGGCTCAGTCTCAACAACCATGGTGTTAGCAGTATTTGTGTTCTCCACTGGTGGTGCAAGCTCAAGTATAATATCATATATGGGTCCATCAGAGCATTCACCTCGCTCCCTTGCAGTAGTTTCAGCACCTCTTTGTGTAACAGGCATATCTCCTCTATAAGAGCAAGTCACGATTTAAGAAGACCAAAAGACAAGCTTATACAAAGAAGGACGAAGACATGGCAGATCCTATGCTCCGTAGGATTCCTAGAACACTTATTACACAACACATAAAACAAAACAAGCCTGAGCTCTGATACCAAGTCTGTCACGACCCGAACTGAGATTGGTGACCGGCGCTAGACCCCACGATATACAAACGACAAAATAGAGATCTAGCCAGCCTCAAGACATAACATTCAACTTACGAAAACCAACACAAAGTTAAGTCATATAAACATGCCTATCAAAATATAAGATATACACGGATGATATGAGAACCATCACCAAAAATCTACATAAGTTCCCTGTGATACATGTTCAAAACAAACATAGACCAGGATCTAGCATCTGAAAATCACTACGGAGCATCTATACAGGAGTACAAGAGACAGCATGATCCGGAGATCTCAAAAGAGTATCCCTCGAACGAAAGAGATGGGCATGCACCACGGACTCCAAAACCCAAGACAAACTAGAGTCGCTCAGAACCTGAGATGGATTAGTAAGGGGTAAGTATTTTGAAACACTTAGCAAGAAAATAGAACATAACATATTAATTATGTCAGATACAAGTGGACGAAACAGAACTTAACTATGTTCAACATCAGATACGACCATAAAATGCAAGCTAACCATATGATCATACACACACCCACACAAACAGTCAACAAACGGTGAGCTACAGACAGATTTAGTCGGGCCACTTCCTCTTCAGCGCAGGGATATCAACATGGCCATCAAATCTCCATATCACAATCACATACTAAGTTTATAGTAGTAATATAGGATATCTCCAGTCTATGTGCACATAGGCTACCATCCCCGGTTAGCTCGGGAAACCTGTCCATTTTTGAACAAAAATAAACATAACATATTCATCACACAATTGAAGGTCCAAGACCATATCCAATACATATGGACATGTCATAACCTCACAAATTGGCCCCAAGCCAACACACACATATTCTTTAGCTGGCCACACACATATATCATGTATATCACAATCAATCAAGACATGACCAAACATACCACATAATCACATGACCACTTTATGAACAAATTCCATATGCATGAGACGCACATAATCAAGGTCTGAAACTTGCACATGCACCAAACAAAATCAATCTATCATGTTCTATCCACTTACTCAAAAGAGTATTTCTCAATGGTGCTGATTTCTGAGTCTTATCCTCCCTTCACTTTAACCTTCAACCGATCTTCCAAGTTGTGAAGAAGCCTTATATGCTCTGTACAATAATTTCCAATCATAAAATGAGGTCAATTTCTCACTTCCCCCACCAAGTTGCACACCAAACACACAATAAGATCAACCGCTTCTAATTTTGGTAGATATCACATAAAATCCGATCTATTTATCCATTGCACTCAAACTCCCCTGTATGTTCTTGATAACTTAGAGTTCAAAAATCAACATAGAATCCCAAAGAATCAACTTACCCAACATTTACTCTTGGTCCCCCTTCAATACCAAACCCAAATTGTCAGCCTAACTTTTGGTAGAGCTTTTAAGACAAACCCTTCATCCAAATAAGGCGTGCGATATGGCGTTAGAAAGCTACTCAAGTCTTCTACAATTTGTAAGAAAAAACCAAAGTCTAATTTGGAGTCCAATTATGCTTACCAAGTACTTCTTCTGACACACGCTCGATTAAAAATTACAGTAATTAGTCTATAGTTCGGAATAGATTTTCTGATGATTTCTTGATCCAAATAGAACATATCATATACCGTTAGAAAGATATTTACGTCCTCTACAACTTTCATGAATGCATAAAATTTTGAATCTGAGTAGAAGATAGCTTACCAAGCTGTTCTTTCTTCCCCTATTCCTTTCTCTTTCTTCTTACTCTCTCTCCTCTTTCTCTTCTATTTCGGGTTTGAGACCTTTTTACCTTTTATTTTCACCTTTTTTTAGATATTTCTATGTCTTATAAGCTCTTTCAATAGATAAGCATCCCTCCATAAATGTCCTTGTGTCAATTTGTAAAGAAGGCAAATGTTAGTTTGTGATTGGTTTCACCTTCCATGTAGTCCAATCAGAATTTATTAAATTGGATCCAAATTTCCACTAACTTCCGTTTCTTTTTGGAAAAACTTGTCAACAGATAAATTGTAGCCCCATGTGTCTAGTTTCTGGATTATATTCATTTGTGGCATTTGGAGCAAAATTGAGAAAGATGTGCTCATTTAACTGAACAAAGGTCATTCTGTCTGAAATGGTCTAACTAAATTCATAAAACTTGGAAACAACTTGCCTAGACTTTGTTGTGGTTGAACTTGAATCTTAATGAATCTAAATGATGTCTAGGAACACTTTCAAAATTATATCACATGAATAGCGCAGTAGAATACCAGTTATTCTAACCGACCATTTTCAGGACATCACAGGAAGAGGCGAGATCGAGGCTGGGGATGGCTAGTAGATGGAGCCTAAAGCTGACCTACATCGAGCCAGAATGTGTTACCGAGGAGGTGGAGTTACCGGGAACGTCAGATCTCTGAGGATTTGGCCCGCTGCACAATGAACTGCTGATAGAAGGGCTGAGGCTGGGTAGACGGAGAACAGAGAACAAAGACAGTCGGTGAGTGTACAACTACCGCCGGCTGGTAGCTGCTGGACGCCTGAACGGACTGATGAAGGGGTAGAGGAGAGGTGGATGGTAAGGGTAAAAGAGTAAAAACAAGGGTAGATATTTTGGAAGAAGAAAGAGAAAGAGTGAACCACTTTTGGTAGGGAGAATTTGAAATTTAGTTTTCTAAGAGAACATTTAATATTTATATAATATTAAATATGAATACAAAAAAATGATATTGATGCACCTAGTTTTGGTCCATTTCTGTTCATCAAATCAAGATCCAATAAATTTGGATCCACTTGCCCATTTGCACACCTATTTCCATTGTAGGTGAACTGGATGACCTCTAGGAGAGCGAATTAATTCTTCTAGGCGAGGAAATAACTATCATGCTCAAGAATATGGCGGGAAAATAACTGAAAAGTAGTTAAAAGCAGAAAAGAGCGGTGACAGCCCAATGACATTGAATAGAAGCGTGAAGCTTTTACAGTGTGTCAAATCCATCCACTTTTTCTGCGTATTGCGTTCACGGGCAGAGTATGAAACAGAAAAGAAAACACCCATCACCCAATTTTTTTCTCCAAGTACAATAATGTTTTTTAGAACGACCTATTAAAATATTTAATGAAAAAAGTGTTCTAACAAAATTTTAATAAATTTTAGCCTTAAGTAACTCAACATTTTTGTTTAAATTAAAAGAGTTTCCGTTCGTGTATTTAATGCAAGGTGGAGTAGGGTATTCCAAAACATGGTTTTTAAAATCATGGTCCAATTAGTCACACTGCAATTTGGGGTCAAATTTTGCAATAAATTAGATAGCATTTATAACTATATACTATTTTAATATTAAATATAATAAATGATACATATTTTGTATTTAAAACAATATTAGGTTCAATCAACGATCAGACCAATTAATTTGGAAGATGAAAAAAAATCCCGATTCGATCTCCGCATTGTTTTAAAAAACCATGTTCCAAAGCATGAGAATGAAGCTAGAGAGAGAGAAAGGAGGAAATAAGGAAGCCAGGCAAGAGCATGTGAACCTGTGAAATAAAGAAAAGACCGCACTTGGTTTTATTTAATATATTAACAAGATACAACGTTGGGCTTTCCCATGTGAGGTCGCTAGCGAGGGCTATTAATTGGGACCCGCAAATTTTGGTCACTTCTCCCCTTTTCTCTCTTTTTTAGTCCCCTTCGTTCCCTACATCTGCGCCGAGCCTTCCTCCTCATATTTCCTCCCGGCTAGTGTGTTCCCCCGTCCCCATGCTCCATCCCAATTCTACGCTACTCTTTCCAGATCCTTGAGATGCCAAGTCATTGCGGCCATCAAGCTCAATTGGATTGATAAATCTAGTGAGTGCCCGGATACGATATCATTTCAAACAAAAAAAAACTATTTGACGATCTCAATCTTCCTCAAGAAATCAGATGGTATGACCCATCATCCGGTATTTGAGTATATGGATGGACCTACCATCCACCAATGCAAAATCCAGCTCGGAGTAGAGATCGGATGCCATTATTCCGAAGACTGAAGATTTCCATCATTGCCATAGATTTCATTTACCTAGCTGGAAAAGGAGACAAAAGTGACAAATCTCCTGAAAGCTTCAGGGTCACTTGTGTTCAATAATATGGTTGGTTAATCTATTGTGCAGGCCTCTATCTAAACCAGCCAGGTCCCATACAAATCAGTGTCCAACATTTCTATCATCACTTGTTCATAGTAATCATGGAAACTCAAAGCTTCGAAATAAACACAAGGAGACCTGGAATTCTAACTTCATGTATTCTTGGAGTTAATATACATATACTTTACTCGGAAAGAAGCAGATCATAAAAAATAGCAATCCATTTCCTTGAATATTACAAGACACACGAAATGTACAGTACCGACCATAATAAGATGGCTATACTAATAAAACAAATGGGGAAAATTGGCCTAAAAGAATTTAATAAGATCAACAAACAAGGGAAAACAAAAGCAACCGAGGACACTCCTAAAAAGCCGCATCCATGCTGTCTTTTCTTTCTTTTTTCCTATTAGGATAATTAATAATAATTAAACTTATGTGCTATGGGGTAAAGTTGAACATTTGCGAGTATACGAACTGTATGTCTTTTTTTTTGCCTCCCCAGAATTGCAGAAGTTCCTCTTTATTGGCACTCCTGGATAATAATAATATTAACATCCGTACACAGTTAGAAAGCAAAAAAGAAAAATCTTGGTGTAAAAAGATAAGCAGATAAAAAATTTTCCAATTTAGAAAAGATAAGAGGAGCATAACAATTTTCCACGCGCTGACTAGTCAACCCTTCACATAGCTCAACAACAAACGAAACGATTGTTCACATTCCTTGGCCTTAAGGGTCAACAATTCCCAACTCAATTCTCACACCACTAATGTCAAACCGTAGAACGTCACTAATATGATCGAGTAATTGGATACGAACCAATAGTCTAGTTTTGTTTGAACATATGATATTTTGAATCAGTAGTATAGAATCCTTAATTTGTTACATAAATGTATAAATACGATTATCTTTCCAAAAAGTTAATCGTATATTAAAAATAAATTGAATATCACACAAGAAATTAACAGCAAGGGCAAAACAGTACTTTTATGAGAAAAAATACGTGTCGAGAAACCGAGCGGTTACCTGCGTTTTTGGCGGGGGAGGGAAAGTGGGGTTAGTTCCGTTTCCAATGCCGGCGGCGGAGATTTTTACTCCCTTTCCCTCCAAGCCCGGGGGAAGATGATACTCTTGAGCCTGCTCCCGGCGAGCCTCTGCGCCGCCTTCTTCGCCCCGGGGACCTCCGCCTCCGCGAGCCTCTGCAGATGCGGGTGGGCCCCGACGGCGACAAGTCGCTTCCGGCACCCTCCGCTGAGAAGCGCGGCCACAACCGCCACCGGGATCCCCTTTGGCACCGTCTCGTACCTCGGATCAAGCAGTTGCACCAGCCGCATCAAGCTCTTTTCGTCCCTGACGAACTCCTTCCGGTTGGATTTCACGGTCAACAGGGAAGTCAACGCGCGGGAAGCCGACTCGTTGAGGCCGACCGGCTTGGGCGACTCCATGAGCTTGACCAGCGACCCCATGCAGCTCGAGACGGCTCGCTTGTTCCCGTCGCTAACCGACAGGTCGGCGAGAAGCGAGGCGGAGAGCTGCTGGAGGATCAGGCTCCCGAGCTTTATTAGCTCCCCGAGGCGGATGATGAACGATGTCGTGGAGGAAAGGACACGTGCCACGCTCTCATTGGAAGAAAGGGAGGCGATCGCGCGTAGGACGTGCTCCACGGAATCCGCGGTGCAGGGATCTCCGAGGAGGCAGTGGATCAGCCGGGGGAGCCCCTTCTCCTGCATTATTAAGCACCGGAAGAAGTCTCCGGAAGCGGCAAGTATCGATAAACAGTTAGCGGCGTTTTCCTGAGCCGAAACGGTGCCGGAGGAGGAGAGCAGCCGGAGGAGGACCGGAACCGCGCCTTCTTCCGCCAGAGACATCTTAACATCCTCCACGGCGGCGACGTTCCGGATAGCTCCGCTCGAGGCGGCCTGGGTTGGGTGGGACCCCGACCGACATGCCTCGATCAGGATGGGCACGCCGCCGTATGCGGAGATCGCCCATGCATTGTCGGGATCGGCGGTCATGGCCTCCACGGCAGCGGCGGCCTTCTCCTTGAGCGCCGTCGAGCCGGACTCTAGGACGCGGAGGAGCGGGCCGAGTCCTCCCTCCTCGAAGACAGCCCGGCGGGACTCGTCGCTGGTGCAGGCGAGCAGGGAGACGGCGGCGACGGCGAGGTCGCGAACGGCGGCGTTGCTGTAGTCGAGGAGGGAGACTAGGTATCCGAGGTTGGCCTCCTTGGAGACGATAACCGCCGACTTGTCGTCGTCGCGGAGGATCTCCAGGAGAGACTCGAGCGCCTTCCGCTTGAACTCGAGGCCGCCGATCTGGAGTCGAGTGAAGAGGTCCTTGAGGAAGAACACGAGGTGGTCGGGGTCGGAGCCGGGGGCGGGATGGGAGAGGACAATGGCGGAGGAGTGGTGGAGGACGCCGGACCTGATGAGGAGGTCGAGGTCGTGGAGGTGGCGGGAGAGCGACGCGGCGGCCATGTCGAGGTCGCTCTGGAAGAGAAGCTTCCCGGAGGAGGGGAAGCGGTCGGCGCACTGGAGGGAGAGCGCGTGGAGGCGCTGGAGCGTGGAGAGCAAGGAAGGCAACAGCGTGTGGAGGAGCGGGTTGTGGGCCCAGTGCGGGGACGCCGAGAGGGATCCCAACGCCGCCTGCAGGGACTCGAGCTTGGCCCGGACCGCTTGGAACCGCCCGAGGAAGGCCTTCGCCGAGAGCGTGCTCACCAGGAGGAGGCCCAGCACCTCCGTTATTAGGTCCAGGAGCGACTGTGGCGGCGCCATTTTGGTGGTTGGGAGCGAGGAAGGGAGTGGGATTGGTAGTAATAACTAATAAAGGGATATAGGGAAAGGGGAAGAAGAGTTTGGGGTTGGCGGGGTTAACTCCATCCAACGTCACCGTTTTGATGAGGACTTGGAATTTGGGTGGGGCCGGGCATTTATTGTTTTCTGCGTTTTCTATTAAAAAGGAAATCACGGAAGGTTCTAACCAAGACCGGACAATGGAGCAATCCTGATGGTCGTTATTCTCGTCACTTGAGCTCCGATTCTGAAATACACGTCACCGATTTCTGTTGTTGGCCAGAAAAATCAAAGGTTTGCTCCAAATTTTAGATTTTAATACCGATGAATTTTGATAGACTACTCGTTCGTGTTTGAATAATCATATTCTTGGTTTTGTAGGTATGACATGATTATTTAGAGTTGTTTAAAATGTATTAACTGAATATTGTAACTCTAAGGAAGCTCTAAGGAAACTTAATTAGTATCGTTAATTCATGTGTCAGCTGTCGGATAGTAATATGGGTCCGGTCACGGGCAGACATGATTCTCTAGTGGTGAGTTTTCTTTTAATTATTTAGAATGCTAGCTCACATGCATTTGCAGGATCTCTTTCCAGATTATCTCTCCACCGACCCGATCGATCTGTTATCCTTTATAGGTGAGGTATTCGTTTCAGCTGATTTTTTATAACTTAAATCAATGTAATTATTTATTAGCTTAATAAGTAACAAAATTCAACTCCATTAACAAGTATCAAATATGTTTACTATGGGAAGTAGCGATTGCATCGGCTCGAACATCGATGAGTTAAGAAACGAAGATGGTTTTTCTTGAAAAGGTAGAATTATATTAATCATTGAGTTATGTACAAATATGCATCGGACGAAAGACTTTTACACAAAAGACAGAGGAAATACCCCAAAATTGAACTCTGAACAATCCGTCACAGGAAGTGATGAGAAAGAGGTCAACCATGACTAAACCTAAGGCTAGCAAGAGAGATTTGCCTAGCAATTGACCAATTGTAATTGCTAGATAAAACCGTCTACAGCCACCTCTCAAAAAAGGGCCGAAGCCCACCAGGCCACAATAAAGCCCGCCAAACACTTATTGTCCCGGAGGATACTCAGGACCACAAAAAGCCCATGTCATTATGTTCTGGATCACCATGAGTAGATATTGCCTCCGAAAGATATCTCTTGAACCTGCCTAATTCTGCCATTCCATGGCATTCCTAAGACTGTTTGCAATAAGAGCGCCCAAAATGGGAGAGGTTCCAAGAAAAATCACATGGTTCCTGAGAAGTCAAGTGCACCAAATAATGGACGCAAAAATAGAGTACCAAATCTTTCGATTAGCATAGTCATTTTTCACAAGGCCCATCCATATTGCTAGAAAGCCCATCCAAAATGTTTCTTGAAACTCTAGAGATACCCGCCAATTTGTTGAAATAGTTTCAAACCTTGCCCGCAAAAGTGCAGCCCGCAAAGAGGTGACTTGCAGTCTCAAGAGGGGGCAAATTAGAGGAGGAAGCCGTGCAAGTAGTCTAAAGAGGGGGCATATCGGAGGAGGAAGCCGCGCAAAGAGCACATCTCGAGACCTGTTGAGATAGCATTCCTAAATGAAGCAAGTTGGCCATGGTCTTATCATAAAGGGCTGCCAAAGGAAATAAAAGACCTTGTATGAGATCAGATTAATACACTCCTTGCACAAGACCTCATGCGAGACGAATCTGTAACCAGCAAAAGCCTGCAGGTAAAGACTTTTGACTAAGAAAATTCAGGCGATGTCATAGGCCCATCTAAGGGAGTCTCAGCCAACAACCCGAGGAGGAAACATATGAATGGTCTGGTTCAGACCATTAAGACTAGGCCGTTCCCAGTCCCTGAGTTGCCGCCTCCAGCTTAAGCTCAAAGACCAAATGTTATGCATGAAGGAGCCACAATTTATAACTAAATCACCTTTATGCGTGGACACCGAGTATATGATTGGGAATCTATCTTTTAAGGCTTGGTCGCACGCCCATATATCTTTCTAGAACCTTGTATCCCTTCCATTTTGGATCAACATGGAACATCCACTCCTTAAGATGCCAGGGATCATGTCGTTGCTCAGAGAAAGCTTTACAATGGACTCCCAAACTCCTGTTTTGTGGGCATCGAAAGAAATTTTGGAAATAGGAAAAAGCAAGTTGGGATTACGCCTGAAACCATGGATACCTTTAATGATCTTTGCCCAGAGCATATCCTGATTTGAGAGATAGCGAAAGATCCATTTAGAACGAAGCGCCTCATTCTTGAAGTCAAGCCTTGAGATGCTTAGCCCCCCATTTTCAATAGGCAAAGATATGTTGTCCCATGACATCCAACACAGCTTTCGTTGTTCAATACTGCCCGACCAAAAGAACCTGCACATTTTGGAGACCAAGGCCTTTCTAACTCCATCCAGAACCATGTAGAGCGAGAAGAAGTACGTTGGCTGACTTTCGAGAACCGATCTAATGATAGTTGTTCTACCTCCCAAAGACACGAGGCTCACCTTCCAACCAGCGAGCCACTTTTCAAAAGCTGAAGAATCGGCTGCCACCCTACACATCTCGACATATGCACACCAATTGGCAAACCAAGGTAAGAAAAAGGTATTGGTTGTACCTTACATCCCCATGATGCAGCAGTGCTTTCAAGCTAGTCCAAACATGTATTAATCCCGATGAAAGAGCTTTTGGCAAAGTTAACACCTAGACCTGAAACCAGGGAAAACCCTTTAATAATTCTCTGAAGGTTACTTCATCGCGAGGTTGAACAAAGAGAAAGGAGTCATCCGCATATTGGAGGATATGGAGATCAAGATCAAGGCTCGAGATTGGCACACCTTTGATTAAATCAAGAGCAGCCACCTTTAGGACGAGCCTCCTCAATCCCTCAGCAGCTATTAGGAACAGATAAGGGGAGAGCGGATCCCCTTGTCATCCATCGAGCCATTTTGAACACATTGGTAGGGGAACCATTAACAAGAACTGAGCTCGATGCACCCTCCATACAACACATAATCCGCTTACACCATTTCACACCAAAGCCTATTGCATATAGGGTTTATTTGAGATACTTCCAAGAGACCGAATCAAATGCCTTACAAAAGTCCAATTTAAGAAGCACACTCGGACGTTTCTGGCACTTTAGAGGTGAGATAACTTCATTGGTAATCAGCACTCTATCAAGAATTTGTTAATACGAATTGCTCCTGACCAATTAAACCGCTAGAGCTCCTTTCAAATGTAGCGAGAGCATCTTAGCAATAATCTTGTACACGCTAAAAATTGAGGTGATAGGTATGAAGTTATCCAACTGCTGGCTTCCTGGCAACTTCAGAATCAATGCAAGGAACGAGGACATAACCTGAGAGTGAAGAGAACCAGTCCTGAAAAAATGATGCATAAAAGACATTAGATCCCGGTGTATCACATCCCATCCCGCCTTATAAAAGGCCATATAACGAAAATCGTGGTTATGACTTGAGAGTAATATCTTCTCTTTTGAGGGGACTTGAGAGTAGTATCTTCTTTTTTGAAAGGCTCGAGAGTAGTAGTATCTAGAATGAGCATAATATAAGATAGTTTTGAAGTTTGCTTGCCAGTGTGCGCTTCAATTACGTGGAGTGTAAAGTTTATGGTTTTAAAAAATGATATCGAATTTTTTCATCTTTTGGGTCAACCGGTCTGATCGAGCGGACTATCTGTCAGACCGGAGATTTTTAAATTCACAATATATATTATTTATTATAGTTAGTATTAAAATATCAAATACTTATAAATTGTATCTATTTTACCGCAAAAGTTATAATATATAAATATCAAAATAACAATTTAATTAATTTTAATTTAATAAAATCTAAAATATATGCATTAAAAATAATATTTTGGCTAGATCGATAGGTGTTTAGGTTGAATCCTGACCGAAGATTGATCCCAATGAGACTACATTTTTAAAACTATTCTATAAACCGTTTTTTTTAGATAATGGAAAAAAGACCTGGCTTTATAGGGAGTACAAGGTTACCTAGCAATGAATGCAAATATATCAATGCAAAGTATTTATTTTTATCACCCTAAAAAAAGTATTAATTTTTATCCATCGTTTTTTAGGGGTATGTATATATTTTGGAAAAATTACTCTTTAGCCCCTTAAGTTTGTTTAAATATACTCAAAAGTCTCCCTATTTATAAAATACACGCCGACGTCCTTCTACTTTGCTTTTATTATACTTTCGAGTCTCTCAATGAGTTTTTTTTCTTTTTTTTGTCATTGAAATAACAAAAATACTCTTAAAACGAAAAATAAAAAATTGCTTACCTGTCCTCAGGTACCACAATTAAAAATCAAACATCAAAGAAGAAGAAGCTGTGAAAATCACGAACCCAGAATTTTATGTTGAAAATTAAACATCGAAGAACACCAACTAATTAACCCAACCCAAGGACCCATCAAAATTAATTAACCCAACATCAATTATGTTGAAAAGCTTCTGCGTTCGATTGAATTTACACAAGAACACCCAAGAACGAATTCAACATAAAGCAAGAGCACCCAAAAATGAAATTCGGCCTAAAGCAAGAGCACCCAATCCTTGCTTATCGTCTCCTTCTTCCCCTTTTTCCTTCCCATCTCCGTCCTCATCATCTCCGCCGTCGCCTCTTGACTCCGGACAGCAGAGGGAACGATAACAACGAGGATGGGCCGCCGGTGGTGGCTTAAAGAAAAGGAGACGAAAGAGGGGGAGGTCAGGGGGTAAGGGGATAGGCGGAGGCGGCCACGTCGACGCTTGTCAACACGTCGGGGAGCCATTTCGTGGAGCTCAGCCGAGGTAATCTCTGGTAGAAGGACTGGCAGGCCGTTTCATGAAGGACGACCTTCGGGTTGGAGGACGCCTGGACTCGGGTCTACGAATGGTGCTTACTCGTCGTCAGAGGACGATGACTTACGGTGCTTATGGCGTGTGACATCATCGCAACGGGTAGGGTCCAAATCAGTCTTCGGGCGGGTTCAAATCAAAACCCTTCCCCATCGCGGCGGCGGGCATGGGAGGAACGGTCGGTAATAGAGGAGGGAGGCGGAGTCCTGCTCGTCGTCGTGAAGCTCTTCTTCTTCTTCAATGGTCGCTACCGTCAAATTTTTTTGGGGTGGTATTGCAGCTCGAGGAGGCGGAGACGAAGTTGAACAAAATTAGAAGGTGGATAAACAAAATTGGGTTTAGGGAAAGGTCAAAACTTAAACCTAATAAGACTAAAGCTTGGTGTATGACGATTGGGTTTTAATTTAAACGATTGTTAGTTGTTGGTGTTCAATTAATTAGATGTTCTTGATTCTTTGGATTCTCATGATTTGATTTTGGGTTTGATTTGATTTTTATTGTTGTATTTGTTTCTGGAAAGTGGAAAGAGATGATGATGTCATTGACTAGAGGTAGAAGAAGAGATGACATCATCGGGTTTTTTTTGTCCTAAGAGTATTTTCGTCATTTCATTGACAAAAATGAAAAAAGAGAGCTGCTAATCTGCGCCAAGGACCCGAAAGTATAATAAAAGTAAGGGCAAATTACCCTCACATCCCTGTACTTTGGTCAGCCTCCTCCTAGGGTCCCTGGATTTTGGAAAATGATTGTCCCGTCCCTAAGTTTTGATGATAATAGACTCTCGGGTCCTTGGTGCCGGAATATTCCATATTCTCCGGTAGACTCCCACTTGAAAAGACTAAAATGTCCCTCCCACTTAGAAAAATTACTCTTTCCTTCTCCGTACACCTTCTTCCTCTCCCTTCTTCCCATTAAAGCTCAAAACTAAAAAAAATTAAAACTAACCCAACTAAGAACCTGCACCAAATTATCGACGGCTACTCGGAGGAGTTCAAATCCTCCTTCCTCAACCTCATCCGCCGTGCCCACTGCTCCTCCCGCGTCGCTGCCACCGTCGTCTACAACGAGTACATCCACGACCGTAACCAGTTCCGCTGCCAGATCGAAAAGGCTGAGGAGATTGTCCTAGGGCAGGGGGACATCATGGAGGAGGGGGCCCCTCAAAACATGAGAGGGATTTCAGCTTCCCCACCTTCAACCTGCCTTCTACCCTCTCTCCAATCCAAAACACCAGCTACCATTCTCCGTACTAACAATGGTGTAGGTCCTGCCTCCGTCAATTCCCTCTTCTGTTGGTCAGTAGTCAAACCCCGAGCCGCCGGCCTCCGGCTTGCGAGGGAGGAAGGGCCGCGTGCTGGACCGGGGGTTCGTTGCAAAAGCAGCACCAGACCGGGCCGGACTGTCATTGTAGCCGCTGGCCGGACTGTTTCGGGCATTACTCGTGGAGTCTAGGTTTGTCGTTCCGTGCCTAGTGACACCGAAATGCTTGATTCTTGCAGGAGATGGTGACAGTAAAAGTATTTTAGATGCATTTTCTGTTTGAGGGGGTTTGAGGGACATTTTGGTCATTTCAAGTGGGGGTTCGCCGGAGAATATAGAATATTCTGGTACCAGGGACCCGGGAGTCTATTATCATCAAAACTTAGGGACGGGACAATCATTTTCCAAAATCCAGGGACCCTAGGGGGAGGCTGACCAAAGTACAGGGATGTGAGGGTAATTTACCCTAAAAGTAAACTAGAGGGACGTCAGCGTGTATTTTGCAAACAGGGAGGATTTTTAAGTATATTTAAGCAAACTCGAGGGGTTACAGAGTAATTTCTCCATATTTTTTTATTTGGGTAAATTATCCTTAGGTCTCCAGTTTATAGTTTTATTACTCACAGATCCCTGGCTTTCGAAAATAGTGTATGAGGTCCCCGCTTTTTAAGAAAATATTGGTCTGAAGTCCCTAATCACCAGATCGATCTTCTTAAAAATCTCCGGAGAAAATCTCCGATCCGGTGACTAAGGACCTCAGACCAATATTTTCTTAAGAAACAAGGACCTCGTACACTATTTCTGAAAGCTAGAGACCTGCGAGTAATAAAAATATAAGGGCAAATTACTCTCACATCCCTGAGATTTGGTCACCCTCCCCCAAGGGTCCCTAACTTTTGGAAAAAGATTGTCCCGTCCCCCCCCCCCCGCCCTCCTCCCCCTCTCCCGCTCCCTCCCTCTCCCTTTCCCCCTCCCGCTCCCGCTTCCGCTCCCCCCCTCCTCCCCCTCTCCCCCTCCTCCTCCTCCTCCTCCTCCTCTCCCTCCCCTCCCGCACCCCCGCCTCCCCCCGCATATCGGGGCTCCTCACCAACTACCACAAGCTGTTAGGAACTGCCGCGCGTGTCGAGGCGGGGGCGAGGGATATGCTGCACGCGCTGCGGTTGGATCCCGACCCCGCCTCGTCGGAGTTCGCTGCCGGCTGTCTCTGTTTGGTTATTACCAACGCCGTGGAGGTTGTGGATGGCGAAGGCCGCGCCCTAGGTATCGCAGTTTACGGGCCCGAGTTCTCGTGGGTTAACCACAACTGCTCTCCCAATGCTTGCTACCGCTTCGTGATTTCTCCTCCTCCGCTCACGTCGCCGGGTCCCGAGCCCCCGGCCCCTCCCCAGATTGTTCCCGCTTGGTGCAATGTAGTATGTATTTGTACACACGGTGCTCTCATTTTCGTGTTCGAGTAGCTCGGTTGCTTAGAGTTTTGGCTATTTCAGGGAGAGAATTGCGGGTACGATGGTGCAGGGTTAGGGAAAGGTTGGCTTTGTATTTATTTGGTTTAGGTTTCTAGTGCTGTTTGCTTGATATTACCTTGTTTAGTGGCAGGGTATCTCGAACACGGGCCTAAAGTCATGTTGAGGAGCATCAAGAGGATTAATAAAGGCGAGGAAGTGACCGTGGCTTACACAGACTTGTTACTGCTTACGGTACATTGTTGTTGTTCTTTCTTGGGTTTCCTTTGCAACGTTGCTCTTGCTGTAGTACGACCTTGCAAGGAATTTGATGTGTTTGTGGCAGGGGTTGAGGCTGGACGAGTTGTGGTCGACGCATTGTTTTAGATGCTGTTGTAGACGATGCTCTGCTTTACCTGCATTACATGTTGATCGCTTGTTAGAGGTAAAAAGTTCGAGCAAAATTTTACATATTAGTTTTTTGTAATATGGGGGAGTAGCGGGGGAGCGGGAGGGGGAGAGGGGAAGGAGGGGGGTTGCGGGAGCGGGAGCGGGAGAGGGAGGGGGAGGTAAAAGGTTGAAGAAGGTTTAAAAAAAATAATTTTGTTTAAGGGTATTTTGGTCATTTTCATGACAAAAAATGAAAAAAAGAGTCGATGACGTCAGCCAGGGACCCGAGAGTCTATTATCGTCAAAACTCAGGGACGGGACAATCTTTTTTCAAAAGTCAGGAACCCTAAAAGGAGGATGACCAAACCTCAGGGATGTGAGAGTAATTTGCCCAAAATATAAACCAGGGATCTGAGAATAATTTATCATTTTTATTTTTATCCATCCAATGAAGAGCATTTACTTTTATCTACAACCTTTGTCTTAACAGTGACCAGTAGGTAGGCGAGTGAGGGTTGGAGTTGTTATTGAAGCAGCATTTATTGCATAGTTTTCACGCCTCGCACCCCGTAAAAGCTGTTAATAATATGTCGTTATTGCTGGACCAGCAGCAGGCTCTAATAATAGCTGCCTTGTTTCATTTTCACGGTATATACTGCAGTCCGCTGACAACATTTCATTTCGCCCACACCCCAGGAGGAGTAAGCAACTCATATTCGTATATTTATTTAACTGATTAATTCGGATAGTGTTAGTGAGAATAGTAAAATATCAAATGATTTATTTTACAATTGTTATATTTTTTAAGATTCAAACTCAAACATATAATTGCAGAACAATATTTTAGCGTCGCATAAGTTCTTAAAAATGACAATTAGCATGTTATATTTAAAATTGTAACTAGCACAATACATTATGGACTGGTTTATTTAACGCTCCCACCTTTTCTAGATAGATCAATAATCAATTTCATTTTTTACATATTCAAGGCCCAATCCGGCCCATATCCTGCTTCTGTTAAAGAAACACAGGGCCCGGCCTGGGCCATGAGAGAGGCAAACCGACAAGTTAACAACCCCTAAACCCCTCATACCAGTGGCCCGGCCCTATCTGTTCGAACAAATGCCAAAGAGATGGACGAGGTGCTTTGGCTGGTGGATGGAGCGGAGAGGATGCTCCCTAATACTATTGTCACGACCCGGCATTCGTATCACGACAACCGCCGCGTGAATTTTTTTATCACACAAGGCCCAATGATACCCATCTATGCTTGAGTCCAAATACTAACAATTTGGAACGTCCATGTACATCTTAAGGTTTTACCTTGTAAGGCAATGATCAACGATCGCAACAATGGCCAAAGTAGTTCACGATACAAAGCCAAATGTTAAGTCTAAGCAAGTAGATAACAATCCAGAACTAAACATGCTCCAATATACTTCAAATAAAATGGCGAGAAACCAACAGTAGACAACTTCTGCAACATTCACAGTTTGAGTGCTAACATCTCTATTATTAAAACGTAGACATAGTCAGGGAAAAACATAAACAATTTCAATCTCAAGAGTCTTCATCCCTGATATGAAATTCCTTCCTTATTTCCTGAAAACCACAATTGCGACTTTGGTGAGTTCGCTACTCAGTAAAGTTGCCCAAACAACCAACCCGAAGCCAGGCCCAAGTACATTTCACAAACTGTAATTAGCAAATACGGTAGCAACTCACACAATATACATGTCTACCACAAATAATGCAATGACAACATGACTGAACTAGACCCGAGAACACATGAAATGAATGATATGAAGACAGGAACTCCGGAGATCCTCCTACTGAGGCTATGCTATCGAATCACCCCCAATGGCAGGGTCCTGGCGTTTACCCCCGCCGTTATGGGGACCATCATATCACCCCCAATGGTAGGGTCCTGGCGCATACCCCCGCCGTTATGGGGACCATCATACCATCCCCAATGGTAGGGTCCTGGCGCATACCCCCGCCGTTATGGGCCTTATTAATAACCTCACTAGGACCTACATGCTCGTGCTTGATCAAAGCCAATCACATTTCAAATCTCACCATTCCAATTCACACCACAATTCCAATAACTCACAATCCTAATAACTGAATCTGATCAGATCAATGCAGCATCGGACAATTCATCACTTTCATTTCAACATGAATTTCTCGAACAAAATCATGCCATCAATACCTTACAACCAATCAGCCATTATACATGAACGATGAAGACCAGTACACAACATGGCAAAGTATCCAATAATCAACGACAAAGCAAAGCAGCCACATCATAAAAGAACCAAGGATAAATCATTTAACATCCATTATATACTCAATCAACCAACATCAAGAATAAATCATTTAGTTACTCGGCCCAACGTAAAAATCAATTTTAAATCAAAAAGCACTTCAAATTGGAATCATGAACAACTTACCGAAACTTCGATTACGCCTCTAAAATAACTAGAAGTTTGGTCCCTTAAGGTTCCTCTTCAGTCGTCCTTTCCTCTTGTCGCTCGCTACCTTCTTCGGAGCAACCAATGCCTCCCTCTGAGCGAGAATTATTCAATGGATAGTATGAGAATATTGAAGGTGGAAAGATACGCATGAACCATTCATTGTTTAATCCTGTCTTACTAATATACTAAATTTAATTCCTACAGCAACGTGAGGGACTAAAAGTAGTGGGTGAAATAGTTAACTAATTTGCATTTTCCCATTGGCCAGGTACGTGGGTTTAACAATTGAACCTCCTATTGGCTAGGGGTGTGAGAGGTTACGGAAAAGTGATGACTGGCTCTAGGATTCAGTTCTCAACAAATTATTATTTACTCCCCCTATTTATCTTTCAGTGCTCGTGAAAATTATGGATTTTACATCTATCCCCATTTGATGCTTGAGACTGGCTACAATAAGATATAAGAGTTGGTTTGGATGAAGTTTCGTAAGCTCAGCTGGGAAGAATTACGTGCAGCAGCTACTATTTGTCCTCGTCTGCTTCTAAGTACAGCAATGCCCCAACTATCAAGGTATTGACTGCTTGATGATTGCTGTGACGAATTAGAATTGCTTATGAAGTGCGGATGTTAGCGATCCGCCGTTGAGTGAATCATAACATCGTGACTAGTTTAGTAGAGCATTGTTCACTTTGATCAATGTTTGGGTCCTTGCAGCTTGGGTAAGGGATTGGAGACAATTTCCAATACCACTATTTAGCATGTGATATTTCTCAGAACGTTTCCTTGTACAGCATATCTGGCGTGACCGGTAGCTACAGTGATCATGTCGAAATATGCCTGCAATGATTATATATATATATTGGTGGATGTGGTCAATGGAGCTTGTTGCTGTTAGCAAACGATGTCCAGTTGCTTAAGGATTTAGCTTGGTATGTTGGAACAACTAATGCTCAGAACATTCTACTTTACTTGGAAATATTCCAATCTTGTTTTTCACTTGATCATTAGTCATATTCTTTACACCAATATTCCAGGATTTGCAATTACTGCAACAAGGTGGGGGAAATCAGCTATATCTAATCTCGGAGAAACCTTAATGATGGTAACTTCCCCGAGCAGAATATGAATCCGGATGAGATAGTTGAGCCTCATAGTCGACATGGCAATATACCCGATATACGCGATATACATTTACTAGAATGAATATATACGATTCATATGTCATATTAGGGCAGTACATTATATTTCATGCTGACACTCTGGTTTTAGCAGATTCCATCATCGTACAGTTTGGTCCGCGACTGTTATGTTATGCGAAGTGGGAGATCCCCATCAAGATCCATTGCTAGTCGATATTCAGATTGGTAGCTCCTTCTTTTCTTTTTTCTTTTCTGAGAATGTAACCATAAGATTATATTAAATCTGTTGAGAATCCTAAATCGGTTAAACTCGAGTGGGGGTAAGTTTATAAGTGTAGATAATCCACCAACTCATCACCTTAAGGTTTTGAGTTGGATATGGAGGTTCTAACATAGTATCAGAGCAGGTTGATCCCGTGCCCTTTGTTGAACTCGCACGACTCCTATTTCTCGCACTTTGGTGAAGTTAAAGCTAGTGCAATTTTCGACCCGAGGTGGGTCTCATTTGAGGGGGCGTGTTGAGAATCCCACATCGGTTAAAACACAATTGAGGGACAAGTTTATAAGTGTAGGTAATCCACCAACCCATCACCTTAAGATTTTTGGGTTGGATATGGAGATTCTAACAAAATCAAGTAGGAAAATCCGCGTACAGTAAAGCATCGAGCTCAATAGGATGGATGTACAACCAGTTGGATGGAAGAGAGCCTAGCCTAGAGTTCTTACAAAGCCAATCTGAAACCAGATTTTACAATCGAGTCACAAGACAAAGCTTACATAAAGAGAAAGAGGCTAGTTCCTTCATTTTGACCACGCGCAAAGTTTGACCTCAAATCTAAAGCGCCGATCCTTCAATGATTGGAATGCTGAATATACAAAAGGGTAGGGATTCTTGTTCCTTTTAATAGTCGTCTTTGATTGATCCATTTCTCCAAATAATACATAAACAAACACTTCTACTGTTGATTTTTTTTGTCCAAGAGGCTTTTCCCCATTTTGACAATTTGATGTGACCACTCTAAATCTGTAAATTATACTGATTGATTTATTCAAATTATTTACCGGGGTGAGAATTCGGTTCGACTCTAATTTTGAAATTGCATTATTCAGTCTAATTCTGTCCGGTTTTCTTTGGCTTGGACCAACTTTAGGATGAGATGAGGTTAATACATTCTTTTCTTGAATTAAAATAATCCAATGGATCACTCAAAGTGAGCAGAACATTAATCGTTCCTTCTCATTATAATTCCATTAATTAATCGGTCAAATTCTAAGGGACGAGGAGAATGTAGGAGGAGGGGCAGGGTCGTCAATTAGATCATCAAGTCAAACATCGTCGGTTGTGGAGTTGAGACGACCCTCGGCCGCGGACGGCTGAAAAATCACCTGAGACCCGCTATACGGCACCGCATCAAACGAAAGCCCGCAAGCAATCCATCGTCTCTACGGGCGGCATTACATATATATATATATATATATAAAATGAGAAAAGGAAAACCATCTACTTAATACGGAGAGCATAACCGTAATAGGAAACGATAACTGAAACAGAGAAGCACATAATTTTGTGAAATAAAAATAATAATGGAGGGGAGATATATTAGAGGTCGAGGTCCCACGGGGGACAATTGAGTGGGGTAGTGGTAGAGGGGAAAAGATGCGCCATTTTCGGTAGAATTTGTTTCGGTTGGTTCCCCTCCTCTCTTCCCTTTCCCGTTCATTAGTCCTTTCCTCTTCCACTTATATTATATTCCACCCATCAACAAACAACCTCCTCCCTTCCCTAATAACTCCTCTTAATCTCCCGTAAGTCGAAATCTCCCTGAATGTTCTTCTTCCGTGAAATTCGCGATTAATTTATTTCCTGTTTTTATTAATTAATTAATTTATTTATTTAGTAGGCGGGACTCGGGAGGGGGAGCGATGAACGGCGTGGATGCGACGACGGGGTGGAGGAATCTCAAGCATAGGCTGTCCTTCAAGAGCCTCGGTGGCTGCTGCGGCGCCACGTGGAGTCCGGGCGGGGGCCGCAGCGATCCCCTCGCCGTCACCATCATCCGCAGTCCCGTGCACGACGAGGAGGAGGAGGAGGAGGGCCCACCCGCCGGGGGGATGAACCTGGCGATGGCCTTAGAGAGAGAGCGGAACTCGCGAGACGCGGGGCCGGCCACGAAGAGCCTGATGAGGCTGATCGAGGAGACGGACGGCGTGGATCTGGGGAGTGGGGCCCACCACGGGGAGACTAGCGGGGACTGGAGCTGCTGCGTGTGCATGGAGAGGAGCAAGGGGGCGGCGTTTATCCCCTGCGGCCACGCCTTCTGCAGAGCGTGCTCCCGGGAGCTCTGGCTTAACCGCGGCTCCTGCCCCGTTTGCAACCGCTCCATACTAGACGTCCTCGACATCTTCTAGTCCTTTTTTTCTATTCATTTTTTAGTTGTTACTTTGGATCGAAGAAGTGAACTGAGGTAGATAGATAGGTCAACATGTTGTTGGGCGGACTTTTTGTGTGTAGAATTTGTGTTGTTTCATGTGTCTCATCCCTATGGATGGCAAAAAATTCAGACGCAAACCTAAGTGGATCAGATACTTATCCTACTTCGAGATCTATGAATTTTGGGTAGAGTATGTGTTTGGGTCTATTTATATAGATACGGTCTCGGTTTGAATAAGATCTATATGTATCCAGACTCTGACGCTACCCATTAATTAGAGCCTACCCATTAATTAGAGCCTAATTATACATACTTATATTCATATTTATATATTCCTAAAAAAATTTAAATACAACCGTAAAAGAAATTAGTCCAGACCTAAAAAAACTTAAAGTTTGACTTAAAAAAGATGTAACAGCTGACATTAAAAAAAATTAATCGCAAATATTTTCTTTTATGTTGTTGTTAAATGTTAGCATTTGAACCATATTTATTTTAATTAGTTTCGAGTTTATTCCCAACTTTAATTCAATATTATCATTTTATCACATAGGTTTTTAAATGGGTGATTTTTTAATGATTTGAGATTAATTTCATTATTTTGATTATATTGAAACGGTAAAAGTATGTTGTAAAGTAATGAGTTTATGGATAGGACATGGATTAAGGGTCCAAACAAAGATCCTTATTCAAAATACCCATAGGGTCATGGGTAGGGTTTGGATCTTACTTTTAAATCAAGATCTGGGTTTGGATCCTATAGATCCTTGCCCTGCCCTACCCATTGCCACTCCTACGCGTCTATGTCAAGACGTAAGAATGCCATAGAGTAGAGTTTGGATTAGATTCCATTTCTCTTATATTCGATTCAAATTTAAATTGATTCATACGATGCCAATGTATATTCCAAGTTGTAGGACAAATTGATTATCGATTATAATTTTCGTAATTCGAATTCATAGTCGCCAGTTTGCCGAGGATTCCAAATTCCATGGTGGCAACTCAACATAAGGGTTTCGCTCGTTGTGGGACTCAACCCAACACCTTACAACACGAGCTGACGACAGCCATGCACCGCCCGTGTCTGCGTTTCCGAGGGCACCCCTATCTTTCAAGAGGATTCGCGGCATGTCAAATCCTAGTAAGGTTAGTTGCTTTGCATCGAATTAAACCACATGCTCCACCGCTTGTGCGGACTCCCATCAGTTCTTTTGAGTTTCATTCTTGCAAACGTACTCCTGAAGTAGGATACTTAACGCATTAGTTATAGCACTACAAGGATCGTCGATTCGCGCAAAGCCCAGTATCCATCGTTTACAGTTTCATGTCTCAACTTTTTTTACAAATAATACGAAGGACGATTTCTCTAAAAGAAGGAGCCTCTTCAAAGCTGTGGATTAATTTCTTCATCTACATAACACGAGCCGGCCAAGTACAGTTTCATCAATTTGGTTTTTATTTATTAGTTGCACTACTTTTTTAATCATCGTTTTCATTTTTATGATTAACTAGTTTACCTCTTAAAAAACCACCTCCATGTCCCTTTAATGAAAAAAGAAAAATATAAGGATAACTGAATTTCGTTTCATATTAGAAAAGGAAACTTGGTTTGTTTTCCGTCGGCGTGCAAGTTGATACTGGCATGGAATCAGAAAAGCACAGGCCTCATTCTTCCGACTACCAACGGCCCAAAGGCCAATGATTGGAGAAGGGAAACACACCCTGAAACTCGGTAGGCCCAAAAACCCACCTAGACTCCCGCTCTCGTATTTATATTTGAGGACCGTCGAATCCAAAACCTCTTTTAGTAAATAAATCTGTTATTATTTGACCAATTCCTAACACTATCCACAATGGTGACTTGGTTTAACCAGGTTATCAAATAAATAAATAATATTTTTTATTTATATATAATCCAACCTAACCAAATATTTTTCTACCCACAATAGTGACATAGTCTAACTAGGTCATCAAATAAATAATTAATTTCTTTCTTATTCACATACATTATTATTTATATAAATTTTCGTAGAGAAATAAAAATTTGGGCCTTATACGAGTTGAAAATATTGGAATCTATTTATAGAAAATAAAAAAATAAATTTTCGTATTTTTTTTGAATAACATTTTGTTATGTGTAATTAGATTAGATTGAAATAAAAAACGCTTAACCAGGCTTGTGACAGGGGTGGTCAGCCGTACAAGGGCGTGACCAGCCCCTTTTCTATTTTTCTTTTTGCTTTCAAAATTAAAGCGTCAGGTATTGTACATATGTACTATATCAAGAAAATGACTTCAAAGTCTGGTATTAAACGTATTAAAAAAAGTCCGGTATTAAACGGCGGACTCCGCTAGTAAAATTACATGGTTGTGAAATAGGATCAGAAATTTTGAGAAATTGAGATCTTTGATCTCTCTAGAATCTGACTTGAATTTTCAGCCTTGGAAATTCTTCCACGCAATTATTATAAAAAAAGGGGTAGGAAATATCCCCTGATAAATGTCTTGCCATCAGGTTACAGGTATAGACTACGATTTTTAACGATTTTTTTGGCAAGTAAATTTTATTAATAATTATATATATATATATATATATTTATATATTTATAACTTACTTATGGTGGAATCTCCTCTTGCTAGGAGTTCTTGAAAACGATTTGAGGTAGTTTTTTTAATATAAAATCTAATATTCAGATATCTACAAATTTGGTAGGACTTTTGAATGATTTTAGGTTGAATTCGAAATTCTCATAAAACTTGTTGGTAAATGATTTGTGGCAGTTGCTGATAGAGTTTCAATTTTATCTTTTTTCAGAATTAAGTTTCAATTTTATCGGTGGACTACTAATTGACGGTATCAATTAGTTCTTAGTGCCGTGATGAACGGGTCATTTCTTGTGAAAAACGTGCTCGTAAATGGATTGCAAGAAAATGCTGGGATCATACAAAGAACAGGCCTAATTATTTCGACTGCCCACGGGCTCGTAACCCAACGGTAGGAGTTCGTCTCCTACATTTGAATCCAGCGCAACGAAGTAAAATTAGTAAATTAGTAAGCCCAAAAATATATCTATGCTCCAAATGCACTGCTCGCAATATATCTATCCATATATTATTCACTCAAATTTGAATTAATTGATAATATATAGATTTTTAGTTATTACTTTCTTGCTATGTACACAGAGGGAAAGTTTTTTTGAAAGGTAAAATTTTACACTACGTCAAGATTTGAATCTTAGACCTCTTTAAAATTTACAACGTTTTGTGCTGCTAGACTACATGATTTTTGGCCACAAAGAGCAAGTTGCTCGTAGTTACTTATTAAAAAGTTGCTTCGTAGTTGTTTCGTGAGTTGAATATACTTTAGCCCTCTTTGTTATTTGACACACTCAACACAAGTTTGAATTTTGGAATTTTTAGAGAAGTCCTATCGATTTTTGTATGTGGTCGAAATGCCAAGGAGTTTATAATTTTCAATTAGATTATCTTGACCGATAAAAAAATTATTCTTGACCCAAATAAAGACAAATTGAAAAGGAAAATAGCATCATTTGAAAAAAGAGAGAGAGAACTCTCCTATTCTTTCTACCCCTCTTACACAAATGCGATTAAAAAAAAGAAAGTCAAAAATGAAAAACCCACGTGATGGAAATTTGGTATTCGTTCCAGTATCGGCTTGAATTTTCAGACTTGGAATTTCTTGTACAGAATTAATCCCCAAAGGAAATTTGAAGTACCCATTAATAAAAGTCTTGAAATGAGAAGACAAATGCTGACCAATTAAAGAGTAGTGGGTGGTTGAGGATTGAGTTCCAATTTAGTCGTAATTAGTAAGTCCTAGGGCCGTGATGAACGGGTTTTTTCTCTTAGCTTTGCGAAGAGAAACTTTGCTCGTCAATGGATTTTAAGAAAATGTCGTGATCATACAGGAAATTGGACTAGATTTTAGTGATATATTTCAAATGAGTGTCCCAATTGCCAGAAATTTGACTAGCTCGGTCGCGGGAGAGCTGCGTAAATTCCCAACAAGCTTTTCCCAAAATGGATTTCAGCAAAAAGCCTTTGGAAAGTGACAAGCTGCAATCCATGTATGAACTTAGTGAAAATTCTAATGACAATGACGACTGCTTTGAGACAGACAGCTGTCTCGCTTTTGTCTTCATCACTGAATCTACTCCTACAGTTAATTTGAATGTAGAATTACATGTAATAGATATTAGGCAAACTATATGTCTATTATCTCTTTGTTCTATGTTTCACATTCCTAAGAAACTAAACTCAGTAATAGATTGGCTTAGTCGACAATCTAGATTTTGTTTATTGCCTCGGGATTTGGTAAGTGTTAGGAATTTCGCCTACAAGAGAACAATAACGTACAAAGAATACAGACACAAGAGTTACGTGGTTCGGCTTAATGCCTGTTCACGAGGAGAAAGGAAAATTTTTTTTGACGAATATCTACAAAGCCATACATGAACTAAGGTAACATGTCTTTATATAATAGGCAAACCTTTATACTTTGCAAGGGGGTTGGCTTCTTCCAACCTCTTAATTTGCTCCAATCAGCATTGATAAATCTTCCTTCTTGCTTTTCTTGACATATCCAATAGTAACTTCCTGCATATATGCTTGACGTTTTACTTTTTACAGATTTCCTCACTTAATATAAATAATATAGACTTTAACCCTAAAAAAATGTATATCAACCCACTTTCCGTTCATATGGTAAACTAGTTTTTTATTTATATAGAAATGGGAGGTTAAAAAATACATATGAAAATTAAATCAGGAAAAAGTAGGATGTTAGTAAATTAAGCACCAAGGCACGTATGGCTAGTATATGGTTATTCAATGAATGAGTTAATGCACTGTTCACGTGATCAATTTTTTTTAAGGGGCAAAGCAACAAAATATATATTAAGTAGAAAAATCTGCAAACAACAAAGCATCAAGGTCTATTGGATGGGCGCTCACCCACTTCGGAGGCAAGGCCCTCAGACAAGTCAATTTACAAATCCAGTCGACGACCAAGTTCACACATCTGGTAGTACAAGAAATAGAACATAAAGGTAAGTAAGCTAGAGTGTTCCTAATCTCAATTATAAGATGTTCTACATTCCAGTCGTTGGTCGAGTCTTCATCTGTGAGGAAGATAAAAGCGAGACGGCAGTCTGTCTCGATAGTAGTGGGAATGTTGCGGAAGAACATTACAGTGATATCCACGGCCAAACGAAGGGCAAGAAGCTCTGCTTCGATGGGGGAAAAGCGGGTAAAAGGAAAGTATGGCCTCGCAAAAGGAGGCCTTGAGAGTCTCTAGTGACAACCGCACCAGCAGCTCCACGGGGAAATTCCACCCATGATGCATTGCAATTCAGTTGAGACAGTAGCGATAACCTCAGGTGTTGGATTTAGAGCCTACAAAAGATCAGCATACTCACTATTGGCTGAAGCAATAGTAGATAAAGGATTAATTTGAAAACCTTCAAAGAGAAATTTGTTTCTAGCTTTCCAAATATTCTAGCAGATATAAGCAGTAGTAGAAACTAAGTGTTTAATAACATGAGACTTGGGCAGAAGAAAGACATGTTCCAGCCAATTTCCAAAGTTTTAAAAGGAACTCTCATTGAATCTGAAGTTTAAAGGACAAGCTAGTCAAGTAGTGCAGGCATGGGAGCAATTAAACAACATATGTGTAATAGATTCATTGGCTTGAAAATAGACATTACAAACAGCCGAGCGGCTGAGATGTCTATTATAGAGATTGACGACAGTGGGAATCACATTGCAAAGTAATTTTCACCCAAAGTTCTTGACCTTAGGGGCCGCTTAAATACCCCAAATCAGATTCCAAATACCAGGATCAAAGGGCGCCTGACTCAGCTTGCAAATCAGAGAATTTATGGTAGAGGATTTAAGGCATTGATAACCTTTGCTAACTGAATAAATTCTATTCTTGGTAGACATCCAAATCAGCTTATCAGCACTAGTGACATTACCAAGAATGATATTGGAGATAGCCAAAATCTCAGCACTAGTAAATAAATAATCAAGCAAATTCGAATTCCAGGAGTTCGTCATAGGCAGATCAACTCAGAGACACAAGAAAAAGAGAGATTTGGAGGAAAAGTAGAACATATCATAGATCGAGGAAGACCTGGGACCCAAGGATCCAACCAAATATTGGTATCATGACCATTACCAATTCTCATCGAAAGACCATTCGAGATAGACTTGATGCCAGTAAGGATACTGTTCCATATCCACGAGGGTCTGCTCCCCTTGATGGCCTGAAGCATCCCCTTAGAAGGGAAGTAAATGCCTTTAAGAACCTTGAAACAAAAGAAATCAGAGGAATTTAGCAATCTTCAAGCCTGATTGGCTAATATGACGGTATTAAAGAGGGAAAAGTTTTTGAAACCAAGGCCTTCAGACTTTATTGGAAGAGACAGCTTTGCCTACTTGACCCAGTAAACTTTTCAAGAGTCACGGTCACCTGATTACCAGACTTTGGCAATCAGACTATCCAGCTTAGAGCAAAAGGTGATTGGGAAGAGCAAGACCTGCATGGCGTAACATGGAATAGCTGAGAGGACATATTTAATTAACACTTCACGGCTAGCCATAGAAAGAAATTTTTGTTTCTAGCTTTGAATTTTTCTCAAAATCCTCTAAAAAATAAAGGCCAAAGCATCTTTTTTTGCTCTTCCCCACACAGAGGGAAGCCCTAAGTATTTGTCGCTAGGGAGCATTGCATGAATCCCCAAAATGTTGGTGAACCAAGACTTGTTGGAGTCGGACTCCCATTTTGAAAAATAGATGCTGGATTTGGAAAAATTAATATCTTGACTAAAACAAGTAGAGAACTGGACAATAAGCTTTTTGAGGAGGCTAACCTCCACCATATCACCCTTACCAAAGATAAGGGTGTCGTCAGCAAATAGGATCTGAGTAAGGGTTGGGCAAGAGTTGTTGAAGCAAAGACCATGAATCATGCTAGAAGAATGAGCATTCCTCAAAAAGTGAACCAGGGTGTCTGAGATAAACAGGAAGAGAAAGGGTGAAAGGGGATCCCCTTGTCTAAGACCATATGAGGAACGAAACCAATTTAGAGACTACCCATTGAACATGACAATGTAAGAAGTCATGGAGATACAACTCATAATACAGTTGATCCACTTAACATCAAAGCCCAATTTGGTGAGCACCTGTCGTAAAAATTTCTAATTAACGAGATCAAAGGCCTTTTTGAGGTCAAGCTTGATTGCCAAAGATAAATCAGACTTCCTGTAGGAAGTTCTGAGGAAGTGAAAGGCCTCATAGCCACCAAAATATTATCTTGGATACACCTATTTTTACCAAAAGTCCTCTGGCAATCGGAGATGAGAGAGCCCATCATGGGCTTCAGCCTGTTGGCAAGCACTTTTGAGTAAACTTTGTAAAATTGCACAGATCGATAGGCCTGTAACTGTGGATATTAGTAGGGTTGGGCTTTTTTGGAATGAGGGAGATAAAAGTTTGGTTAATGTTAGGAGGAACAGAGGTAGTATCTAAGAGGCATCTAACCAATCTAATTAGATCAGGTAGAATAACAGACCAATAGTGTTGGAAGAAGAGCTGAGAGAAGGCATCTGATATCTACAATTGTTATATCTATCAACGATATATTTTTCTCTAAGAGTCACGTGTATATATCAACTAATTCAGATTTGACAGAGATAAATATTTTAAATAATTACAAATATTTAACAATATTTATGTCACGACCTGAAAATAATAGTGACAAATGCCCGAGGTATTAAATACCCTGATAGACACCAGACTTTATTACGAAATAAATCCAAATATCTGAAAGTACTTAATAATTGAAAACCAAAGAATTGTCATTAAATTCAAATACTGATAGTCGAAAAAATTCACCGCCTTTATTAAAAATCATGTGAAGATGCATGCAGCCCTCTCTACTCCCGATCCCGAACCTCACCTGAACGATCTGTAACACACACGACTAGGGTGAGTTGAATAACTCAGTAAGTGGAACGAAAGTAACATATTTCACAGTAATAATAACTTCAGAATACACAAACACTTACGAACACTCACGAACACACGAACACTGATTTACTTAGTAAACTAACTGAATAGGACTCCGGAGCCTAACACATATCATGACGGGATTTTCGTGGGGCACAGATAAATACTTTTCTATTCCTGCGATGCAGGCCTATATGATAGGAAAGTATCCCCTCCACGAGCTCAGACTATTCCCACCCGTCCTTTTGATTACCCACACCTAGGGTTACCTGGTAGCTCCTTAATCAGTGTGAATAAACTACAGGGCCAGAATGGCGTGACAATAATCATGCATGCCCTTACAAAATTTGGATCAGAACATTCATATCAGAATCACATATGGAACAGATTGAATAATCATAAAAGAAATCACATAATTTTACTTCATGACACGAATCGGAGATCATAAACTGAATCACAGAATTCTACTTACTTGGAGTAGCTCTTAATCTCAGTCTACAAAACTTATCAGTCACTCCACCGACGGTCCACCCAAAGTCCTACACGAATTTCTACGTTAACCCTACGAACGAAAATTAGCACAATAAAGGGAGAAAAGGCGGACGACTTACCCTTCGATTCTCACGGTCCTGACTTGCTTCCTTGACCCTATTTCGTCAGCTTGAGCACTTCTCCTCCCTTTTGGAACACAACTCGTGAGTTTTCTTCCAAAACACTCGAAACAGAGGGATAGGGAGGATCTTATACTTACCCTCCGAATCTCCTATGGCCTCCTCTTCTCCTAGAACGTCTTTCTCAGCCTGAATGTGCCCTCCGTTTACACAAAAAGGGGAAATTTCGTGAGTCCTTTTTCCTGACAGAATGAGGAGGACGGCCACCTCCTATTTAAGGCCAAATTCTAGTTTAAAACCCTAATTCGGCCCTAATCAGGCTAGGATTACGTGGTAAACTTCTCATATGATCCCCCAAGTTGTTGAGGAAGCCCAATTACTACTAAAACTTAGATAACTTATCAGTTTGGTTATTCGATTCTTACGATTTCGTTCTTAAAAATTTAAACTCTAATTTGATTGAACGGAAAAAAATTATGCAACCGACAAAAGTTGAAAAGCCCAAACCCGAAGAAATGATAAGAACATGCAGGCTATTAGCTATATATGGATGATTTTTTTGAGAAAATTTATGGATGATGACTACCTATAGAAAACAAAGAGAAAAAACAAACTTTTTTAAGTAATTAAGAGATAGGTCCATTTTTTTTAAAGTGAGATAGGTCCAGTTTTGCTTGGTGCCGCTCTAATTTGGTCCCCAACTTTTTTTTGAACCGTATTTTGTACATTAATGGCATGACAGGTGTTGAGTGGAAAAAATGTATTTTTTATGCTTCAACAACAGGAATTAAATTACCGTATCACATCATGCAGTCGTGGACCCCTCGTATCATGCGCTTGAAGTTTGGCAGAGAGATTACCAATTCGATACCACCAAGTAATTAATTCAACGGTATATAAAATTGACTATGTTTTTTAGAGTTTTGTAAAATTTGATATAAAAAATTTACAAAAATCTAATATATTTTTTACTCCTAATTATATATATATATATATTATGTAGTTCGAATATAAATTATTCAGTATAATAATATTAAGTATCATATAATTTCGATAAATAGTTCCCATTTAATTTCAACCTCCAAAGTCCAAATCGATTAAAATCAACATTGACCAACTCAAACTAAACAAATTGCATATCACCAAAAAAAAGGTAAACAAATTGCACGCGGGGGCCAATAATTGTACAATGCCAACGAAGAAGAATGTGACACCTGAAGTTTCTTGAGCATATCTCCCAGATTTTCCAACTTTCTGGTCAAACCAATTGCAACCATGCCTTCGCTATAAAAAGTCTTTTATTTTTAATTTTTCCGTGTTCGATTACCAATTTTTTTTAATAAGTTGAATTATATTCCATAATTAGTAATATGTACAACCCCATAATTCCACAGTTTGTACGGACCAATTACACGAGCTACATAATTAGTCCATAACAAAAGCTCTATACAACAAAGAAACTGCACAAAAGTCCATGGCCATCAAAAGCATGAATCGCACCAGCGCCCTAAACCCAACTTATCTTGACCAAAAAGAAATTTATCGAATTTATCCCAAATATGTCCAATGCAATTTTGTGTGTGTCGTTGCACATGGATATGGGCTTGTGGTTTTCTGTGTCCCACTGCTTTAGTCGCGCAACCTGAATTTAAATTCAGCTTTAATTTTCTGGAGTTCTTCAATCGATTCGAATATGACTAATATCAAGGCATGGCCACACACTTTCGGAGTTTGTTAGAAGGCATAAAATATAATGGATTTTATGTCACACTGCAACCATATACATATTGAAATTGAGTTAGGATATTGAAAACGCAGATAGTAATATATTTAAGAGGATTTTAAGTTCAAATTTTGTGAATAATAAACAATATTGAGCGACGTAAAATGTGTCTACGGTGATTGTCTATGTATTAATCATTCTCTATAGATAATGAAGCATATAATACAAGTTCACAGACCGAAAATAAGAATTCAGCGGGGATACTTTTACCGTTCTTCATATTCGAATTTAGAACATTAGCAAAAGCAAAAGAGAGAGGAATAATTAATTAGTTTTCCTAAACTCAAAACCCTACTATTGGTTGACTCTTCACATTTTTCTTCTTTTCAAAATTTAAAATTATTCATTCAAGAAAATCGATGGTCTTCAAAATACGACCCGGAGTTGACCCAAATTTTGGGTCGTACTCTGGGTCAACCAGTCCGACCGAACGGACCATCGGTCAGACTGGATTTTTTAATTTGAAAAATAAAGATATTTATATATAATCTAGGTATAATTGTACATGTAATCGCATACATACCTAAAAAATTACATTTTTTTATCAAAAATATTAGAATATAACAAATTGGAATATTAGACCGGGTCGGACTGGATATGTACTTTTTTTATTTAAAAAATCTGGGTGTACCACCCTGGGTTGGTCAGATTTTTGGTCTGACCATTTGGTCTGACTAAATTTAGTTTGGTTCGCAAGGTAACCATTTTTGGGTCAAAATCCGGTATGCCTTTACACTCGTATCCTAGTCCAACCGGTCGGACCACATATTTTAAAATCCGGAAGATGACGACACACAAACCACTATTTGTAAACATGCTAACCACTATACTAATATCACTACACATGCAAACCAATATCACTACATATGAAAACCAATATAACTAAATATGAAAACTACTATCGCTACATATGCAAACCAATATCACTACATACGAAAACTAATATCGCTACATTCGAAAACCAATATCATTACACATGCAAACTAATATCGCTACATATGAAAACTACTATCGCTACACATGCAAACCAATATCACTATATACGAAAACCAATGTCCCAACATCCGAAAACTAATATCCCAACACACAAAAACCAATATCCCAACATCTGAAAACCAATATCCGAAAACTAATATATGAAACTACTATATACAAAAATCAGTACCACTAAACACCCAAACTATTATCACTCGACATGGAAATCAACGTCAATTAGCATGCTAACCAGTACCAGTGAACATGCGAACCACTATCACCACAAGTGCAGACCACTATCAGTAAACATGCTAACCACTATAAGTAAATGTGCGAACTAATATCATTAAATATGAAAACTAATATCATTACATTTGCAAACCAATATCATTAAATATGAAAACTAATGTCATTACATCTGAAAACCAGTATCACTACATCTGAAAACCTCTATCATTACATCTGAAAATCAGTATAATTATACAAATATACCAATACAAAATATACTATTGTACAAATACAAAAATATCATGGTGGTAAACATGATGTTCATGGCGTAGACGGAGCCGAAGAGGTAGCAGAAGAGGCCGTCGGTGGCGACGTCGAGAATGTTGGTGCAGACGGAGCCGGCCAGATCATGGCAAAGTCGAGCTACATGGAGAAGACGATGTAGGTAGAGAAGAGAAGGAAGGTGTTGTCGACGGCATACCGAAAAAAGAAAAGAAAGACGAAGCAAAGAAGAGTGGTGAGAGGGGGGTACATGGAAGCGGGCGAGATCGGCGTCGAACTTCTTCCCATTGAAGGTGGTTCTGATGAACAAGAATGAGAAGAGAGACGAAGGGGAGAAGGGGTTCGGTTTAGGGTGAGAGAGAGAGAGAGAGAGAGAGGAAGTGACCAGGAAAGAGAGGGGAAGAGGAAGAGATATATGGTCAAAAAGTGGAATTAATGTAGAATCAATGTGGGCGGCAGAATTAATGTGAGCGGCAGAATTAATGTGGGTGGAATCTTTGTTGGCACTTTTTGGGATATATGGTCAAAAATACCATTCGTGTGATATTGACCATCAGATCAATTTTTTAAATAAAAAAATAGATCCAAGGACTCTGAATCAGTCCTTTCCGTAGGGACAACTTTTGAGTAGTTCCCACTCAATTCATAACCAACCGACGAGGGTATTAGTCAGCCGCCGCTACTAAACAGCAGCCTCCATCATTAAGTGCCGCTTTATTTGATCATCGAGGAAGTGGATTATCAAATCACGAAATTTAATGTCTAGGATTAGGAAACAACTAGCTACCCAACAGTAAGAAATCATATCAAAGAAACTCGTGGATGGCGCTGCTTAATTTTAATTTTTTTCATAGTCAAGCACTATCGAGCCATAGATAGACGACTCTTCCATGGCGTCATTTATAGGGATGGCAGAAATACCCATACTCTGAGGGTCGGACCTTGCTCTTATCCTACGGGTCTATGGTATGTTGACTTTGACTAGGTCTAGGATAGGGTATGGATCCATATTTAGAAATAGGGTCTAGGGTAGGGTATGAATTCATAGTTAGACCCTCTGGGTCGGACCATACCTTTATATTTTTACCCTATTTTAGACTCTACCATAATTAGACCCTAGTTAGACTCTAATTAGACCATATTATAATATACTTTATGGTTAACTTTAACATATTTATTAGGTTATTACACAACCAGCTTAGAAAATGCCGTGAATGATGGATCACTGGAAGTCGACATTATATATTTTTCTTTTGTTGAATTATTTATGTACTTCAAACTCGAAAAGAAAAATTTCATCAATTTTCTATTGAATATTGATGTGGAATGTAGTAGATGTTTTGAATTTATTTAAATATTATATAAAAATTAACTTTTTTTTAAAATTTATCAAAATACAGAACGTTAAAAGGTCAGACCCTACAAACTTTGTTGACCCTGGGTCTCCGGGAGGGTAGGGTATGAATCTAACAATTGAAAATTTGTAGGGTCAAAAGTAAGGTATGGGTCCAACTAACAAACTAGTGTATGAGTAGGGTCCTACCAATACCCTACCCTACCCATTGCCATCTCTATTCATTTATATTTCGTACGGCCTGAACTCAATACCTACTTAAATGAATTCAAGTATCTTATCAAGTGCAAAGAGTTTTTCAAAGGCTATTGCTCGATGGTGGATACCTATACTGTAAAAAATCCAAGAGGCTATCCAGATTCGGCTTCATCCGAATCCCTTGACTCGACAACGTGGACTCAATCATTCTGAAGGTTAATGGGTTCAAGGTGGATCAGAGGAGACTTTCGTCTCCTGAGATATGGGAGTCGAAGCTCTGGGACCGTGGTCGGGTCCCAATTCAAAGTCACTGATATCCTCCCCCAGGCGTCTCTTCATAATGCCTCTTCTAGCGTCCAATAGGTGCCCTCTAGATCCTTTCTGGTGGCTCTCTATTTTCCTGCTTCAGCAATCGATTTTCCTGCTCCAGCACGACTGGCTTGGGCAAAGTCTGGTGGGCACTCTGATTGATGTTTGTCAATCTGGGTCAGACGCAAAAAATCTTGTCGATTATGGTGTGCTGAAGTTCCAGGTTCGGGCGTTAGGTGGCGATGTTGTTCTTATCACCTTCGATTCTGCTGAAGATATATCGCTTTGGTGTGTCAAGCTCCAACCGTTCTTTAAATCGGTTGTGCCTTGGTCCTCAAGCTTCCGCGCTTCAACTAGAAGCCTTTGGTTGGGAATATGTGGTGTTCCTCTGCAGGTTTGGTCGTCTTCTTTTTTTGATTGGCTGGTTGCTCCGTTACGTGATGTTATCGCGGTGCATAAGCTCACTTCTGATCGGTTGCATCTCGACACTGCCTTTATTCACATTTTCTCCACTACTTTGGTTAGAATGAGCCACATTTTCAACCTCAAGGTTGGCCTGGAAAGTTATGTGATTAAGTTAGAGGAATTATCAGCTTTTGAGGTTGATGAATTTCTAGTTTTTGATCAATTTGGAGGTTGTTTGGGTGGTTCCTTGCCAAATAGAAATTTTGGTGAAGATGATGGTGATTCAAGTTGGATTTTAGGTGACCTGCTTCGCTCTATTAGTGGTCCTTCTTTTGCTGCTTTGGATGTTGTTGCAGGGTAGCCGATTGATGCTTCTGCTGCGGTGGTCAGGGTGGGTCCTGATGTGCATCCTCCAACCTTAGAGCATTATCTTGTTCCTTTTGCTACTAGTGCTCCAGCTTCATTACAGGTCCCTATTGATTATTGCCTTGTGGTGCGTCCTGTCGTTGAGGATGTTCTGCAGGGAGCTGTTGACGGGGTTGTATTCTCTTCTGTCACAGATAGCAAGGTATGTGGCGATGTTGTTTTTATCACCTTCGATTCCGCTGAAGACATGTCACTTTGGTGTGTCAAGCTCCAACCGTTCTTCAAATTAGTTGTGCCTTGGTCCTCGAGCTTCCGCGCTTCAACTAGAAGCCTTTGGTTGGGAATATATGGCGTTCCTCTGCAAGTTTGGTCGTCTTCTTTTTTTTATTGGTTGATTGCTCCGTTAGGTGATGTTATCGCAGTGCATAAGCTCACTTCTGATCTGTTGCATCTTGACATTGCATTTATTCACATTTCTCCACTGCTTTGGTTAGAATGAGCCGCACTTTCAACCTCAAGGTTGGCCTGGAAAGTTATGTAATTAAGTTTCAGGAATTATCGGCTTTTGAGGTTGATGAATTTCTAGTTTTTGATCAATTTGGAGGTTGTTTGGGTGGTTCCTTGCCGAATAGAAATTTTGGTGAAGATGATGGTGATTCAAGTTGGGTTTCAGGTGACTTGCTTCGCTCTGTTGGTGGTCCTTCTTTTGCTACTTTGCATATTGTTGTAGGGCAACAGATTGATGCTTCTGGTGCGGTGGTCATAGTGGATCCTGATGTGCGTCCTCCAGACTTAGAGCACTATCTTGTTCCTCTTACTACTAGTGCTTCAGCTTCATTGCAGGTCCCTATTGATTGTTGCCCCGTGGTGCGTCCTGTCGTTGAGGATGTTCTGCAGGGAGCTGCTGACGGGGTTGTGTTCTCTTCTGTCACAGATAGCAGGGTATTTTTTTTGCTAGGCTGTATGGTTTCTGATGGGTTGTAGGCCTCTCTCTCGGCTAGTGCTCTTCCACATCAAGGTCTCACTGCCGAAAATATTTCACCTGCTGCTCTTTCGCAACTCACGTTAGAGGCAGCTGTTGCCTTGGAGGACACTGTTGGTTAGGATGACGGCGTCTGCAGCTTTTTGCTGCAATAAATTTCGTTGATATGGCCAAGCCACAGCCTCTTGCTGCATCCAAGAAGGTCAATAATGGCATCATGTTCTAGCTAACGCCGACTAGATCGAGCTGCCGTGATCGAAAGCCCACAAAAAAAGTCCCTGCTCTTATGCACTTTCCTATTCAAAAATTGAAGATTAATTCTCCATTGCGGCCAAAGGCGGTGCATTCGATACCCTCGCTTCTGGTTGGAATTGAGGCGTGCAATGAGGCTCTTTGTGAAGAGCTTTCGGCTGAAGCTTGGCGCCTTGCAATCGTCGTGGGCATGTTTTGGGAGGAGGATACTTCTCAGATCCTTCTTGCGATCAAAGATGCAGCATGTGGTCATAGTCAAACCTGGTCATTGATCCTCCATAAACTTGGTAATTTAAGGTAATTATGTTTGGTATATTTTTGCTAGGAGTATACTTGGGTTTGTATTTGGCCTTATCCTTTGGGCACTTCTGGTATAGCTTGGGTTATACTTTTAGTCATTCCTTGGATTCATACTCTGATAATGTATATCACTGTTGTGTATCTGATATGCATTATCTGATATTTAAAGTGCGGTACCTTTGGTACCAATGATATAATTATTTGTGGTGATTCCCTTGGTGGTGAATAAAAAAATTTACTTTAAAAAATGTAGTAACACAACACAGAAAGGAATGCTTCTTTGGCATGAAGGATGCCATCTTTAATCACTTTCGTTCCTTATTCTTGGAGGTGGATTGGGAAAGGCCTTCTCTTGCTCCCTCGCTCTTTGACCGTTTTAGTGTTCCTGAAGCCTCCATAATTGGGAGCTTCCTAGTCTCCATGATCTCAACCAGACCATCCAACCGTTCCCCCCACGACATGCTGGACGCGACTCCCTCAAATGGGCTTTTGATAGCGCCAGAGTTTTCACTGTCAAAAGCCTGTATCTACATGCTTTCCCTGGCTTCCGATTCATCTTGCCAGAGGTTATATGCAAGGAGCGCACTAATCTAATTCCTTTCAAGGTTTCTTATTTTCTCTGGCAGGCCTTGCAAGACAGGATCGCGACTAAGGCAAACTTGCTTCGTTTAGGGTTGATCTCCCTGCAAGTGGCAGGTTGTGTTCTTTGCGGTACTTCCTCTTCAAATCTGCCTCCTCTTGAGTCTGCAAGCCACCTCTTTGTGGGCTGCTCCCTCGCATGCCAGGTCTGGAACTATTTCCTCAAAGTGGCAGTTATTTCATGGGTTTCTGGAGACAGCCCGGGTGGGCTCCTTGAAATGTGGATGGGCCTTGTCATAAAAAATGATGCTAACCGAAAGATTTGGTACTCTATTTTCGTGTCCATCATTTGGTGCATTTGGCTTCTCAGAAACCAGGTGATTTTCTATGGTACTTCCCCTGATTTGAGCTCTCTTCTAGCGGGCATTCACAGGACTGCCATGGAATGTCAAAATTGGGCAGGCTCTAGAGATATCTTTTGCAGGCAAGATCTTATCTTGGTTCTTCAGAATATTATGGCGTAGGCTTTCGTGGTCTTGATTTTGGGTTTAAGTCATGGTTGATCTCTTTCCTGCCACCATGTGTGACGGGCTGTACAGAGTTCACTTTTGAGGTGTTCTCTCCATCTTTTGTGTGAGGATTTTTACCATGTGCATATTTGTACATAACTCCATGATTAATATAATTCTACTTCTTCGAAAAACAGAAAAAAATGCAGAAATGGGAGGTGGAACTCCTTTTCAAAGGGTTCTAGTCCGGATGGCACAATCACTTGGATGACGCCATTTTTTTTTTGTTGAAAATTATTTTTAAGTGCTTCAAATTTTATTTTACAATCTTTAGATTAGATAAAAAAAATTAACATTTTACTACGATAAATTGGATTAGTCAATATTCGTAATTCATTAAGCAATTTGTGTTAGAATCTTTCCACATCAAAACAAAATGGTCTCAGAACTAATTCCATGGAATTCCGTAATCTCATCAATAAAAGTCCAGTTTCGGAAATGTTCCTTAACTTCACACAAAGCAAGTGTGAGCAAAGATCCACCACAAAACTTCCATCCGACCACTCAAAAGATAAGGCTGAGAGGAGTAGCTAGCTACCAAATGAATGGCATGTGCGAATTCTGTGGAGATGAGGGTTTGGCCCATTTTGATTTGCTACTCCACTTTAAGCATTTTCTATATCCACTTGGCTTGTCTAAAATGTCAAACCAACCTTTTGTATTTATTATTGTTTTTTTTGATAAGTTTGTATTTATTATTATTGGTCCCCGTAACATCAAATTAATAGCAAGTAGATCTAATTTTTGATTTACACTATACTCGAATATCTCTTAAATTGACTAATCAAAATTCAAATTGGCTGAAATCTTTAAAAATGACAAAATTCTCTTAACAAACATATAATACTATTGCATTTCCAAACTCAAGAGGTTCTTATTAAACTAGAAAAACACATTTAACTTTCATACTGTTGCAATTTTTCAATGAGAGCAATTCAACCAAGAGCTTCTTACTCTTTCTATTTTACGACACATCCACAAGTGGCTTAGATGGAATCCAATACATAGATTTTATGATGAATACACGAGTAACTCCCTAATGATATCATTCATATTCTTAAAGTTCGAACTCAATACAATACCTCATAATGGAATCCAATACATAGATTAACTAATAATATTGTAATAATTGTATCAGATGTATCGATTTCTAAGACCGGAAACACAAATGATTCACTCAATCCGAACATGAATAAGTCAGCTCATTAATTATTAGAAAAATTACGCTCAGGTCCTTGTAGTTTGGCGTCCCTCCCTCTAGGGTGCCTGCATTTTCAAAATCGTTCCTGACGTCCCCGAAGTTTAGTTTTATCAACTCTCGGGTCCCTCACGGCTCTTTTTTCATTTTTGGTCATGAAAATGACCAAAATACTCTCAAACAAAAAATAAAAAATTACCTTTTTCAACCTTTGAATACGTTGATGAACACCAAGAACACCATATTTAAAAATTAACCAAAAAAAATAGAATTTCCAAACAAAAAATTACATCCACCAACAAGAAACCAATAAAATAGATTTTTCCATTTTAATTTCCTTCGTCTTCTCTAACATCAAATCCTTTCCAACTTTCTTTCCAAAAAAATCGCTTCCAACTCGCAACAAGGAAATCTAAGACAAACGCAGGAAAAAATCCATTAAAGAATTTCACTCGATGATGAAGACGAAGCCCATTTACAAAAAAAAATCCTTTTGGAGAAGACGAAGCTCTCCCTCTCTCGACGACGGCCATGGCCACGATCTCCTTCCCTGCTCGACGAACGACACGATGCCATCTCGGGGAGGCACCTCCGGCCTTTCCTACTCCACTTCGACATGACGCAGTCTCACTCTCCGTACAGGTGAGGAAGCACTCATGGGTGCCACCTCTTGAACATGCTCTCCTCCAGCGCCCCCTTGAGGGCCTTGATGTCCCCCTTGGCATGGGCGGCCTCACATTCCACCTCCTCGCAGAGGTCATGATAGTTCTCCTTCTCCCGGAGATGCGCCCCGACGATGGTGCGAGCTTTTAACGATGGCGCGGGCTCTTGACGACAGCACAGGCTCTTGACGATGGCACGGCTCTTGAAGAGGGGGATCTCGAAGGTGGAGAGCTCTTGATGATGGCGCGGGCTCTTGATGACAGCGCGGCTCCTTCTCCTCGCATAGGTCATAATTTTACGGGAAAGAACCATGACCGAGCAGGAAAGTACCACTGTGGCCTCTCCCTCGTATTCTCGCATCTTCTTGTTGATTAGAATTAGATTGTGGGTGGTTGATGAATTGGATTATTGTTGCAGGGATTGAATAGTTATGTTCTTGGTTAATGAATTAGATTTTAAATTAAGTTTCTGGGTTGTTAGGTTTTCTGGTTAATGAATTCTATTCTTTTTTGGTTGATTTTTAGATATGGTATTCTTGGTGTTCATCAACGTATTCAAAGGTTGAAGAAGGTAATTTTTATTTTTTGTTTAAGGGTATTTTGGTCATTTCCATGACCAAAAATGAAAAAAAGAGCTGTCAGGGACCCGAGAGTTGATAAAACTAAACTTCGGGGACGTCAGGAACGATTTCGGAAATACAGGGACCCCAGAGAGAGGGACGCCTAACTACAGGGACCTGAGCATAATTTTCCCTTAATTATTTGTACACCGAGTGGTTTAGAAAAAAATACACCGAATTATAGATGCGGAGCTACAAAAAGTAAGGAACCTGGATAAATTAATGGAGATCGAGTCATTATTTGTGCCTTTCTCTGTGCATCCACTCCGTTTGTCTCCTTTCTCTAGCCAACTACTTAAAAAAATAGAGGAATTCACAATCCATGGTCCAATGTTTTCTAGTAGTCCCCCACAATGTGGACCAAATTTCTATCTGATCTTTCTAATTGGAACTCCCACTACTTATATAAAAAAATTGGAACTCCAACTCCAAACAAAAAAATAATATTAGATTTTAAAATTGTGCATGAATATGGTTATCCAACCTCATGCATACCGTCAGTGCTCTCTTCCCTACTATAATTTTTTCCCACTAAATTTTGATGTCATAAGATTGCAAGGTCTGAAATTGCAATCTCGAATTTGTACGAGAGTATTTCTGCGATATTACATACGTAAATTATAAATATTTTAATATATTACATAAAAAAACCATGCATATGGTATGTTGAGTGATGCAACGACATGACATAAGTACTACAATAATGAACCCATTACATTTTTAAATTTTTGGAAAAACGTCTAGGAGGTTGGTCTAACAAATTAATGGAGGGCAAAGATTTTCATCAAGTGGGCAATATGAGAGAGCTTTTCTTTTTCTTTTTTGATGTGGGAAAGCTTTTCGCAAATTAGTTTGCGGAGTAACAAGTTTGTTGTTGAAAATTTGAAGTTCAAGAAAGAATATATGTCGGCATAACGGCATTATATTTTGTTGTAACAACAATTTTGTATCACTCATATTAATGAATATATTTATATGTTATGAAAAGTAATCTATATTCAAAAAAATTGATAGTTTAAATATTATCGATATTTATAAATGAAAAAAAAACTGACCTCAGGTCCTTGGGATTTGTTTAAATCATAGTTTTAACTCCTCCTAGTTCGAAATAAAAATTTCGCCACTCTAAGGCCCCTCGCTGACGTCATCTGGTCAACATAATTTTAAAATTATAGTTTTACCCTTACAATAAAAAAAAAATCAGAGTCATCTTCTCCATTCTGATTCTCCGACGCCGACCCAACATCTTTTCGACATCCTTGTACCATACCCCGAGGGAGCTCGCCTTCACCAAAGGCAGCTTCGGGAGGCCCTTGTGCCTGTCATTCTTCCTCGAAATGACCGCGTTTGGTCCCCATATTTGAAAGGCAGCTTCGCCCCAACCCGAGGTTTCCCCACCTGGGCATTAACGGGGCGATCATTTTTAGTGGCAGGTTTTGCGGGTCGGGCAGCGGGTTTTTATGGGCCCGAAAGTCAGAGTTGCCAAAGCCGGATGAAGGGCCGGAAGAGGCTATCTCAGATTTAAGGGTTCAACGTTGTTTGGTCGCCTTCATCCCCTTCACCCCGTCCCGTCGTCGACTTTCGCTTGAGCTCCAACGCAGGGGACTGTGAATCTGATCCAGAGAAGACCTGGAGACGAAGGGAGGAGACGACGAGGAAGGATTTGAATCAGAGATCTTGGAGAATCTGAACCGGAGAAGACCTAAAGACGAAGGGAGGCGACGACGATGAAGAATCTTGGTCGGAGTCGAAAGCGATGACAAGACAGGACTTTGGCCGGAGGTCGGTTTGATGGTGTTGGAGGGGGAGGTTGAAGGATGATTATTTTTGTTTTGAGAAAAGTCCACTTTAGTACCCTATGGTAAACTGACCAATCGAGTCATACTTATTCCAATTAACATCAAAATGATCCACGGGCAACCACCCGAATCTGCCTGGACTTGCCCGAACCCTTGCCCAACCAGGCCATCGGTTTCGATCTCTCCAAGTACTACCTGAAGAACAAGGCTTCGTCATCCCTGTCGTTGGGAACCCAGGCCCTGGACAACAAGTACTCACTAGGAAAATCACTCACCAGCCGACAGGTCTCCCAGCTGGCGGCCAAGGGCAAGAGCAGCTACATCGACGTTGTCCTGACCTCATCTGACTTGGCAGTCAAGGGCTTCTACTCCAGCGGGTGCAGGATCCACGGAGCCTACAAGACCAAGTTCGCATACATATAGATGGGAAACTCGGTAACACAGTGCCCGGGGTACTCGTACTGCGCGTGGCCCGACCGGGATCAGACCACTATCGCCTTTGTCGTCCGTACTCTATCCTTCAACAAATACACGGCATTTCCAGGAAGAAGAAACCGAACCCAATAGTAAGTACTATATCCTTCAATTCTGGGAGGGAGCGGTCCCGTTGACGTCAGCCTCGATCACGATCGGGCCGCCGGGAAGGAGGGAGTCAATGTAGTAGGGCTTATTTGAGGAGTAAGCAGCCTGGCAGAGTTCGTGGAGGGAGAGGCGGGACGGGGACACGTGGCGAAGGAGGGAGAGCGTGTACTGATTGGCAGAGGAGCGGAGGAGCGTTTCGATGGCGTTGGGTAAGAGAGAATACATGCGGAAGCGGAGGGCCACGGTTGCCGCGTCGAGTTCTGATTCGATTATTTGAGCAGTGGCGGCAGAGATGATCAGGAAAATGGCGAGCAAGAAAGGTGGAACCATTAATGAAGTGGCTGAGTTTTAGGAAGAAGAAGAAGAGAGGGGAAGGAGGAGAGAGTGGGAAGAGAGAAAGAGAAGATCCGAGCAGCTGACCGTGGACCTTTTTTATGTTAATTAGAATAAGTATGACTCGAATGGTTAATTTTTGTACTACAAAGTACTAAAATAATTTCGGGATATACTACAAGGTACTAAAGTAAATTTTTCTCTTTTATTTTTGTATTACAAAGGTATAATTGTCATTTTAAAATTATGTTGATCGGATGACATCAGCGAGGGACCTTAGAGTTCAATAAAAATAAACTAGGAGGAAAATTTTTGGTTACATAACAGGACAAACTGAAACAGTAATTTAAAGTAAACTCGCTGAGGGCGATTTGTCCATGAAAAAAAATCATGGGCATGTCACTCACAATTGCACAAAGGTTTGCCCCACCACTTCCAAAAAATTTGCACAAAGGTAGGATGGAGAAACATCATAAGTATGTCCATGTGCACAACAACACATACCGCTGTGATAGTGCCGACCAAATAATACATGCCTAAGTTTTCAAAAAAAAAAAGAAGAAGCCTAGATCCCATTTTTATTGAAATTGTCCAAAAAGTATTTGATTGAAACAATAAAACAGTTTGGCTGTTACCTTTAAAAAGATGCCCCGTCACAAACCTGCAATTTCCTTCCCTGATGATGGCAATGTCCTTGCGTACGCGGCCTGTCACTCTAACTGCAATGAGTTGCTCATGCAACCCCAATTTGCGACCAATTCCAAATAGGTACTCGTACTATTATGTGTTTTTTTAAGTAAATTTTTATAATATAATTTAACACCTTATACATATAGGGAGTAAAATTTCCTGATACTAGGCTGCAGTCGTTAGCTTCATTAAAACTTTGGCACGGTAAAATTCAATGAAAAAAATCACGTTATTCTGAAGACAAGACCCAAAGAATACTCTTGATTTGAGCTGGTTGTAATGTTGTCCCGAGCACTTTGCATATTCCTGGAGAATTCGAATAATGACCCTACAATTTTTCTTTATAGTCATGCATAATATAATAATAACGTCAGCGTATAAAAGATGCGTTAGAAAAATCACACCTCGAAAAACTGTCATACACCACTTCCACCCAGGAACTTTTGCTCGGACGTTCAAGCAATATCTTCTCCGGTGTTTATGTGGCAAGGTCCACTTCCACCAGAACTCTGACATAATTGCAAAAACCCTTTCTGATTGCTTATGAATCCATTCTGACCGATATCTCGACCGCTTTGGCCAAACCTAAAACAACCTCTGGATAACTATGATCATCACTTAGCCCTATTAGCTTAATCCATACTTTTGTAAGCGATGAATTCACCCTTGTAGGCATAAAATCGTGCACCTAAGGCTGTAGATACAACGAACATTGGGGCACTCTCCACACATTTCGCTCCCAAACCCTATTCCGTTCCTCCTCCGAAACAAAACAGAAAACATAGTAACCCAACCCCAAAGATCTCATCCTCCATGCTGATTCTATGTTCCACACTTTCCCTAGAGCAAGTTTCAGATCATATATTTGACACGATTTTGTACCTTTTGGCATGATCAAACGCCCAATGAACCCCAAGCACTCTCCATTAGTCACACGCTTCTCATGTCATTCGTTGTCAATCACCACCGAGTAATGAGCACCTTTGAAGACTTGTAGTATTATGTGTTAATTATAATCCTAATATTCACCAGATTGATTAATATTGTTTTGAGTCATCGAGAACTTCAAAAAGTAACAAATCTATTCTTACCAAATTTTGACATTGATATATCCATGATTCTCAACTCAAAATTATTCATTAAATCCATTATTTATTAAAAGTAACAAATCTTATTCGCCATTCAATCCATCTAGGTCTCTTAACCATATAATAGATCATATGGGTTGTATTCTGGGATAAACTGTGGTGTGAAATAGCTTTATCACTAATAACGCTATGTGCTATTTTTTAATCAAGAATTTATCATAAGATTTTACCTCCGTGAGATTTTAATGAGTCTGGAGCTACAAATTCGTGGTATGAAAGATTTATGTATATTTTGTTATATTGGAATACAAATTTACTTTAAAAAAAGTAAAACAACCATATAAAAAAATTTACTAAGAGTTTCCAAATTGCGCACGGGTCCAGCGAGTAGGCGAAGTGAAGGAGCCGTGCACCTTCCTCAAGGTGGATTTTCTATCATCAAATGCGATGCGAGAGTACAACATATTTTTGTTTGATGCAGATATTGAAATGGAAAACGAAATGAATATTATGCAGCCACCAAAGGTGGGCCCGATGTCATTAGGATCGTTTAGTGTCGGCTAAATGAGCTACAGCGACATTAAAGCCTTCGGCCTGTGTTGGGACAAATTTTGTTACATTGTCATCTTGCAATAATTTTGTTTTCACCCGTTTTCCCTAAATCCAACGGACAATAATTATTTTTATCGAAAAATTCATATTCAAGATAAATTAGATTACAAAAAATTACAAATTTATTTATACTAAATTTTAATATTGTAAGATTTGAACTCAAAAATTTTAATTAATAGACACCCTTCCTCTAAAAACTATAAAAGAAAATCAATTCTCCTACACGTGTGTCGTCGGGTTAGAAAGTAACTGTGACGTAAGAACAAAATTAGGAGATTTTCAACTAAAATGCTTTCCACCTTCCAAGTAATTCTATTAGTTAACATTCCACTTGGGAACTATTTGTGTCCAAATCGTGCCTAGGCCTCTATAAATACCTCTCCTCATCCTCCAATCCAAACTACAAATCTCAAAGCCTTCACATTCTCAAACCAACTTTAACACAACTAAGAACCAACCAAGAAAAGAAAACTTTAGACGGAGGAAAATGGAGTTCCCAGTGATCAACTTGGAGAAGTTGAATGGCGGGGAGAGAGAAGCCACCATGGAAAAGATCAAAGATGCTTGTGAGAATTGGGGCTTCTTTGAGGTACATTTTCCAACCTCTACACCTATAGATCTGTTGGGTTTTGGACTTGGTATCCGAATTTTGTTAAGAAAGTAGTAGGGTTTAGTTTATCTTTTATTTTTCATTCTTTCTCTTTTCTTCGTTGTTGCAGATTAATTCCCAACAAAATCCACCCACTAATCAACCATAATTTCCATATTCTTCTTAATCTTCATGCTCTTTTGAGCCATATAGAGTCTACCCTTGTATATATCCTTTCGGGTTGAAACTGCCGGACCGAACGACTAATTCATATTGGAGTCGAGCATGACATTAATTGCATCCAACCTAGATTCATATCTTTCATCCTCAATGAATGTACAAGTCCCTTAATACTTTTAGTAATTATGTGCAGGTGATGAACCATGGGATATCCCATGATCTATTGGACACAGTGGAGAGGATGACCAAAGAGCACTACAGGAAATGCATGGAACAAAGGTTCAAGGAATTGGTAGCAAGCAAAGGGCTTGAAGATGTCCAATCGGAGATTAAGGACATGGATTGGGAGAGCACCTTCCACCTCCGCCATCTCCCAGAGTCAAATATTAGCGAAGTCCCTGATCTCACTGACAATTACAGGTAATAATTCATTAATTTGTTGACTAATCATCCCCCATTAAAAATTAATCACAAGAAACACGGTCATGTGGGATTTTGAAACGCCAATTACCGAATAATTTTCATTTTTTGTCACACATGTTCCTTCCAAGGTATTTGACCAAAATTGTATTGACCCACCAAACATTTATAATAACCAACATCAGACTAGTCGGGTTGATATTGTCGGGCCATATTTTGTAGGCATGTGATGAAGGAATTCGCATCCAAGGTGGAGAAGCTAGCAGAGGAGCTCCTAGACCTGTTGTGTGAGAATCTAGGGCTTGAGAAGGGCTACCTCAAGAAGGCCTTTTATGGGTCTAGAGGCCCAACCTTTGGGACCAAGGTCAGCAACTACCCGCCTTGTCCTAAGCCAGACCTCATAAAGGGACTCAGAGCCCACACCGACGCAGGTGGCATCATCCTACTGTTCCAGGACGACAAGGTCAGTGGCCTCCAGCTCCTCAAGGACGGCCAGTGGATCGACGTTCCTCCAATGCGCCACTCCATTGTCATTAATCTTGGTGACCAACTTGAGGTAAAAACTCGCATTTATCGAGTTTTCCTGTCGGGATGTAAATTTTGCGCTCCAACAATAACCGAAGGTATTGTTACAGGTTATTACAAATGGCAAGTACAAGAGCATAGAGCACAGGGTGATAGCACAGACAGATGGGACCAGGATGTCGATAGCTTCGTTCTACAACCCTGGAAGTGATGCAATTATCTACCCTGCTCCAGCTCTGATGGAGAAAGAGGCAGCAGAGGACGATAAGACTAATGTCGTGTACCCGAAATTCGTGTTCGAGGATTACATGAAGCTCTACGCCGGGCTCAAGTTCCAGGCCAAGGAGCCCCGGTTTGAGGCCATGAAGGCCGTGGAAGCTAATGTTAATTTGGACCCAATTGCAACTGCTTAAGAGTTTAATGACCATAAGAGTGAGATGTGGTTTGTTTTTTTTTTACAAGAGTGTGTTTTCCTTTTTGGGTTCTTTTGGAGAGGGGGTTTAAAGGTGCTGGGAGGGTGGGAACTTGTTATATTATAGAAAGTGACCAGAGGTTATATTATTGTAACAGTACTTGGTTAATATATTATTAGCCTGTTATTTTATTTTGATTCTTAACTTATCCTGTTTGCGTCATGAAAAGTCTTAATCTCTACCCTAATCATCATTAAGGCACTCGGCTAACATAATCTAGTGGATCCCGTGACACATTTTGACTTTGTTTCCATGGTGAATTTACCAAACCAAAACAAACAAAATTCTCAAATGCCACTAAACAATTAAAATTACGGATCATAAATTCGACATCATAACAAACAAACAAGTCACTGAGTGACCATAAACTCACATCAAAATAAAACACAAGTTTTTTTTTCTCGAAAATATGATATTCTGGCTTTTTAAATTATTTCTTTTTTATTCTTATAACCATGGTTTTAAAAAACGCGGTCCGACTGGTGGTTCGACCGGTTGGATTGCGAAATGGGCATATGACCGGGTCGTTTTTAGGCTTTTGACTGGGGTCTGTACTAACCGGACCAAATCTGGTTGGACCGGCCAATTTTGAGGTCCATCCTGACCGGTCGAACCCGGTTAGTAAAAAAATGGGTGAAATTGACTTTTTTTTAGGAAAAAAATTGATTTGACAAATTTATAAAGTAATAAATAAATATAAAAAGTAGATTTATAGAGTGGAGAGATAAAAAATTAATTCTACTTTTTTTGTATGGAAAATAAGTATATTTTAACCTACATATATATATTATTTAAAATATTTATTAAAAAATTTGATCCGACTGGTAGTTCACCCGGTCCGACCGACTGACCCGGAGGACGGGAGAAATCCCGGGTCGGCCGCCGGGTCGTTTTTAAAAACCATGCTTATAACGTGAACTCATAACTTTTTTTAAAAAAAATCTAAACATCTTATCACATAGATCACTCATCAGAGGGAGTCAAGTTTTCAACTTCCAGATAAAACTGTGGTGCATGTGCGAGTGTGCCGGAAAAGTGAGTGTTTTCCCCTTTAGCTAAACGGAATCTTATGCTTTAGCTAATTGGGAAGAATGTCTCTGTCGAAATCATTGTATCCCATCATATAGTTCTATGCATCTAGGCCAGAAAGAAAGCAGCACTATCTGTGTCACAATTGCACCTCCATAAATTTGCGTCCACTTCAAGGGACACTACGTTGTCTCCCACGAGCATATATCCACGTTCTATTCTATTTATTCTAATTGTCTGATTTGAAAATACATAGAAAATAAATTGTTAAGTCAAAATTAAGAGATCATGTTTTGACACACCACAATTTTATAGTTTTAAAGTATATGACCATGTGAAAAAGTGACACACTAACCTAAATTACTTGAACATGTGTCATGTCATCAATTTTATATCACATCACTAATTTTTATCTGCTTCACCTACCATTGACACAAAAATTGGACACTATTGATTTTTTCAAGATTGAATATGAATGCTACTAAATTTTTTCCATTTAGTAAAGCGACATTAAATTAAATTAGTGATGTAAAATAATACGTGGATAAGATTAATGATGCAATATGACACACAAATTAGTTCAAATAATCTCATTGGATTGGTGGGAATTACTTGTTTGTGAGTGTGTAAAAATATGAAATCACGAGGTAATGAAGTTTACCTTAAAGAAAAGAGAGAGAGAGAGGAATGTGAGACGTGAAAGACCAAGTGCTTTTGTCTAATAATTGAAGTTTGTTTCGGCCGACATGAGGTTAAAGATCAGAATCATCAGATTATTTGCAGGGTGATTGACCAGGACCCCACAAACTACTATTTCCAAATTTAGCAAAAGTTTATTTCACGGATGGAAAGAAGTGCACGCTTAATAAAGTGATAAAACAATCGATTCACGTGTCAACACAAACGTTTCAACAGACAATTATCGAGCCTTTAGGTCGACAACACCTCCAGTGGAAAGTTCAAAACTTACAGTGCCTTCAGAATCTAGTCAACTAGGAACTGAAAAATAATTATATAAAAAATGCATCCGGTCACCTTTTGCGGTTAACTCAGTAACTTCATGGCGTTGGAACCCAGGGAACTTAGTATTGACACCTTGGGAGATGTCTGAAGGCACTGTAAAAACAGAAAAAGAGCGCTCATTCTGTGAATTGGTGCCGGAAGAACCAAATTCCAATTCATCAGGTTCATCTAACAACAATCTGCAAAAGTGGGAGATGTTTTCTGGGACATCTTTTTTATTAAAAATTTACATTCATTCTGTTGAACTATTGTTTAACACGAAGTATGATAGGATTCCAATGCAAGTAACAATCTCGCGGCCTTGAATCCGTAACTACAATAATATACATGGCTGCAACCTACTTATTGTGGAATTCCGAGGTTACGACCGCCTGCCGGCAAAAGAAAGGCTGCAACCTACCTACAGGACCCCCTATTTCAGATGGCAACAGATTTAAACAAGCAAGACGACAGAACTGACAAACCGTAAGCGTAAGATGATAGCATAACACTTCCTCTACTGCTGCAATTCTATGTCATCCTATATGACAAGGTCGTAAGATTAGAACTCTGTAAAAGAAGTTCCGCGACCAAAGAAAAGCGAGGTCGGCCGCGTGTATATGGTTTGTAAACCTCACAACTTTACAGTCATTGAGATGATTTCTCAACTAATATAGCAGGCTGAAACTCCATTCAACAGCTATGCCTGAAATTCCATCATAATCCAACACACACAAAAAAGAACAAAAAGGTTCAGCGCAGCGACACAAATGGGTAACAAGTTAAACAAAGATCATTGAGTCAGTTTGAAGTTCCCGAGTACAATAGTAACTTCAAATGGAAAAAACACAGGAGCGAATATTTAAACACGGCCTCTGCAGATTCCACCGTTCATCCTAATACTGTGACAAATGCCATAGAATCACAAGTTTGTCTTCTTGTAGAAGCATTACACATTCGTCTTTCTTTTAAGCTCAGACATCGAATGTTAAAGGTCAAGATTGACTTCTTACTGCTAAGAATTATAGCAGTTCCATCATGCTATAAGTTCCAAGTTATCATCTTCAGACCATGCAACAAAATATCCATGAACATGCATACTCGTGTCTATGGTGTCATAGCACTGCAGCTAAATCGCATCCTGAGATTGTTTTATTGATAAAGGACGTAATACGTATTCATCAAATAGCTCTTCTGATAACAATTCCATTCTTCCTTTTTAATGAAATTGTCTGGCCCTGTCAGGAGTCACCTCCTATACATAAAGCGCCTCTAGCTATCACGACTCGCCTTATAATACTTTGGACAGAGCAATTAGAGAGGAGAAGCCACAAGCCCCGACTCAGTTCGGGATTTAGCGCTACCCTAATTTCTGAAACAGAGTGAATTTCAAGAAGAATTTTCCCCTGTCGTGGACACCAATTATCATAGATTGGTTACACATTTGCTCCTTGTTACACCAAGAAGGACAAAAGAATTATCCGTTTTCCCGAAGAAATGCATCGAGGAACTCATCATCTTTTCCCATTTATTCCAAAGCAAGGAATTCTCTTCCACTACCAAAGAAAAGACAAGACAGTGCCATTTAGTCCGACTACGTGATTACCTCTTTGAGCATGAGAATGACATCGGAATATGCTTTAAAGAAGAAACGTCAAACAACTCCATAAACCTTTGATCTGCAACCCTGGCCTTAGCAGCTGCAAATCGCTGATACTCATCAAAGACGGATGTCAGACACCACCTTTGCAATTTCCTCAAGCAGCCAACAAGACAACCAGTCCGATGCTGTACTCAGAAAAAGCCAGGAGATGAATGTTAATCAGATAAAGACCATGCAAGATCAAGAACGAAATTCCAGAGAAGCTAATGAGAATTCTGTACCTTTCCTCGTTTACAATGTATCAAGACTGGGTGATTCCTCGCATCTACATGGAAAAGAAAACAAGAATATGTGAATTCCCCATGAAATTGCACTTCACTTCACGTAAAAGACGAAGTTAGAGTGAGCTGCTTCTGTTACCAAGGACCACTTTTAATGCTTCACGAATTGTATGCTCTGGAATGTTTACAAAGGGTTCCTGAAACCCACAGTAAGAAAATAACCTTTGGATCATTGCTATGAAAAGGACCCTTAAAAACCAGAAGATTGTTACTCACTAAGCATTAACTTTTAACGAGATCATAGCTATATTAAACTCATCTGATTGGGACCTTAGCTCATGTTTGGACTCCTTTGTGAAATGCATGATCAACTACTTTCATGGTGGTGTTTCTTAGATGGAATAAAAACTAACGGAGTTGGCATATTATGACTTTAATATTACTCTTGTGACTGGTGATGTAAAAAATGTGTTATTTTCAGTTTGAGAGACCATGATGTTCCGTTGCTAATACCGACATTTAATTTAAGTACTAATTTACATCTTTGCCTAGATTATAAAGATTCATGCTTTCAGACTCTTCTGTACCTAGTAAAAAGATAAACCATCCTGAGAAGTTCGAATGTTATATCTAACTTAGATAATCATATGAACATAAGTTATCCTGACAGCACCCAAAATACCAGTTGCAAGCTAAGCTCCAAGATTTTCTTCTAAAGGGGTGATTGTGCAGTGATACAAAGATCAAATGCAATGTATAGCATGGTTCTATATCTTATTTCACATGTTTCAGGTAAAGCTCAGAGACTGTATGCACTAGGATAAGTCCAATCGAAGTGGATAAAGCTAATGAGAATAAAGAATGATTAAATCCATCACTCCACATCATTAAGAGAAATATCTCATGATCAAGGGATCGGATGAGCCCATTAGTACATTGTTCAACTGCCAGCCAAGCTTTTACACAGCCACAGACTTCGTCAATAAAGTATCGAACAAAGAAGAGAAGCCAAAAACATGATTCATGATTTTTCAATTACACGGTAACTTCTAAGTTCCCTCTTCCCTTTTCCTCTTTTTCTTCATCACCCTAAATAAAGATACTGCCAATCTCGAATATGGAATAGATTCTCGTAGCTCTTTTTCTTAATTTATAAAATACATGGTAATCGCAAAGCTCTCTCCTCCCTTCCTTTTAGTGCACCTCCCTAAACAAAGTTACATTCTCCTCAATACGGAATAGATTCTGATCGCTCTTCCTTTAAATTTGAAATTTAAGGCAAATGACACAGAACAGTATTCGCAAAAAGTGCACGGAGAAGCATCTCGAGCAGTCGTACAAACAAAAAAAAGGAACCTCAGCTGAGTATGAACAGCAAAAGATCAAAACCGAAACCGAAACGGAAAAAGAACAAGAACAATATTAAATCAACAAAAAGGTAGCCTACCTCCACTGATAGCATATATAGACATTATCAAATTAACGGTTCCTCGCATTCAGATAAAACATAAACCCACTCAAGTATATTCAAACCACAAAATCGGATTCAAGTAGTATCATTATGAGAAGATTATAAAAATAAATAGCAATACGCAGAGTCTAAGGTACCAGCGAACACGATTCTTCTCGAGATTCCGAAATTCCGATTCTTGGACTATTTATAGTAAACAACAACGCATGCAGTTACTCAAATGTTAAGAGCAAAACTACAAAACGAACCTTCAAAAAATAATTAAAACGACAAGCTAAAGAGAATTAATTAGCTACTCTTCACAGTAAATAAAAATAGTTAAGTACCTTGTAGCCTTCGATACCGTACTGGAAAAGCTTGATGCCGATGGCCTTGAGGAACTCCATGTTCGCTTCTGGATAAGCCTCGGGACACAAACATCTATATTTTAAATAAATAGAAACTAAGTCATCTAATTATTATACGCGAATCAAAACAAGCCACGTGGAAAGCGTACGATTAAGAGTGGAGTTAATAAACAATATACATGATGGAGCGGAGGCCGAGGGTTTGGAGGAAGGGGAAATTGGCGGAATCGGGGAATCCGGAGCGGAATATTCCGTTGTCGACCATCGCGAAGTTGAGCGGCGGCGTCAGGGAGAGCTCGTCCCCCGGTGACGGGGGATCGCCGCGGTGGTGGCTGACCACCGCCACCTCGATCGTCCGGCACGTGTCCTCATCTTCCCCGCCGGTCACTTTCTTGTCGTCTACGATCATCGGAAAACGGTTAGAGACGAGTAGCAACTTTCCTATTTTGCCCTTCCCTTTAATAGGTAAGGGATCGCGAGGGAATGTTTGGTTTTAGGTGTGACGGTTATTTTAAAAGGGGAAAGAAAAGTAGGGAGTTTCGTCGCTGGCTTTTCTTCCTCCGCCTTTTCGTTTCCGAAAGGGTAAAGTTGTAAACGTGGTGGGGTTTGGCGTGGAGGAGGGGGAAAGGGCGGTATTTATAGGGACGTTTTGGAGCTCAGCTAAGCGAAAGAGTGGATGGAAGGAAAAAAGAGAAGGAAGTTTTCTTTCCGCACTGAAAACGAAAAGCAAAAAAAAGAAAAAAAGTGGCGTGGAAGGGGAATAGAGATTTTATTATTATTATTATTTGATTTTTTAAGGACGAACACTATAGACGATTTTTTTGATAATCTTGTTGACAAAGTTGTTAGGAATTAGGAGAGAGTCAGAATTTCGGGATTTTATGCGTGCCGTGAAGAAATACTGCATATGAATTATGTTGACAAATGTATTACACATTTAATCCATTTTGCAGTTTGCTCGAGGTTGCATGATTAATTTCACGTGAATACACAAACTATAGACGGCTTTTTATGTTAAATTTAGAGTAAAATGTTAATTAGTCTTCCTTGCCGAAGAAAATGCATTGATTTACTCATATGACGGATTGAATATGTTGTTAAAATTTTCGTATTTTACTAGTTGGATTGACTATTTCCAGATTCTTTTCCTAAAATTTAGGATAAGACAGGGCGGGTACCGTACGTCGTAACTGTCGCCTCAGATGATCGCATCATCGGTCTTTCCTCTCTCCGATTCAGTTCCTTCTCTTTACATCCATGTCTACCCTGCCGGAAATGATACACTGCTTCATCCACCACAAATTGACGACCGACCGTCCAAGACTTTAATGAAAATCTACGTCAACTAGGCTAATGATCTAGTGACAGACGAAAGCAACCGAGGTTATTGCATTTCGTACCGGCTGTTGTAAGATGTTCATTTTTTCAACCTCAATATTATTTTAGGTGTAAGTATATGTTAGAATTTTAGTATCTAACTCAAAATTTTACAACTACGAGTAGTTAGATTTTCAATACTTATAAACCTGTCTAACACTCTCGTTCAGTAAACATTATACAATTTTCATTAGTTTATGAGTCAATATTAATCATTGTCCTGATCAACATCAAATAAAGAAACAACTTGGTCGGATTTTTATTAGAGAAAATTTCACATGAAAGTTACAAGTAGAATGAACTTATTTATAAGTGTTTAAAAAATACATACTCATTGTCTTGAAATTTTGGGTTGAATATGAATATTCTAATGTGACAAATTTTGTGTACTTATTTTTTTTTAGTTTCCGCTACATTACAACATAGACAATACACTTGAAAAACACATGACAATAGATTATCAAGTTGTTTTGTAGTGAGCTACTTTGATATATTTTTATCTCGCTACCATCTTGGTGTAATTTAAGGTGTAACTATTTTTGGAGTTTTTTTTAGAGTAATTAAAATTTTCTTATCAAAAAAATTGTTAAGTATAAATGTTTGGGATTGTGCAAGAAATAGCACATCACGCGTAACCAATCAACGGATGACTTGTAGTGGAAAATAATACCATCCACTGGTTCGATACGGTGACTCGAATTTTTTACTGTTAATCATTGTAACCCAATTTACATAAGATATGTTTGAGTGTTTGATAAATAGAAAAAAGAGAGTAGAATATCAGCAATCAAATGCGACTACGCACAAATTAAGTATTCCATCTCGACGAGAATAATGCATCAAATAATGTTTGGTCATAACAAATCAAAACCAAATGAAATGGTTGGGATCCAGTTAATACCATGGCTATATTAAGCAGCATAAGGTACAATGTCCCATCCAACCGATGCCCAAACAAAAGAAGTACATGTTTTTTTTTTTGAGTTAAAATTTTAAAGCAAATATACTCTTGTCTGGATTTGAATCTAAGATATCTGTTAAATTTTATACGCCGTGTACCGTTATGTCAAATACTCTTTAGTAAAAGCAATACATGCTTGATTATTTTTGTATGGATGTGATACCCCGTTAATGATCTGTACTGAAAACCCTTATGTGATTTGATTGGTACTATCTATATCAACAAGGTGCACTTTTTTTTCTGGCACACATCTTGAGAGAACTTTAAACGCGTTTGGCCGGGAGTAGGATCAGGATGAGTGACCTCCTGGGAAGTTTTCTGGGATGCGTGCAAGTGAGGACAAAATACGGTAGAAAAGACATGTGTTGGTCTGTGGAAACAGTCAGTCAAATCACGGGGCGTTACAATAGACCTTTAGTAGTTTTAATTATTGAGCATTTTTTTTAGAATCTCTGTATCCATTTAATTATTGAGTATTTTTTGTTAGAATCTCCATATCCAACCCAAAATCTTAAGGCGATGGGTTGGTGGATTATCTACACTTATAAATTTATCCCCCACTCGTGTTTTAACCGATGTGGGATTCTCAACACGCTCCCTCAAACGAGACCCACCTCGGGTCAAAGATTGCACTGGCTTTGACTTCACCAAAGTGCGAGAAATGAGGGTCGTGCGAGTTCAACAATGGGTACGAGATCAACCCGCTCTGATACCATGTTAAAATCTCCATATCCAACCCAAAATTTTATTTTAAAATTTGTAATATTAAATATTTTGATCAATTGACTTAATTGTTATAGATTAATCCGAATTATCAGTTTCTACTTTTATTTTTCTATTTTCTAGTATAATAAAATAGAGCATTATTATCACATCTTATTTAATAAGTAATTTTTCTATTCATATCTTAAGATTTTTAACAAATCTTTTCTCTCAGGTATTTTTATGGCTGCTCTACAAATTAAGCCTAAATTGTAAAATTACCTCATGATTTTAACTAAATAATAACGATAAGATTATGTAAATAGATAATTTCATACTATTTATAATCTGTTCGATTCGAATTAGATCAATCCGTATTCCATTACCAAATGACCGATGCAACAAAATTATTTTCCACTCGTATCAACTTTTTTCGAGGCTTGCAAGTGGCTGTCGGCCCATTAGAGAATTGAGCTGGAGGGGGCCCGGTGGCTAGGGAGTATAAAGGAACATTCTGGGGAATATGCTTGGAGAGGAACATCTGAATTTGGTTTTTTGTATTTGGAAATAAGTGTCCATTGGATGCGCGACCCATTCGCCACGTACACTATTTTTGTCTCTAAAATATATAATTAAACTATCGGATCAAAATATATATAAACGTATAAAATTGAACTGAATGGTGGGGCCCTGTATTCTATCCTGTCAATACTTCATTGGTCTTTTGAGATCCATGGTTTAACTTTGTTGCTCTCCTCCATTCAATCTTGTTCCATGTCCGACAATGGTTGCATTGCTTCAGTGCAATGGTGGATCAATACAATTATGAGTAAAAACCAATTTCTTATATAGAAACCAACTTGTTGGGATGGCGAGAAATAGGAAAGACTTATTTTCTATTCCTATTCCTATTCTGACTAGATTCTGGACTCCTAATTAGACCTAGATAGGTTACTTGTACACCAAGGGTTTGTCTCTATATAAAGACATGTTACCCTAAGGTTTTGTATAGCTTTGTGACTCGGATCCATCAATAAAATTTCTCCTTTCTCACCGTGGATGTAGGCATTAGGCCGAACCACGTAATTCTCTTGTTCCGTGTTCTTTGTGCGATCTTGTTCTCTAGTTGCTGAATTCCTAACAATTGGTATTAGAGCTTGGGTTGGAGGATGACGGACGGCGCGAAGTTTGCTCTTGTGAAATTCAATGGTTCTTCGAATTTCGGGTTATGGCAAAAGCGTGTCAAGGATCTCCTCGTGCAACAAGGGATGGTCATCGCGCTCTCGGAGAAGAAGCCCGAGAAGATGGAGGAGCAAGAGTGGAAGGAGATGGGGGGCCAAGGCGGTGGCGACAATTCGCTTGTGCTTGGCGGATGATGTGATGTATCACGTCATGGATGAGGAGTCACCAGCTGAGGTATGGAAGAAATTGGAGGCAAGGTATATGTCTAAGTCTTTGTCGAACAAGCTTTATCTTAAGCAAAGATTGTACGGGCTCAAGATGAAGGAGGGCTCGGATTTGAGCCAACACATTAATGGTTTCAGTCAACTTGTGAGCGACTTGAGAAATATTGATGTGAAGTTCGAGGAAGAAGACAAGGCATTGTTGCTGCTGAATTCTTTACCTGGCTCCTACAAAAATTTGGTTACAACTCTAACTTGGGGGGAAGGAGTCCCTGGTGTTGGAAGATATCACAAGTGCTCTGCTAGGGTTTCATCAAAGAAGGAAAATTGACGATGAACAAGCAGAAGGGCTAGTTGTGAGGGGTAGCCATGGTGATCGTAGTGGGGCAAAAGACAGGAAGGGATCCAAGTCGTGGTCAAGGAGGTTCAAGGGAAATTGCTTCGAGTGCGGAGAAAAAGGGCACGTGAAGAAGGATTGTCCAAAAAAAACTCGGGATCGCAAGAAAAAAGGATCAGGTTCCGTGAATGTGGCCTCACATTCAGACGGGTCAGATGGTGATCTTCTTTCTGTTTTGTCAAGTCCAAAGCATTCTGATTCCTAGATTTTGGATAGCGCTTGCTCTTTCCACATAACGCCCAAGAGAGGGTGGTTCGACACCTACAAGTTCATTGATTCAGGTATGGTGACTATGGGTGATGGTTCTACTTGTAGAATTGCTGGCATAGGTGATATCCGAATTAAGATGTGGGATGGTGTTGAGGAAAAATTGTGTGGGGTTAGGCATGTTCCAAAGTTGGAGAGGAATTTGATCTCGTTAGGAGCCTTGGATTATAGTGGGTACAACTATAATATTGTAGGCGGGCTAATGGAGGTGGAGAAGGATGCTGTGGTGGTGATGAAGGGTGAAAGGAATGCTAGAAACACCTACAGGTTAGTGGGGAACACGGTTGTAGGTGGAGTCACCTCGTTGGGTTCTGATAGAGGGAAGAAAAGCTCTTGTGTGATGGAGCAAAAGCTTGACATGAATGGTTTGAGTAGAGTTGAGATTCGCAAAGACAAAGTTAGCAAGTTCCCGCTATGGTTGTCTAAAAGGACGTGCACGTCAAAGGTGTTGGGTAGGTTTTGCATGGGGAATGCGAAGCCGTTGGTAGCACCACGGGCGAATCAGGTATCTCACTCAAGGCCGAACGGTGGAGTTCGTGGCATGTCGAGGGTTCTACTTGGTGGAACAAAAGGTTGCCCTTTGTATGCTATGGCATGTAGCATTGGTATGAGGCAAGAAGGTCCAGCGGAGAAGCAGTTCGAGGTTGCGGAGCATGGGGTTGACCGAAAAATAGAGAGCGCATCTATTGGTCACAAGTTTGCTTCAGCAGGTGGACTTGCTAGTTGGAGTTTGATGGAGGTTGGAGAGAATAGGCCAAGCAAGCTCAGAAGCTCGAGCTTGGGGGCTGGCTCCAAGTGATTGAACAAAAGGTGAAGAGAAAGTTGAGATGGTCTTATTGATCCAGTTATCTATGGTCCGAGATGGAGTCGGTGGAGTTGGATTGGTTTTGCAAGATCTCATGGTTCTTCATGGGGCGGTGTTTTGTCAAGGTGGAGTTTGTTGAAGTTCGGGTGGAGCTTCATGGTTCTTCCACGAGATGATTTCTCGCCAAGGTGGAGATTGTTGGGATGGCGAGAAATAGGAAAGACTTATTTTCTATTCCTATTCCTATTCTGACTAGATTTTGAACTCCTAATTAGACCTAGATAGGTTACTTGTACACCAAGGGTTTGTCTCTATATAAAGACATGTTACCCTAAGGTTTTGTATAGCTTTGTGACTCGGATCCATCAATAAAATTTCTCCTTTCTCACCGTGGACGTAGGCATTAGGCCGAACCACGTAATTCTCTTATTCCGTGTTCTTTGTGCGATCTTGTTCTCTAGTTGCTGAATTCCTAACACAACTTCTTATATAACCAATTGGAGTTTTTTTTTTAAATATATCTTTTACGAAGAACGCTGTCCGGAGAAATAGATGGACATTTACCGGTGATTTTGAAAGTATTTAAAAAATATGAGTGTCCTACAATAGTTAATGTGTACTTTTTATGTCAGGGCCGACACCGTTCGGTGGTATAATATAAAGTGCGACAGATGATTCGCACGGACAATTCATAAGAAAAAAGCTTGTTTTCCCAATCAAATGTGTTTTTAGGTGTTACTATTTGTTTTTTTAATATGTAGAAGGGTATTATTGCACCATTGACGAGAATATACATGAGGTGGATCTGACTACCCTAAAATAGACAGGTTATCGTTTGTTTATGTTGGAAAAATAATAACCCAAGGGCCTTGTGTATAGCTAGTTCTCAGTTATATTTGTCATCATATTTTAGTCATGCATTAAATAATCTCTTTAAGTATGTGGCCACGAGGGCTTGGATTGTGCTCACAAGATCCAATAGAATCATACGGACAACACAAAATGGACTATGTGTGTAGGACAAACTTATAATATCTAGAATTACGTAAGAGATTTTTTTTGAAAATGTGACACTATATAAATAATAGTGGTACTAAGTAGCGAGTAGTGGTATTATTGAACGAGTAATGGTACTATGTTTTTGTGCTGTCAACTCTATTAGAGGCAACATTCAATCCACTCTCGACGAGAAGGTTTGCAGAGAAATATTTCGACTCTAAATAAGTACTTAGTAGTATCCAGAGTCTAGCGTTATTACTAGTGAAAGGTAGTTCTTCCAATAATATGTATTCTATCCGTACCGAATGATTCCACTTAATTACAAATAAGTTTCTTACTACTCACCAAATTGTTGTGAAGCTTGTAAGCCCACCCATTGTAACATTTAAGGTGCACGATATTCCAATTACAAGAAAAGGGCTCCCGCTCCCCATGTAAGGTAGGGCTGAGGAATTGCCGGGCTCATGATTTTAGGCCCATTTTAGAGCCCGACACCGAAGAACTTGGAGCACTAAAAAAATAACCGTCGGTGTGACGGTAACAGCCAACACCGACGGTGTGACGGCCAGTCGGTGTTGCCAACACCGATGGGATAAAAAATTTGGCCTAAAATTGCAAATTTAAGGTTGTAAACAGAATACTTGAACCATTCAAAATGCAAACATAATTTTCGAATGTCTAAGCTTACAAACAGAATACAATCCATCAGATTTAAGCTTCAAATCCATCAAGCATTCAAGCTTGCAAAAGGGTTCAAATGCAGCAGAAATTTGATAAACATGTCTAAGCAAATTTCTCAAGCTGGTGCCTTCGATTGGGTTCGAATCCATCTGTCTTCAAGCCTTAAGCGCACCAAATCCTGCTAAAGTCCATTTCATACCCAATAACAGAAGAAGCAAACTAGAATATAAGAAGACAACATGCATGACACAATATCATAAGAAGGAAGGATCTCAGAACAGAACACATATTATTCACAAATAAAGAGACAGAAACACCAAAACTAATTACCATTGTACAAATAATGATTTTCGAGCCCAGAAATCGCACAAGGAAGACGATGAACGGCTTGTTAAAATCTGCATTCACAGACGATAAAAACTTGTTAATAAATACATTGATGAACAAAAAGATAACAAGGAACATGTTATTTATAAAAAGCGACAGAAAGAGTAGAGGATGGGGAAGTACCGTGTCGGGTAAAGAGTTTGAGCCGCTGGAGAGGAAGATTATATGAGCGAGGACAGAGAACGGTGGAGGAAGATTTTAGTCGAGGCGGAGGGATTCTCGAACAATTTGGGATTTTAGGGTTTCTATTTTCTAATGATTTGAGTTTTAGGGTTTCTGCGATTTGGTGAAATTGGAGAGAGAGGAAAGGGCGATTGGTGGAGGAAGAGCGGTGGCCGCCTGGCCGGCGAAGGGTGGAGGAAGAGCGGTGGCGGTTCGATGAAAACTGGAAAGGGAGAGGGGGTTTCGATTCAGAGAGAGGAAAGGGGAAACTGAAAAGGGTTGGGCGGCTGGATGAGTGAGAGGGGTTGTGGGATAGGTTTTAATTTTTGGGTGGGTAAGTACATATTTATATTTTTGACAAAACGACGTTGTTTTGCCTTCGGTTTGGCGGGCTCACGGTATTGTTAAAAATGACATCGAATTAAACCCGACCGGTCGGTTTAAATCGACCGCGAACTCACAAACCCGATTTTGCATCGGGTTGAGTCTAACCCTTCTTTAGTTTGGTCGGTTGGTCAGTTTTTTGGATTTTTTTTGTTTAAATCTCACCCCTATGTAAGGAAAGGGCAAATACATTTGGCGCCCACTACAACATGTATTGATGGTAAAGAAATTAGAGAAAAATTCACTAAAGTACCATGTAGTTTCACGCTTTGTTATTATAGTACCATATGGTTTGACTTTTTCTTTTTAAGTGACAAAGATTTCGAAAAGTGACATTTTTTGTGATAAATTTTTAACTGGGGTTAATTTTTCTAACCTGACCATACACATCAATGCCACATCATCGCCACATCATATTTTTATATCCTAAGTGGCGATGATGTGGCAAAATTATAAAATCTCAAAAGTCAAAATTATAAAATCGCCACATTTCCAAAATTTTTATAATTAGGGTTAAAAAAAATAAAGAGATCAGAATTTTGTAATTTTACCATGTCATCGCTACTTAGGATATAAAAATATGATGTGTATGGTCTGATTAAAAAAATCAACCCTGGTTAACAATTAGTCACCAAAAATATCACTTTTTGAAACCTCTTTCACCTAAAAAGAAAAAATCAAACTACAAAGTACTAAGGTAAAAAAAATATGAAACCACATAGTACTTTAGTGAACTTTTCTCAAGAAATTAACACTACCTAGCTTTTTTTTTAGTACCCTAAAAAAAAGAAGCCTCTAGTTAGGTAGTGCTAATTTCTTTACCATAAATACATGTTGTAATGGGCGCCAAATGTATTTTCCCTTTCCTTACCAAATACCAACTATGCCACTTTGTCTTTACTGGATTCTTCTACTCTGTCTATGCTTTATGGTATCAAGTCTAGCTTAATACCATAAAAAAGTCTAGCTTAATTATCGTTAGTTTATTGTCCTTGTATTTTGCTTTCATCTGTTGTAACTACATGTTGTAGTGGGCGCCAAATGTTTTTTTTAGGGTACTAGAGTGCGTCTTGTTGTTGGACTCTTGAAAGTTGAAACCACTTCAACACGTCGCTATCTTGATAATTTGCAGTACCCAACTCTTATACGTTGGTTCTCAAAAAAAAAAACTCTTATACGTTGGTTCTCAAAAAAAAAAACTCTTATACGTTGAAGTTAAAAGCTTTTCATGTAATGATAGGTTATTTCTGCCTTTTATTTGAATGGGGATTGAATTTTTCTTTAAAAAAATAAATTATGTATAGTTATGGTTCATTCTGTTCTGTTGAAATTACAACAATATTGGTTTTATGTAAATTGTGGAACCCCGTTCGTAAGAAAGATTTTTATATGATTTTGCGTTCAAAAGAAAGATTGCAAACGCTAAAATTATTAGAACAAACCTATCAAAAAAATTATTAGAATAAGAGTAAGTTATTGTGAAGGATTTTTGTATTTTCTCCAAATTGCATATAAATTATGTTGGATTTGTAGAGTAAGTTAATGAAGCCGCATTTTATAGTGCCACGCCTGCTTACCATCAGACCACAACTATTGGTCATTAATCAGTGTCCCCCGTCCCCGTCTCTAATTTAATTGTTAATTTCTCTTCAAATTTTTATGTTAGATGACTCCAATCACTCAGATTACAGAATAAACAATTAATTTTTTTATTCATAATTAACCAAATCCAATTAAATATTTTTCTACCCACATTTACAAACAAGAGTTACAGAATAAATAATTAATTTCTCTCTCATTCACATATTATCTACTATTTTTTTATATAAAAATTATAATTAATATACGAAAATAAGTATATAGTAATTATGTCAAGAAATTTTTTTTAATTAAGTAACAAAATTAGGATTACAAAATTTGGATAAGATGAAAGATTATAAAATTTGAATTATTGATAGTTTAGAAAATTAGGATCATTTGGATCCATAGTGAAAATAATATGAAAGAGATTAGGGAATTAAAGAAGATACTATGTAGTGAAAGAAGAGAGAATTTTAGATTGGTTGTGAAAATATGTTAGACATTGGACTCTATTTATAGATGAATAAAAAATATAATTTTTTATATTTATTTTTGTTAAAAATAACTTCAATTTTTATAACCACACAAATAATATCTGAAAAATATATTTCTACCAATAACATTTTGCAAATTGTAATTAAAATAGATTGAAAAGCAAGTAATTAAATAATGAGTTGCGAGGGCAACTGACAAAGGGCTGTCAGGCCCTTCGAGGCGTGCCCCCATCCTATTTTCCCTTCATTTGTTGTTTTTTTTATTAATAAAAAATCGCTGCCCCGAAGCCAGGAGCGCTGATGCTCCTGGTCTTAAATTCGAGTATATTGGACTATATTTTAAAATTAATTATTTAAATAGTATTTTTTACTTTTGTAAATTCTGATTCCAGTATTTTAATTGGATCTAAATATTTTACCAGTTAATCATGTAGCACTAGTGGCAAAAAGCTGATGAAACACTGCAAGAAATCAAGGAATAAAGCAGTGGATAATAGCATCCACGACCGAACAAACTCCATAATAAACTTCCTCTACACCACAATAAATAGTGCTTTTATAATTTAATAACTAGGAACATGAACTAATTGTTAGTATTCCTAATTATTATCTCGTGCGTTAAATAATTGAAAACAAGTCACTCTAGCCTTTCGGCGGGAGGCATATTCGAGGCATCAGAGACTGAAACTATTGTAGATTACGAAACTTAAAATTACGCTTCAGATTAATATAATAAAGTAAATAAAAAACCACCTCCCGGTTGAAAAAAATGGTATAATCCTCATTCCACACCTGTAATATCACCCCTACCAAAAGACATCGATAGAAATATATATTATATGTTACTATTTCATGTCATTTTGTTCTTATAACTTCACACCTTGATTTTCACATGACAATTTTGCCAAACTGAATACTGATAGAGTCTCGACTGACAACTCTAGGCAGTCAAGTGCTCGTGAAGTTATTCGTGATAGCTCAAGAGTTTAGTTTTCGGGTTTTGTCAAGGGCATTTGACATTGTACTTCCCTTGTTGCTCAAATTCGGATATTGATTTTAGGATTTGAACTCACATAGGAATATGGAGTCTGACAATTTGTGTTGAGGTCGACTCCTTCCTAACCCTATTGTGCGTTAGTCGGGAGATTGTGCGGGACCATCCCATGTCTATTTTGATCAGCTGAGCAAAGGAACTCCCGCGGAGAGATTGGGATTTGCAAATTTAGCACACGTAGAGAGAAAGGAATCAAATTGCTTATATTCTCTCCAAGTAGGTCTTGATAGTAACTTATGACAATGTTAGGCCAGATTACCCACATTTATTTTGCCTTGATGTGTATCTAAACAATTGGAGAGGTGTTAGTTTTCCGTTGAATCCGTTCCGGAGTATCAGCATGTGATTATTGTAGTGGGTTTGTTGGCCCTCGAAGTTTAACAACAACAAAAAAAACTAGACACCTTGATAGAAAATTGTTCATGGACCTGAGTATTAGTCGGGAACACTAGAACGAGCCCAAATGCATGGGCTAGGACACTAAAACGAGCCCACGGGCATGGGCTTTCGCGTGGATGGGATAAACCTGCTCATTTCCCCTATTTGAAGTAGAACTAGATCGACTACGATTAAGAACTAATGCGACTCCTTCTATAAACTACCTATAAAAAAATACTACTAAAAAGAAGTAAAATAATTAAATAGCTAGAAAAACAATTAAACTTGAGATATTAAAGACCGGAGAATAATCTTCAAAAAGTGACTGGAGAACAAATAATTAACTCTAACTAAAATAAAGGTGAAGGATAAAAATTTAGGTATAAATGCATTCAGCCTCATTGAATATCCACTCACTTACATAATTTTTGCACACCGACTATTCACTCAAGATAAATAGAAAATTCCTTTCTAACCACATACCCTGGATTCGACTAGTCGTTTTTAAAATTAAATTAAATGTATATAAGTTTTCACCGACTAAATATTTTAATCAATTGTTCTAACTTAATTAAAATATTTCAAGTGATACGCAATAGAATTTACCATTCCCCCCAACATTGTCTATTTGATTTCCCACTTAAATGAATGACGGAAAAATATAGTAAATTTTGTAGGCTCACAAAAAAAATGAATATGTACACTTTTTTATTAATTTTACGTGAACTTATTTACATAATTCGGACAATTAGAGACCAACGCCAATTTGATTTGATCACACCGGAACAATTGTTCCAAATAAACAAAAATATTATATTTGGTGAACTATGATATACAAAATCCAGAATTGTAAAATAATATAAGAAGACAAGTTTTTTGACTTTTGCATTGGCAAATCTTAAACTGCCGATCCGTAGCCTATTGGGCTACTTGTAATTTCACTGTGTATCTTTCGTTAACCCCAAAAAAATCTGCGAATATATAATATTCCGAAATAGGAATCCAAGAGGGTGGGGAGAGAGAGATGAGGGGGGAATATATAGTCACATGAAACTAAATGCATTGCTTGGAATGACGTAGAAGAACACAGAAGAGGCTCGTGATGGCCGTTATTTAATATTAATTCTTTTATGTCAGGTGTCTTCTGATATTTTTTACGTGTGGAAGAATATATATTAGTTTTTTTTAATTAAATTTATTAGTTTCTGAATTTCTGAGATATGGGACCAATAAATCACGAGCGATATTGCTGCCAAGATTTAAACATTTATTACTGACCAATCGAACACGGTTTTCCAAATAACAACAGTTTCCTTTTCTTTTTGACCATTAAATCCGGGTTCAAATAGCAAATGGGTACTTGTTCAAGTAACAAGTAGTTAAGATTTCTTCGAATATTTTGGAGTTTAATTTTTGTGAACCAAATGGCATAGTGTTGAAAGGACAAATTTTCATATATTTTAGGTAGACACATAATACTTATGATTGTAACAATATTTTTATGTGAAAGAAGCTCTTCGAACTTAATTAAGTGATAAAATGTATTCTTAAAATCCTCAAAATTTAAATATATTCTTAAAATAAACTTTGGGGTTCGAAGCTAGTACCAATTTCAAAATTTGAGTAAGAAACTGTTTTCTTATCTACTTGAACGACAGTACATTATATCAAAAAATATTTAACAATGTCATATTTTTTTACATTTTGAATTTCATAAATCTTAGTTAAACTATAATTACTTTCTCAGAAATATGTTAAGCAAAAGAAAAATGAGATATTTCTGCACCCATTTACCCACTCGGTCCAGAGACGTTGAAAAGGGGCCGTTGAATGAGAGGCCCAGATGAGAATGACCTCACACTGCAGTCACTGCAAGGAATAATTATTGCAGAAGCCCTGGGAATTGGGTTTTTTTTTTCAGAGACCATAGGAATAAGGAAATGGGTCTTCTTTCTGGTCACTTTTTATTTGATTTGAATGGTTTTTTTGGTGACAGGGACACAAGAGAAGAGTCAAAATAAGTTGGAACTTGCAAGAAAAATGCAATCTTTTTGTAGCCTAACTCCTTCGATTCTGATATGATATTTCTCTTTCCAATCTCCCCTCAGTACCAGTTTATACACTAATAGAGGAAAATGAAAAAATTTGATAACAAGGAGACATTAATGTAATAATAGATCTGAAATTCAAATCATAAAAAATATAATAGTATTAAATAATTATTTGAAAGTTTGTCATATTCGTGTCAGAGAATAAAGAAATTTGGATTGGTGGGGGCAGAGTTTTATATATATAATAAATTGTTTTTTCCTATTGGGGAATCGCAGGGCTTTCTTGGTATCGAGTGGTGAAATCAGTGGTCAAAAAATTCAGGGGGTCGATTCATGCAAGTCAGAGAACCATAAATTTCGATGACAATAAGAGAAAAAGGGCATAGAAGCATAAGTAGGAAACAGGGGGGACTTTCTTTGTTTAATTCCCTAAACTGGGTCCTACTGGGGTCTGCTTTAGGACCAAGGATTTATAATCGAATAGAATTTACTTTTCAATATCTGAACAAGTGCCAAATTTTAATATTAAATTCTCATCTCGACCCTTGACACTCGATCAAAGTCTATGACCAGGTTATTTTAAATTCTCGTTGTTTTTGCAAACATGACAAGTTGTAGGACTCATGCAATTTATTTGTCTCTTGTACACTTTCTCGAAAGCAGTGTTGAATTACCTAAAATTTTTAGTGACTTTGCTCTGTTGGGTATGGAGACTTCGTACTATACGGAGTTACTGTTTACGCGTTGAATATACGGAGTTACTGTTCACATGTTGACTGGGTACTATTCATCCGCGGCCAGAAATGTAATTTCTGGTGGACGATTTTGCCCCTGCCGACACCAAATAGTCCTAGGCTGTGGGCACTATAAATACCCACCTCTCAGTCACTATTCCGGTATCTTCTTCCTTGTGTAGAGAGAGAGAGAGAGACAGAGAGAGAAGAGGAGAGAGAAACACCATTGTTGAGCGAGTGAAGCTCTAGAGTGTAGATCGAGCTTGATATAGTGAAATCTCCTGGCTTGGTACGCCCCCGGACGTAGATCGGTTTAGATCGAACCGGGTGACCAAATTTTTGTGTCGTATTCTTGTGTGCGTGAGTTTCCTTTGTGTTTGTCATCGATCTCTAGCTCCGGTATTGTTCGTGTGGTGTTTGGGGCCCTCGTGTTTCCCAACATGCTCACTAGTGGCATCATCTCATTCGTGTTGGACTCGGGCTCGATCGTTAGTGTCTTAACTTTTCATGTTAGCGCAAACAAGAAGAGAGAAAAGTGTCGTTCACAAATGTGACCACTCAAACAGCACTAATTGGAAAAAAATTTAAAAGTTCACACTAATAATCTCAATGTGAGAAATTTTGGGAAAGATATATTTTAGTACTATGTGGTATAGCAAAAAAGTACACGAGTATGCATCAATTGTAAAAAAATTTCAATTAAAATCACTTTTAGTCTGTGCCACCTACCCATACCCTGCCCAGCCATTTGGATAGCCACATTAGATATCGATGATGATGTGGCGTGCCATCAAAGTTTTTATTTAAAACAAACTGCATTTTGTAAAAGTTTCATAATATCCCCAAATATTTTTATTTTTTTCAAAATATCATTCTCCCCTCTCTCCATCGCTTTCCTCTCTCAAATAGTTAGCAAGAACAACCACCTAACAAACTCACTCAATCTTCCCTCGCTTCTCTCTTCTCTCTTCATATATCTTCCCTATTCCCTTTCTCCCTTAAGACCCCAAAACCCTAGAATTCCTCGACCAAAATCCCCAGGTGGTCGGTATCAGCAACCAACGCAGATCTAGTAAGCGGTGTCATCCTAGCAGCCGATGAAGAGTGGGCAGAGTTGGAGGATGATGTCAGCCTCGATTTCCTCCTTCATCCGGTGCTGGTGCTGGGCCCCGACGAGATACATGAGGTGCTTAAGGTCATTGAGGTAGTCTGGGAGGCACCAGATCAACTCGAGGTAGGAAGGGATCTCGAGCGCGAGGGTGGTGGTCATTTTTGGGGCTAGGAGTTTGTTGTAATCGGCGATCGACATGGCGACCAAGCCGGCAGACTTTGAGGCAGCGACACATTAGAGGTAGCACTGCGCGATATGGGAGAGCATGTTGGAGATGCTCGGTGCGGTGGCGGGGCAGATCTTGGAAAAATGGTGGATGTCCCTGGAGTTTAGGCCAGGGTCGAGTATCTTGCGAAGGAAGAGCTTGATGTGGGACAGGCATTGAAACTTGCAGAGCTAGAGGAGGAGCTTGATGTGTGGAGTGTTAGAGAATTTGATGTTTAATCCTTAGAGGAGCTTGGTCCAACAAAGGTGTATGTTGAGCTTGGGCATAAGAGATTAATTAGATGAAGAAATATAATTAAAGACAAGGGATAAAGACACTCTAGTACAATGTGTTATGTGAAATAGATATTTTGTATCTAGTGTTATAAAAATACCCACGTTAGTACCTTGTTTAATGTGAAATAGACATTTAAAGAAAACCCTCTTCTCATATGAGCTTTGACTTTTTCTGACGTGGCAATGATATCACGACTTCCACTTGATGATATGTCACAAATAGATGACATGTAAAGCAATATTAAAGAAAATTGCAAAAATACTATCATGCTACAAATTTAAAAATTAAATTGTAATTCATCATTGCCACATAAAAAGTACCCTCATATTCGTAGGGAAGAAGTTCCAGTCGATGTTAGGCCATGTCAGCATTAAATACTCTCATGTTTGTATTTTTTACTTGGCAATGATGAATTAATTTTTTTTATTTCTAGCATGAGGATATTTTTTTGTAGTTTTCTTTAATATTAATCGACACATCATCTATTTGTGCCATATAAGTAAGTGGAAGCCGTGTCATCATTGTCATGTCAGTGAAAGTGAAAGTCAAAGCTCATATAAGAAGAGGGTCCTAAGTATCTATTTCACATAACACAAGGTATTAAAGTGAGTCTTTCCATAACACAGGGTGCAAAATATATATTTCACATAACACATAGTATTAAAGTGTATTTATTTCTAAATATAATCTCTTAAAAAATTTGAGTGAATTATAATATGGGTCACACTAATTGATTTTGAGTGTCTACGAGATCAATCTCAAACTCGTTAAGAATGTTTTGTATCAATAAATGATACTTATGAATAATCAATTCTTAGTGTGAATGAAAATTGTCTTCAAAGTGAAATATTTTTTATTGGCCATCATGAATTTAAGATTTATGACTTATATAAGCTCTTATTTATTTATTGTGATTAATATGGGGCATTAATAGATATAACCGCTTATTTATTGATCATATTTATTAGAGAAATTAATAACTATCATAATTTAGAATTAAATGAGGTCTCAAAGTGAGCATATAAAAGAGGGGCTTTTCCTCTAATTTTATACACACAAAAGCTCACATTCAGGTTATACTCTTCTCTCTCCCTTAGCATAGCATATGCATTCTCATCTTTGCATCAGGCCTGAGTTTGCAATCGCTGAGGGTTAGCAGGTTGGTTAGATTGTCACTTTCATTTGACCGAGTATTTGGATATTGTACCTTGGGAGCTTACTTACCCTTGAGGCCTGAAGTCATATAGACGGGTAATTTGAGCTTAAAGGCACACGACTTGTTGTGGCCTCATCCAAGATTAAATCTAAATTTGTGATATTCAGAGAGCATCACTCAATCCAAAGAACTCAATCTTCGAGAAGACGGTACATCAACAGTTATCTCAAACTGTTATTGTGAATTTTTTTACTATTTTAATATTGTCCTATTACTTTTCCTATATGCTAATCATATTTATTTATATATATATCACGATAATAATAATTAGATCTAATATCCAACATGGAGACGGTGTTGGTGTTGGCATAGGTATTGGTGCTAGCTTGCTCTAGGAGATGGCAACTGCTTGAATTGGTGTTGGTGTTGGTGCTAGCTTATGTGGAGTTGATCGTGAATTTTTAATATTAGTAGTAATTTTTGAATAATTATGAATAAATTAGTGATTGTTTAATTATTTTTACCACCTGCTATGTCATTTTGACAAGTATATTGGAACCAGTGATGTGGCGTGCCACGTCGTTACAAAAATAATATCGTTTTGATTCAAATGGTCCACGTAGCTGCCCACATGTTTCTTCCAAACTTAGCTATGTGAAGATGAGCTATGTCAATCCGCCGACCTAAGATGGAATCCGCCGGAGGATTGTTGGATGAAGGTAAATGAGGATGGTAGTTTCTTGAGTAGTGGAGTGGGACATGTTTGAGTAGTGGTCAGGGATGCGAGAGGCTTGTTTGTGACTGGGGTGTTGAGACTTTTTCTGGAAGTGAAACACCCAACGATCTTGGAAACTCTCAAGGTGCGTAGAGGATTGGAGTTAGCGGCTGTGCTAGGGTTGCATCAGCTTGTACTAGATTTTGATTGTCTCCTTATTGTATTATCCATGAACCCCGGTCGAGCGATATGAGTGACCTCTCGTTGATTCTGGAGGACTACCGGCTGTTGGTGGGGGGATTCATCAAGGTCTTTTTTAGCTTTGTTAAGCGTATGGGTAACACTGTGGCTCATGCTCCATCGGACTCACGTCTATTATTCTTGAGCTTTTTGCTTGCAAAATTTGAGGCTTTATTGCATCATGACAAAAATTTAGGGGTGCTGGATGACATGCAGTTTCGCGGTTCCCTCTCATATGGACGTGATATTCGAGGGGTTTGTTGGGTTTGTGTCGGATCGGGGGGCTTAGGGTATTGGGCTCGGGATTTTGTTTGGGATATTGGGTGTAAAAGGGGCAACATGCAATCTTTCAAGTTGGTAGTGTTATCGCTTGTTGCTCTTTTCCTGTATAGGGTTTATCAGGTTTTTACCGAGACCAGCGCTACAATCTCGTTATGGCGAGGGGAGAACTGCGTATTGTAGGGTGGTATTGCCAGGAGGGTAGTATCCTTGTGCTGTCGTATTAGGAATTTAGCAACTTAAAGAACAAAACGCGCAAAGAATACAGACACAAAAGATAATGTGGTTCAAACTTTTATCTGAGTCACAAAGGCATAACTGACCATAGGGTAACACATCTTTATATAATAGACGAACCCTTGGTGTACAAGAAACCTATCTAGGTCAAATTAGGAGTCTGAAACAAGATTCAAAATTAAACTGGAAAAGTCTGCCGCGAGGACCTGGCGGTCACCAGTTAATTGGCGCCCGACAGTCCATCAAATCCATAGCTCCTGTTCAAGGCCATTGGTGGCCGCCACTTTATTTGCGAGTGCCAGTGATGGCTTCTCGGCAAATCCCAACACGTCGTATGAGTGTCTCTTGGATCCGGTAGGTAGTATATCAAATTAGGATGTAAGAATAGCCGAATATACGGGTAGTCTAGGAGGAAGTTCTACTTGCTATTGTACGAGGGAACTATGGGCAAGCTTTGGGTCTTTTTTTTTTTTTTTTTTGAGGGATCAAGTTTTGGGTCTTTCTGTTTCGCTTGATTGTAACTTGCTGACTTTATCAATGAATGATGTTGTTACCCCTAAAAAATAGCTATGTCAAGATGGTGGTCAACGTTGGTAACAAAAACATGGAATTGGAAGACATGGACCAAATGTGACTATGATGCAAAATCGACTTAAAACAAAGTTAAACTCCATTCTTTCTTTATGGGTTGAAAATTTTGTCACTTTTCCTAGGATAAATGGGGAAATAAGTCTTATTGGGACCACTGACACTGAGTTGTTATAAGCCACTCGAGCATCATCATCACGAAGCAGCTGTAATATGCAGTTTCTTGTCATCGAATAATTCAATTCCATGGCAGAGTGAATTAAATGAGTATGGGTCGAGGATGTGATGGTGCCTGTAGGAGGGTAATTAACAGATTGCTCCTTAATAATTTTTGTTTGTTAGTTTTTGGAAGTACCTTTCTGTAATTAAGTATTAACCTGCAGATTTTGTGGCTCGCAAAGATCAAAGTTGGCCTTCCACTTGGTGGGCCGATATTTAAACCGGCAGGTCAAACTTTTGGGTCCCTTTTATGATGATAAAACAATTACTCAAATTAACTGATAAGAGGCGTTGAGTTCAATTATTGAAAATGTATCAACATTAAATATTGGGATAATTATTACCATATTTTTGGTATTTGGCATATCGCCGTTCACTCTCTGGTGTTCAAAAATCGATTAAAAACTCCATAGTTTGGAAAAATTATATTCTCAGACCCTTGCTGATGTCATTTGACGTCAGCGATCTTTTTTTGATATAAAATGACTTATTTACCCTTATAAAAAAATCAACATCTTCTCCGATCTACCTCGCCACCCTCATCTCTGATGGTCCTCTCCGTCGGTGGAGGCCAATTGAAGCCAAATATGAGGCCGGAGAAGATGGTTGGGAATGACCCCATCTCCTCCATCCGTCGAGAAGCTAAAACCCTACATCGCCGCCACCAACCTCTCACTTCCCTCTAATGCCGACGAACGATTGGCTCTAATCACCACCCCACCCTCCCAGATAATACGGTCGTCGTCGCCATGTCCAATTCGAAGAACTCCAACCAATTCGAAGCTTTGCCAACCACCGTGAGCGTAGGGATTTTTAGTTCGAGGAGTAGACCACCGAGCTTTATGGATTTCTATTCACTTCATCAATTGAAAACCTAGATCCCCATTTTAACAGGAAAGAGAAAACCAAAGCGATGATGCCGTCGTCATCGCCCTCGACCCAAAAACTAAAACCCAGAAAAGGCACGAACACAGAAGGGGAGGGACCGGGGAGGGCTCGAGGTCGTAGCACTGTTATCGCCGGGAGGGCTTGAGGTCCCCAACGCTTCCTCCGATTGATGTTGGAACAGGTTTATACGGCAACAACGAGGATGGACGGACGACGACAGTTTGGGAATGGGATGGTTCTGGCGGTGGGGACGACGTTGGGCAGGACGGACGGACGTTGAAGTGTTTAGTTATACTTTTTTATTAAATTTTTCAAGGGTATACAAGTAATTTTACATGAAAAAAGATTGCTGGTATCAGCGAGGGGCCTCAGAGTATAATTTCTCCAAACTAGAGAATTTTTAATCAATTTTTGAACAACAGGAAGGTGAGATGCGAATATGTCAAACACCAGGGCCTGGTAGTAATTATCTCTTAAATATTTATTGTGAGAATTTGTTACTTTTCAAAGATTTTATCGAACTCAAACCTGAATTATTATGTTCTGTAGATGTCGGGATAACATATGATATAAAAAAAGTTATCCTTTAATTTATCACTTGACACTTTTTTTAATATATATTTAGAATCGAAGACCTTATTTATTAGTGATTATCTTAATAATATTTTTTAAATTATTAAGTTTTGAATTTAATATATTTTTTAAAAATTTAAGTTCATTACCAAACACTTAACTATTAAAAAGGTGATTAGATATTTTGAATTCAAAACACATTATTTTTTTGTACGTAGTGCAATTCTGAATTGGTTTGTTTGCTTATTTTTATATAGGCAACTGAATTGGTTTGTTTGCTTATTTTTATATAGTCATCTCGTTGCCCATTAACTGATATCCAATGCTAGTCCCCCGCTATACTTGTTTCTACCTTTTGGATTTCAGACAATTGTCTCAATATTAGAACTCGTGTATCATCGTTTTTTCCCTCAAAAAATGTGCATCATCGTCTAACTGTTAAAGAGAAGTGACTTATAAGCAACCTTTGGCCTATGAGAGCCATCTTAGCTTCTTCGAGGTTTAGTTGTTGTCTCAACTACAAGCTACCGGACTTGGTGCTTTTGTCTAAACCCTATAGCCATTGGTATTATAAATAAATGAGACAGAGTTTATTCAAATGTTAATAGTTTATCTTTCATTTGAGAAAATTTTGATTTAAATTTTATGAATATCATTGAGAGAACTACCTTTTAAATAAGATCTAAAAATATTTGATTACATATATATTTCAAAAAAAAATACACGAGGCAACGTGCGAAAATTCTGCATAAAACAAGGACGTCAATTTGGAAGAGCGTAGAAATGTTCAAACCCTAAACCAACTTTCCTCCTGAAATAACAAAATGGGTATTATCTTATTGGTCAGTGTAGTCGAATCGCCGACCGTATCTACCTATTAACGCCAGCAGGCTAGGAGGGGAAAGGGTTTAAGAATATAATTAGTATGATGTTGACTTAATTAGTACTCCGTGATAAAATAATTTCGATTCCACTACCATGCACTTGCATCAATTACATAAAAAAGCAAGATCGTTGTAAATTAAATAAAAATTTCGAATACAACTTTGGAAAAAAGCGCTGTAATTATGCGAGTCTGGAATTCAATTAGTCTCGGTTTAGTACCGACTAAAAAAAAAGGGAGTTTCCTCTGCACCGAATCCCGAGAGGACAAAATTTTCACTATTCCTCTCCTGCCTGTTCCTATGAGGAAAATGACGCATCGAGTCACCTGTTATTCCAAAATCCAAATTCCAAACCAACGATAAATGCCCTTTGTCTTATCACTTCAAAAACATATTTCGTACTTTGCATATAAATAGGCACCATCTTCCTCCTTACTCGCCACACTGTTTAACCACAAATGTCCCAAAACCTAATTGGCCTTTCTTCTCACAAATTTTTCTCTTCATGGGTAAAGCCGGCTGCTGCTAAACCACCACTTCTGGATGTTGCACCAGAAGTTGCACGGAGTGGTTTCCATGTCGAAGAATTAAACCGTCCTGTAATCCGCACGTTTTAGATGGCATGGTGGTATCTCTTCTGAGCTTATTCTTCTTATGTATTTTATTTTTATGTTTGAACTCCACAAAGACGGCTCGAGTTTTCTTGACCTTGCAAGTCCGTAGAAGTGATAGTAAATTCGAGGATGATTCTCATCACATTCTATGTTCTTGAGGTTCAAGATGAGTAATATTGACGCGTGGATGTTCTCTCTTTTCTTCTATCCCTCGTGAGCTATATCCTTAGATGTTAGGTTCTTACTTTGTATTCTAATTTCTGTGATTTTTGCTGAGCACTCGGTGCATTGTACTCAATTATGTTCAGCTTTAACTAGTTAATATTAATATAAAGCTTTCTTTTTCTTTATATTGTCCATCTTTTCTTTTTTGTTTCCATGGCTTCATTGGATTACACTTTGACGTACGTGTGCATGAAACGGAAGTGAAATATGGGATTTGCCTTTTATTCATTTTCACGAGAAGTGAGAAGTAGTTGTAATTTCCAATGTTCTTTAGATACAGTCGTCATAGCTCCCGGGGGACCTACCTAATTGAACAGTAGTTATAGTTCAGGTTAACCTTCCTTTTAATGATTCTGCCCAACTTAAACAGCAAAACCAGTTCCAAGTTTTTTTTTCGGTTAAAAACCCAGTTCTAAGATTAATCACTTCCAGGTTAAATGATAAAATACTTGTTAATAGACATAATAACGCTTGAGTGGAAATAAATAGGAGATGGAATTGCAATTCAATTATTTCTCGACCCTTCTCATACACGCACTTTTTAATTGCACAAGTTAAAATCCGAACAAATTGAAGGGGCCAGTCCTATAACCATCACATAAAGCTTCGTAACTAGACATACTTATATACTCAACCGAAGGCCAAAGTCTTAATTTCAGATTGAATTTTCTATGCGATTCCACAAAAGTACACAAGAATTGATTTGTTAGGGACCAGAAGACGTTTCAGAGTGATAACTTCTGATAGATAATAATTGATCTTAAGCCTCTGCATCTGTACATAGCTTTCGACGCAAAATAGAGCAATAGACATCTACATCGTGGAACTTGTGAAGTTTCCATCCTTGGCTTCGAAGTGGCACACCAAACTTTCCACTAGTACACCAAGTCTGGCTGCATATGGTTTCGAAAAATCAAAGTCACGCTGCCAGAGCTAGAACTTTAATCGTACCCTGGCTGTTCGCAGTTAGCATTGTAGGACTATCGCTCTTCCAACAAACAGCGCTGATGAAATAAGAACCCGTGTCTTCGTCAGGGTCATCCATCTCTGGAGAACCAAATCTATGCCATGTTACAGGCTTGGAGATTTCCTGCAAACACCAACACACTTCAGATGGTTGAACTAAAGAGGAAGTGAAGGACTATTAGGGATGTTGCGACGGATGATAACCTTATGGTAGACAAAAACTTCATTGGTTTCACTGCCACATGCTATGTATTCGTTGTTTACTGTGAGACCTACAAAGTTCTTTTCATTCGTATGGCCTCTGAATGTGCGCACCTGCAAGCATTGATCATCACATGAGTCAAATCGATAAAAAATCACCCGTGGGACAGATCAATAGATACCAGAGACCTTCTCCATGCCAAGAAAACACATAATCACAAAAGTAACTAGAAACATTAAGGCACCATTCAACTCTAATATCTCCCCTGCTTCACCGCCATTCTTAAAAGATGGCACATCATTGCTTTTGATATACTACATTAATTCTCTTTAGTATAGCATCTTTTAACATGATTAGCCATTAGTTTTCAATCACCCATCAGATAAACGAGTCCGCTCTCTAGCTTACAGAAGTTTTTGAAACCTGATTAATACCAGCAATCAAATCAAGAGAGTTTCCGAGCTTTCCTTGCTTTCAAGTCATGGGAGTTCTTTTGTGGGGTAAGAAAGAGAGCAAAAGAGTAGATGTCGAGAACCACTAACAGACACATGAGAAATAGAATGTCGTCTAAGTTCTCCAAACTTCTTTCAAAAAAGTTCTGCAAACTCACCGCTAAGTTCTCCCGCACATCCCATAGCCGTAAAGTGCTGTCTGTAGATGCTGAAGCAAGCTCATCATTGGACAAGAACTTAACGTACGAAACAGCTTTCCTGTGCCCACTGAAAACATGGACTGGTTGGCTGATGTTTCTCAAGTCATAATAATGAATGTGATGATCTGCAGATCCAACCTGAAAACACAGGTATAAATGCACGATGCTTAATCCTTGAAGTGGTAACAATCCTTGGAAGTGTAAACATGACAATGCCTTGTACCACTAATAAGCTAAAGCTTCGCATGCTAAAATAAGGAGAAGCTATTCAACTGTACAAAATAAAGTGTAGGATCTAGAAAAGACTCTAAATGAGCAGTTTGAAGAACATACCGCAATATAGTTGCTAGACCCAGGATTGTACTTCACACAACAGATATTTGCTTTCATGTCGATGTTAAGAACACTGGCTTCCTGATTAGTGCACCATACTTTAACCTGGTAACCGTAAGGAGCAACACATACAAAGATAGTTAGACATGATGAATCAATCATTAGGAGACCAACACTATTATACCAGCTGTTTTTTTTAGGGGTTATACCAACTGTTGGAAACATAGATTTTAGTACTACAGCATGGGAGCAAAAAACACTAAGCTGAAACCACAATCAGCTGCCAAATATTTAGCACCTTGCAATCATCGCTGCCAGATACAAGCATTGACGGCTCCGTGTGAGAAAAATCCACACTCCATGCACGTTTTTCATGTTCTTCGTATTCCATCACACTCTGCAAATAAGGAATTTCAGCATGTAGTTGCTACAGAACTGAGGTAGCATACTGGAACATTATCTACAAGCCGTTCACCTCTTACCTGCCTGGTTGTCACATCCCAAACAGTGACGATTCCTTCATAATCACTACTTGCTATCTGATTCTTAGCGTACTTGTTCCAACTCAAGCAGCTAAGCTTAGAACGGGTTGGCATCTCCACCACAGGGCCATGAACATCTGCAGGTTCATTCACAACCTGGAAACCGAAAATTGTAGAGATAATCAACAGATCAACTCATTAACCAAAGACATTTACAGGCAGCCTGGCAAAACAATCTGCCCAGCATAGCAGTGATGCAAGACATACAATTGTTACAATTGTACGCTTGTTTTAACAATTGTAGGCACCTTGGATACTATTTGCTTAAAGAGTTCACCGAGCAAAACATTGTTATATTACCCTACCGGCATTAGAAGCAACATCTTCCCAGTTGATTAAAATAAAGGTTTTCCTGATACCACTCGTAAACTTAGCATTTAACCTTGCCTTTCCTTGCCATCTTATAATGCAAGATAACAGAAAGAAAATAACCAGAGACTTACCGAGGAGAAGTCAAAAACTTTGATACGCCGGGACACTCCAGCAGTAGCAAACAATTCATCGTCACGGTCAAATTCTATGCTGCAATTTAACATTTACATAAACACTTTCAGAATGATTGACAGCCATATAGGAAGTAATATGCCTGCAAAAGAGTATTAAATCATTAGAGAATTTCTGATAAACTTCACTGCTTGCCTACCAACTCATTGTCTATTTTTCATAGCATCTTTGACTTCCTTTTTTATCCCTGATCCTTGAGCAAGACACAAACTCATACATGCAGAAGAAAGAAAAAAATATAGTTGAAGTGCCAGTTTGTGAACCCCAAATTACCTACTCTCATAGCACATCCCGACTTGTTACCCGTGCTTCAAGATATGAAAAGGGCTACTTTACCAGAGGGATAAGCAAACCAGTAAAATTCAGTATAATAATTCTATGTGTGCACCACCAACATCGCAGAAGTATCACATGCTTGATAATCGACATAGTACAGCTTCTGAACAAGTCACACATAAGCGAAGCAAGTCAAATCATTCAGAGTCCCCGACTTGTGTGGATAAACCAAACTGACCTTGATACAATATTTGCCGAGTGAAATATATCCCCATGTCTAGGTTCTGCAATAACTCTCAACCGACTGTTTCAGAACATGAAAAAACATAAATTAGTAACTGGTAAAAGTTGAAGCACCGTAACTAGGCTCACAGTCAATAGGGCAACCAAATTATGAAAAGGACATTTTTTCATTGTAGGAAAAGGACATTATTACACATACCTGTACTGGGTGAAGGTACTCAGAACAGATTGAAATTTTTTGAGTCCAGTGTTATAGCCTTCTCTTTGAATGACACTTGTATCCCTTTCATGTTGAATAGGCAACTGATTCGCACATTGGCGACGTTTTTGCAGATAACACTCTTGCAAGTCACCAAACTGCTTTCCCAAAGGAAAACACGATCAGTCTAGACAGACAGAGGTATATCAATAATTACGGTCCTCACCAAGAAAGAATAAAGCACAATTCACCTGATTAATAAGTCTCCGTTATTAGAAGTTTACATGAATAGTCATGAATAGCTCCAACCGATCCGTAAAACAGAAATGAAGAATATCAGAGAATGTTTGGGCTTTGTTCTATCACATCCAGAAAGATCATGAACATCTTAACTTGGAATTGCCATTCATACAAAAAGGCACAGATTATCTTTATATTTGTACACACCTGTGCATGAATCCGCTTCTTCCTCATTACAGACGATCCTGATTGGTTATGTTGGGAGTCTGGCCCACTTAATGCATCCTTTCTCTGAAGCCCATGAGCGCTTAATTGAGCTTTACTGTCAATCTTCTTGTTGGAAAGACTCCCAGAAGCAACTCCTCTAGCACTATGGGAACCTGAGAGTACTCCACTACTGTTTCTATCGGTTGTTGATGGCCAAGGACTTCGTGGGACTGAATCATCCCGAAGCATCCGTAACTTCATGGAGTATCGATCTCTGGCACGGTATAGTTCGATTCTATGTCTCTCTACCGCATCTATGTCTTCCTTTATAAAATGGAGATCAGTCCTTACCTAACACGATGGGAAATTTTCATGAGCTAGGCTCGCATTCCATAGAACAATTCCAACCAATATCATGAACAACCATTAGATTAACCATTAGATTAGGCATTAAAAAAACATAAACACGGGCAGCTAAATGCATGTGAACAAACTCAAATACTCATCGGGGAAATGAAAGAATAAATATCGCATACCTCATTTAACTCATCAACTTTTTGCTTCCTCAAGTGCTGCAAGAAGTCCAACAATATCTGCATATTCCTCTCAGCTTCCTCTTGCTCCATTTTCTTCTTCTTCCCCGCTAGAAGAGACATGAGGGCTTCTAGCTCCTTAATCGATACATCACAACCCTGGCTAGTGATCACACGAATGAGTCGCGATAAAAGTATCACAAAGAGAATCCAACCAAACGAAAACTCAAAATAAGTAGCAGTTTGTTGAAAGCCACAAAACAACCGAAAACCGGCAGAGTGTTCCCTTGACCTTTCACACAACAGTGGAACAAACCGGAGACAGAATGTGGATACATGCAAACTCAACAAGCATACAACAATAGGATCAATCGTTTTACTAATACTATATTTGGGTAGTATTTCAAAAAGGACGGCAGAGTATCACAAAGGAAAAGTAATATAGTGCAACGAAATGCAAGGTAGGAGAAAGATTAGTGTAAAATTTTATTTGGATATATAAAAGTCTATTAACCATGCTGGATTAGAAGAGAGATAAAAATAGTACTATTACGTTGAAAACAAAATGTAAGTTATTTTTCTCATACTTCCCTAACCCCCGCTTCCCCTCCCCTCCAATTAAGTTTTCCTCTAACTTTACGAAAACGAAGTTTCAATAGTTTTCTACACGAAGCCTTACATTTCTTCCTCAAACCTTCAATCCAAACACAATGCAGAAGAAATACGCGTGCAAACCAACAGAATCGCGGTACCAAAGTGCATCTTCCTCCTCCGCCCCACGATTGACAGGCCACAAACGGAAGCTCCAAATAAAGCTAACTTGAACCACCAAAATCACTCCCCTAACCTAAACCTAAACCTTACTCCACCAAATTCAAACCACCACTCGTAAAAGAAGGTATTCACAGCCTGAGCGAAAGGGGGAACGGTTACCTGTAGCAACGCCTGGCGGAACTGCTCCACGGGAGAGGCATTCCTCGACACGTGCCGCGTGGACGCCTTCTTCAGCACCTGCACCAAACAACAACAACAACATTACCACCACGATCAGCGCGCCTCCCTCGCGAATAGCGAGAAATCCGGGGGGGGGGGGGGGGGGGGGGAACACGAGACCGACCTTCTGGAGGAGGAAGTTAGGGTAGAGGTGGTTGGCGGTTAGGTAGTGGGCGCAGCAAGGGCAGTCACTCTTGTTCCTCAGGTGAGTAATTATGCACATGTAGCAGAAGCTGTGCCCGCACGCCGTCAGGAACGCGTCCTTTATCACCTGCATGCATATAGGACACAGCAAGTCCCTCTCCGCCGCGTCGGCGCCGCTCTCCTCCTCGCCGGAGGGGATCGGGACTGGGAGATCCTGCTTCGCCAGGGGGACCACGGCGCCCTTGGAGACTTCTTCCATCGCCGGCACTGGTAATCTCGGCTGAATTTTTTGGTTTGGAGGTTGGGAGTCGGTGGATGGAGAAGAAGAGGAGGTTGGGGAGGTGGGGTTCACAGTTTTGTAAGCTTCACTTGTAAGGGAGAGAACGCTCCACGTTGCATTTCTCTTGCCTCCTCTTCTTTTTTTTTTCTTTTTGTAAATTAAATTTCCAATGTTAGGAATTATTTTTTCAATAAGTTTTTTTTAATACCTTCCTGAGGTCTTGGGTAAAGTCCAGTTTTCGCAATTTTTTACAAGTTCTAATTTTTTTGGGAAAATTACTCTCAAGTCCTTCGGATTTACTTAAATATATTCAAAAGTTCCTCTTGTTCACAAAATACATTTCGAAGTCCCTCTAATTTACTTTTATTATACTTTCGGATCTCCAAATGAGTTTTTTTCTTTTTTTCATTGAAATGACAAAAATACCCTTACAACAAAAATAAAAAAGGCTGACATCATCTCTTCTTCTTCGACGAACAAAAAACGAATCTGACATCATCATCAACAAGCTTCAAAGATCCACCAAACCCAGACACCAAATCTGAACCACCACCCCGACGACGACTCTCCACTCCTCCAATCGACCACGATGGCGACTCCCCTCTCCTCTAATCAACCTTGACCGAGACATGGAGGAGCTCATGGCCTTGGCGGGCTCAGGATTGGCCTTAAACTCCTCCCCACGGTTAGGTCTAAGGGGGGACCCACCACCAACTCCTCCGACAGCGCGTACCTCCTTCAACTCCTCCGGTGGTGGAATGGCCGGGTGCGCCTCCTCCCGGCGGCCGCGTTCAGAACCAGAGAGGTCAGATGGCACCGGTCGAGAGAGAGAGAGAGAGAGAGAGAGAGAGAACGAGAAGGAGAGTCGAGAGGGAACGGCGAGCAGACAGCGGGATCGGGTAGTGGATCGGCGAGCGGACGAAAAGTAGCTATGGAGCAGCAGCGACACCGGGATCGGCAACGTGACGGCAGGATCGGTGAGCCAACGATCTCGGTGAGCAGACCGAGGCATCGGAGACGATGAGCGAAGGAGGAAAAGCTCTACGAAGAGCGACAAATGCAGCTGACGAGCGACGGAGCAGCAACCGAGACGACGGGATTGAATCTTGAAAGATCTTGTTTGTTCTTGATCTTGGATTTAGTTAGAACTAGGTTTAATTGAAAGTTTATTTAGTTGGAAGCTTTATTGAATCGTTGAAGTGGAATGAAGAAATGATGATGTCATTGGCTAGGAGGAAGAAGAAGAGATGATGTCAGCATTTTTAATTTTTTTATTCTAAAAGGGTATTTTAGTCATTTTATTAACAAAAATGAAAAAAAAGAGCTGCTAACATGCGCCAGGGACCCGAAAGTATAATAAAAACAAACTAGAGGGACTTTGAAATATATTTTGTGAACATGAGGAACTTTTGCGTATATTTGAACAAACCCGAAAGATTTGAGAGTAATTTTTTCTTTCTTTTTTGGTAGGTGAAATGCTTTATTAAAATTGAAATAAAAGAAGAAAATTACAACCAAAAGACAACTCTAATGGTATCTACAGGTTCCAATTTCTCTGACAAGACGTTTTAATTTATTGACAATTAAGTGATGCTTATGACTAAATCGTGATTTTTTTATAAGTAGATATATTTTAGGAGAAAAAACTCACAACTCCCTAAGTTTTAATATAATGTACTGAGAGGTCCTGTACTTAGTAAAATAGTCACTGAATTTTAAGAAATTGAACTAGTTAGTCCCTCTGGCCAATTTATTTCACAAATTCAATCAAATTACATCATGACATTACCAAAATATCCCAATTACATCCCTTTTCCTGCGAGCTCCTCCTTCTCCTCTCCCTCTTCTTCTTTGCCAGCGACTTCATCCTCTTGCTGCGAATTCTCCATGTAACACGGCTCCGGCCTGGTGGAGTGCAGAGGTAGCAGGGCTGAGCCACCAGTGACGCTCGCCGAGTTCACGCTTAATGGCGCCGGGGGACTGGATTTCTATGATGTCAGCCTGGTCGACGGTTACAACCTCCCGGTGCTGGTAATCCCAAGGAAGATTCAGACGGTTGTAGCTGTTCTTTGATACATTGTTTTAACTGATCTGTGAGAGGTTTAATGGAGTCTACAACTGCGAGCGCGGAAACAAAGCAATTGTAAAGAAGAGCACCGATCTTTGTCGCGTTTGGCCGTTGGTTTCGCTTTGTCGCGTTGGCCGCTGATCCTGTTGTGGACAGAGTCTGATCCTGTTGTTGGCTACACCGATTACCCTTTCCTTGAAGACACCGACGTTTCTAGCTAATATTGTTTGGCACGTACTCGCGATGTGTGAATCGTGCTGAAGCTCATATTAAAAATTCGGAACTATCCTACATTGGGAAATAATCTTGTCTTTATGGTTTATCTAGAGCATTGGAAGGGTCTGGTTTTTAAGTGTTAAGAGTCTACTTAATTTAGAGTCTTTAGGTTTACTCATGTCCTGTCCTTGGGGAGAGGATGAAGTCACTGGCAAAGGAGAAGAGGGAGAGAGGCGAAGCAGAAGGAAGCTCGCGGGAAAGGGATTTGATAATTGGGGTATTTTTGTAATTTAATATAATTTTATTGAATTTGTAAAATAAATTGGTTTGAGGGACTAACTAGTTCAATTTCTTAAAACTCAAGGACTATTTTACTAAGCACATGACTTGTCAGTACATTATGTTAAAACTTAGGGACTTGTGAGTATTTTTTCCTATATTGTATTGTTGCATGAAAGATCTCACAACAAAGTGGGGGTCATTGCGATAAAAGTCTTCGGAATAGTTAAAAGGTAAATTACTCTCAGGTCTCTGGATTATAGTTTTATTACTTGTAGGTCCCTAACTTTCGAGAATAGTGTCTGAGGTCCCTGCTTTTAAAGAAAATATTGGTCTGAGGTCCCTAGTCACCTGATCGATTTTCTTAAAATTTTTCGGAGAAAATCTCTGATCCGGTGACTAGGGACCTCATACCAATATTTTCTTAAAAAGCATGGACCTCATACACTATTTTCGAAAGCCAAAGACCTGCGAGTAATAAAATTATAAACTAGAGACCTGAAGGTAATTTGCCTATAGTTAAACTATCTTTAAAGGTGAGCAGGTATAAGTTTAACCTCGTCACGAATTGGACAAGGGGAAAAAAATTAAAAAAGCAAAAAAATATTTTACTATAATAAAGAAAACTTTTATTTTTGGGTGTTCTGGTGTGTCATGTGAAAATGTCAAAATTATTCTTAAACACTAAAACCTCAAACCAAATATCAAACCCCAAAACTCAAAACTCAAATCCCAAATCTGAAACCCCTTAACCCCCAATCTCGAACCCCGAACTCCCGGAACCTCAGACTCTCGCCCCTAGAACCCCCGGACCACGGACCCCCGAACCCTGAGCCGGAGAGCCAGACCACGTACCCCGGACCACCTGACCACCAAACTGCTAGACCTCTGAACCCCGACCTCGAACTATCGGACCATGGATCCCCGAACCCCCGACCTCGGACCCTCGGGCCATGGACTCCCGAACCAACGAACCGCCGAACCCCCGACCCCGGACTACCGGACTCTGGGACCATTGAACCCCGGACTCCGAACCCACGGACCACCGGACCACGAACCACGAACCACGAATCCCAAACCATAGACCACCGGACTCTGAACCCCGGACCCCCCGACTCTGAACCCCCCGACCCCTGGAACCTCCGAACTTGAACCCCGTTCTTTTTTCTTTTTTTTTACAGCTTAAAAAGAAAATCATTGAACAATATTCTTACGGATTTTGAAACAGAATAGTACTTGCATCGCGCGTACGTATATACTAGTATATATAATGTCATTCAGTCGATGACCAGGGTCGGCCACGCTAATCCTTTTTTTCTCTTTTTCAATTTATTCAACTGTCACATAATATGTCATCTTATTCGGTAAAAATATTTAAATTTATTTTTTTCAATTCTCTATAAATATAGCACAATATTTTTAATAAATAATTTTCAATTCTCTATGAAGAATCATATAGATAATACTCTGAAATTTTTTTAATAATTAAATATGTATTTTTTATATTGATTATAATTTACTCTTAAACATAAATTAGTTTTCTTAGGGCGGAATTTTTTTTTGCGGATTCTCGCTTTTTGTATGCACGTACTTATTATATGTATATATTACGAAGATCAATATATTTTTACCTCTTAAAAAAGTTAAAAATGATATGTGGATACGAAAAAAATTAATTTTGTTATTTGGTGATCTTTTTCAACCAGGTCACCAATAAAAATAGTAAAAAAATTGGTTGGGTCGAGTTATCTCTTGACGAGAAAAAATTTGATTGGTGACTGACACCGGTCACCAACAAACATAGTCTTAAACTTTCACAAAAAAACAAACGTAGTCTTATAGCAAAATTCGATCTATTTTTATCAAACTGGCTCTAGGTTTAAACAAAAATCTAGGTTACATAGCTTCTCAATAGTGTGCGATCAAATAAACATGGTACAGAATCGAAAGGATTTACCTTTAAATTTTTTTTTAACGAAGTGCCCAAAAGGACTAAAGGAGGATGCGAATGTTCGTGCTGTCCAAATATTTGAAACTTAATGCTCGTGATCTGCGTTTCAAAATTTTCCTGTTTTAGAATAAAGCTGCATTTACATTACGAATCTCTCCAAGTAATTTCGTTTATGATGAGTGCAATCTTACCTGATTCACTTCACTTTGTTCATGTTCGAGATTTGGCGGTCTGATTCTGATTCGTGTGGATCTACATTGGATTCCATGGTACAATTTGTTGTCCTCGAGATAGGTATATTAATTACTCTTCCATGGTACAATTTGTTATCGAATTTTCATAGGCATTATGCTGTTAAATTAAATGTTCTTTCACATTGATTTCTTCCCTGTGTCGATGATACAAATATTGTAAAAAGCAATCTAGATGATCTAAAAATTTCTCTCCATTATTTTGTCTGTTGGATCATTTTATTATTATTTACTACAAAAATATCAAATAGTTTTAAACATACAAAATTTAAAATTATTAATTTTAGCTAAAAAAAATTACAATGTCCTTTGACACATGTAATCATGTGATTTGAAAAATGACCAAATGGTCTTTGTGATATAAAATCTAGCAATGTATTAATTTAAATTTTTAACTTAAAATTTTGAATTAAATAGAGATTGAATAATGGACGAGAATTGGTTTTTGTGGTTAGAAAAGTCACAAGCTAACTGGTTGGCTCTTGTTTTTAGAAGGATGACTAGTTGGCTCTTGGTGAAAACATTTAACTCATCCTATTTCCATAACAAAGCCTCTTAATTTTAAAGCGTCGACCTTGTCTTGGGTTAAAGCATTTCCTAGTCGGCTGGCTCTCCTTGTTCCTGTTACTTCACCTCCGAAGCAATGTGCAAAGGGGTGAGTCAGGTCCTTCGTCCTATTACCAAAACTTGCAACTCTTTTTCGCTCCTGATACGTCGCTTTTGACCTAGTCGTTGTCAACCATATAGTGTGATTCCCATTTCATATTTCTTTTTAACCGAAGGGAGAGCTTTTTTCTTAACTCTATTCATCGTCGGATTGGCGAAATGATACATCTGGGTAGACTAACTTACTTAAAATTTTATCCAAAAATATATATAAATACGACAATACGGACTATCAAATACCACATAATCAAAGATAATCATCATGACATGCTTGAAGAGAGTGTCGAAATTCCGATTTCATATGTAATTTTACTCAATACGCACTTTGTAGAAATCGAGCCATAATCTTTATTGAATAGGTAAAAGTCGATGATTATAGCTTACAGAGAAGGCTATATATATAGCTTATAGAGAAGAGCCAAAATGTAACTCCCAAGAATAGTTCCTACAAGTTAGGAAGCAAACCATATCCTAATAGGAAAGTATTAATCAAATAAATAGGAAACAAACTTAGTCTCCAAGTAAAACTCCAACACTCCCCCTCAAGTTGGCGCATGGAGGTTCGTAATGCCCAACTTGTCAAGAAGGTAATAAAAACGTTGACGTCCCAACGCCTTAGTGAAGATGTCAGCGAGCTGGCCAGCACTATCAATCTTGCAAGGAGAAATCTCATTGGACTAGACTCGTTCACGAACAAAGTAGCAATCCATTTCTACGTGCTTAGTGCGTTCGTGGTAAACGGGATTGGCAGCGATATAGAGAGCTGCTTGATTATCACAGAATAGTATCGTTGGAGCGACTTGTGGAGTGCACAATTCCTGGAACAGCCAACGAAGCCAAATGAGTTCACTAACAGTGGCTGCCATGGCGCGATACTCAGCCTCTGCAGAAGACCGTGCAACAATGGATTGCTTTTTCGTACGCCAAGAGACAGGGGCACCGCCAAATAAAATGAAATAGCCAGTTCGGGAACGTCGTGTCATAGGGCAACCACCCCAGTCTACATCGAAGTAAGCGGAAAGTACGAGCTTACTCTTAGATGGCAAGAAAATCTCTTGTCCAGGTGTTTGCTTCAGGTAATGAAGGACGCGATCAGCTGCATCAACATGAGCTTGCTGTGGGTTAGTGACAAATTGACTTAGGATGCTCACCACATAAGTAATGTCCGGCCTAGTAACCTTGAGATATAAGAGGTGCCTAACTAGGCAGCGATAACGACTACCATCAACAGAATCGGTGCATATCATCGCTGTAAGGTGGTGATTTTGTTCAATCAAAAAAGAGGTCGGCTTGCCTCCTAATTTCTTACTGTCCTTGAGTATGTCGATAGTGTATTTTCATTGACTTAAAACCAACCCATCGGCTGAGCAAGCTGCCTCAATGCCTAAAAAGTACTTCAACACCCCCAAATCCTTAATGCCAAATTGCGCATCTAAGTAGGCTGTGACCTCTGTAATTTTTGCTTGAGCATTTCCAGCCAAGATAACATCGTCCACGTATATGAGAGCAAAAACCAATATTTGACCTTCACTGAAATGAAATAATGAAGTGTCGGAATGACACTGGGCACAACCGATATGCAATAGGGCCTGAGTGAATTTGTGGTACCAATTACGCGAAGCTTGACGAAGTTCATAAATTGACTTTCTCAAGCGACAAACGCGCGTATCATAGGTAGTCGAATACCCAAGAGGCAACTTCATGTAGATTGCTTCATGAAGATCACCGTGTAAAAATGCATTGTTGACATCAAGTTGGGTAATAAACCAATTTTTCAAAACTGCCACCGTGAGGAGACAAGGAACGGTGACCAGCTTTGCCACGGGCACAAACGTTTCATGGAAGTCGATACCCTCTATTTGAGTGTATCCTTTCGCCACCAACCGTGCCTTATAGCGCTCGACTTCGCCAGTAGGCTTGTACTTAATTTTGTACACCCATTTGGAATCAATTGCCCTTTTTTCAGGCGGCAGAGGTTCAAGAGTCCAAGTTCTATTAGCCTCAAGAGCTCACAGTTCGCGCACCATTGCTTCCCTCCAGTGCTTACTTTTAACAGCCTGAAAATACGTCTTTGGCTCATCACCATGTGTAATGGCCACTAAAAAAACTCTATGACTGTCAGAAAACTTTAAGTACGCAACAAAATGAGTAAGAGGATATACCACCGAGTTTTCTAATGAAGGAGTAGGCCGTGGGTGGTCGATAGAGGGTGGCATGTATGTTTCATAATCATCCAGTCGTCGAGGAGCCTGTCTTGGCCTAGTACTACGCCGTGCGACTGGTAAGGTTTGATCGGTCTCCACATTTTCAAAGACACGATCCACCGCAGTGACTGAATCCACTTCTTCTTGTGCCCCAATGTCCTCATGTGCAGGTGGAGTTGGTTCTGGTTCCAAAATAACCTCCAGAATACCAACACAACTCGGATCAGCAGGTTTTGAGGCATGTCGTATCTCCAGTTCTGGCAAAGCATCATTTTTGAAAGGATGTGTATGCTCGACAAAGGTGACATCCCTTGTGTTATAAATGCGCCTGTCTTCAAGATCAAACACTCGATAACCCTTTTGACCTTCAGGGTATCCAACAAACACCCACCTTCTGCTTCTCTCTTGAAACTTATCTCTATGTGGGCCCAGCACATGTGCATAAACAAGACAGCCAAAAGATTGAAGGTGATCATAACTTGCTTTCTTACCGAAGAGGACTTCATACAGTGTTTTGTTGTCAGTGGCTCTCATAGGTAGGCGACTAATCAAATACACCGCTGTGAGCACACTTTCACCCCAAAAGTAAGTCGGCATTCCTGAGTGGAAGAGGAGAGTACTTGCTGTCTCCAAAATATAGCGGTGCTTGCATTCCACCACACCATTTTGTTCCACCACACCTAGGGTTGGAGATGGCTTAGTGCTTAGGATCTACGACTTCACTGTGCCATATATCTCGTCCAGCCTCATGAGAAACATGTACAACTACTCTTGGTCTCTTGCCGCCGAGTATTGGTGTTTCGCATCACAGGTGCACGTAGCCATAGGAGAGATTGATTCAATCTCATCCCAAAGCGACTTCAGCTTTGAAAAATAAGCAGAGACAGATATCTTGTCCTGGTGCAGTAAGGACACCGAGCGTCGTAGATCATATGCTCTTGGTGCGCTTGTTTTCCCAAATCTCTCTTTCAGGTCGGCCCAAACTTCTCGAGCCGTCTTTGCATAACGAACGCTGCCCCAAACTTCCTTGTCAATCGCTATGGCCAACCAGCCCTTGACCATGGCGTCACAACATAACCAAATATTGTAATCCACCGAGCTTGCCTCCGGTTTTGCTATGGTTCCGTCGACAAACCCCAGCTTGTTTTTTGCCAAAAGGAAATTGGTCATCTCGCCAATCCAATCAGTGTAATTTCTTTCGTTGAGCAACTCGCTCATGTTGGCATGCCCTGGATTATCCGAGGGATGCAGGAAATAAGGTGATGTCATGTCAGTTGCCGGACCGTTTCCATTTTTCGTCGACATGTTATTTTTGGTGGGTTAGGATTTCTTTGGCAGGTAGTGTTTGTATTTTTTTTGTAGGGTTTATGTTTGGTGGGGTTCGATATTAGATCGCTGCTCCGATACCATGTATAAATCGAGCCATGATCTTTATTGAATAGGTAAAAGTCAATGATTATAGCTTACAGAGAAGAGCCAAAATGTAACTCCCAAGAATAGTTCCTACAAGTTAGGAAGCAAACCATATCCTAATAGGAAAGTATTAATCTAATAAATAGAAAACAACCTTAGTCTCCAAGTTAACTCTAACACACTTCATAAGGAGGTTTTCAAAGTTTCCTTCCACCAATGAGATTCATGTCCCATTGGGGGCCTTCACTTCATCCTACGGTTCGATACGTCTTTTTCTTGTACGGCGACGATTCTTGATGGACTTTGTTGAAAATCCACGTTGCAAAGTGAGAGAATGACGAACTTGTTTATAAGTATGAAAAATCTATCAAATATTTTTAAAAAGTTTTTGGTTGAAGATGGAGTTAGAATCTTCATATTCAACCCAAAACTTTAAGGCAATGAGTTGATAGATTTTTAACACTTATAAACTAGCCCATACCACTTGCATTAACCGATAGAATTCTCAACACGCTCCCTCAAATGAGACCCATCAGATCGAAGATTGCACGGGTTTTGACTTCGCCAACGTACGAGAAACGAGAGTCGTGTAAGCACAACAATGGGTACGAGATCAATCCGTCTGATACCATGTTAGAATCTCCATATCCAACCCAAAACCTTAAGGCAATGAGTTGGTGGATTTTCAACGCTTATAAACTAGCCCATCTCATTTGCATTAATCGATGTGAGATTCTTAACAGATAGAAATTCTAACATGTATCAGAACAGGTTGATCTCATGCCCATGTTGTTCTCACACGACCCTAAAATCTATTATTTCATTACCTTAAATGTGTCGAAAATAAAATTGTATAAACATTTGATGAATATATTGTTATTATCAGTTATGATCCCCATAAAGTTAAATTAGTTGAAAAAATAATGGTGTGTGTTTAGATAAATTGGACATGACTTTACAAAAAATTTTGTCTTAAATTATGTTTGGTAGAAAAGGGCTTTTACAAAATAAAAAACTCGTCCAAGTCATACCTCAAATCTTTATCCTAACAATTTTTATCCTAGAACTCATTTATTGTCCTATTTTATCACTACATTTATCTTACCTAATCAATCCATATATTTCATTTGACATAGTATATCTTCCATTTTATTATATTATATTCATAATATTTTTTTATAAACGAGTTTAGTTACGAATGCACCAGTATTATCAAACTATAAAAAGAACAAAAGAATAATCAGAATAAATTGTTCAGTCCAATTTTGAGTGTCATGTTTCTTCAAGCGTGTTAAAAATAACTAATAAAAATTGATAAGAAATTTGTATTCACACAAAAAATTATCAGGTTCAAGTTTAACCTATGTACTGTAATAGACATTATTAAGAGACTCTAAATAGAACTCAAAACAATTTGATTGCAAATAATTTTAAAAAATATGTAAAAAAATATGCAAACGATATAACAATCAACAAACATTTAGATCAATTCATAAGGACATTGTTATAGTTTAATCAAGAGGTCTCGAATTCGAATAATCGAGACAATAAATGTGTTTAATATTTATAAAGAGAATTTTCTAATTTTCAAAAGTCTCATCCGGATCTAATATGCATTAGTGGACATAATAATAGTGGATTGCCAAAGGCAATTTGACCTAGTGGCATAGACGTTGGAGAATTTGACGGGAGGTCCAAGGTTCAAACCTTGGCATAGGCGTATATTCTTGGTGCAATTTACCTTTTAAAAAAATAGTGGTGGAATACTAACAAAAATAAAAAAGAAAAAAGTCGATTTTAGTACCCTGTGGTATCACCAAAAATAACTTTAGTACCCTATCGTAAAAAACCCATCAATCGAGTCAAACCTCACGCAATTTACATCACTTAGGTCTACGGACAGCTGCCCGAACTTGCCCGGACCCTGCTCGGCCAATTGGACTAGCCACGTCATCAAAATCTGATGATGTGGCATCTCCACCTTCTCCTCTCTATTTTCCCCTCTCTCTCCTCCTTCCCCTCTCTTCATCATCTTCTTCTTCTTCCTAAAACCAAAGGAAAAACAAATGTTTACCTTGATGGGGAAGGTACCGAGCGGGAACTTGGTGGTGAGAATCTCACGCATTCTCTTAACGGCCTTAACCTTACTTGCCAATATGTTAAGTAACGGCAACAGCTCCTCCATCTTTAACAAAAACTACTCTGTCAGCCAAACCGACGACTTCAAGCCCCTCACGAACTCCTTGTCCTTGGTCAACGGTGCTGTATCCACCCCTCCCCTGCTGTTTAAATTACCGTTAATACCCACACCTGCACTCACTCCCTGCCTGCTCCGCTACCTCGATGACGACAAAAATGACGGGATTATGTCTACACTCTTCCTCCCGACGTTTACTATGTCTCCCCCCCTCGTGATGTCATCCTTAACGAAGCTATTGTGCCTCCTCATGTGATCCTTAACGAAGTTAGGGTTCTCCGCAACGAGGAATCCGTCGTCGTCCTCGTCGAGCTCGAGCGGGAGGACGACATCATTTCTGCTCTTCGGGTCAGGGTTGGCGACGAGTTTTCGTGACCGGAAGGAGAAAATCACGTTTTTGACGTTGTAGACTTTGGCCTTCCATTTGCCGACGCGCTCCGTCTTCTCCTGCCACCGCCAGTTGGTTCTCCTTACTAGAGGGTAAAATGAGAGAGGGGAATGAGAGAGAGGAGAAGGTGGAGATGCCACATCATCAGATTTTGATAACGTGGCCGGTCCAGTTGGCCGGGCAGGTCCGGGTAAGTTCAGGCAGCTGTCCGTGGACCTAAGTGATATAAATTGTGTGAGGTTTGACTCGATTGATAAGTATTTTACCACAGGGTACTAAAGTAATTTTTGGTGATACCATAGGATACTAAAATAGACTTTTCTCCAAAATAAAACGAAATTCCATAAATGACAAAAGGACACGGGGCTGATATTTTCATCGACTTTTCGGCAGCGGCCATTTATAGGGTCGGCCACGGAGAAAGCTCATTGTACCTGAAGGGTAGTACCGTCAATACAGAAATAGCTTGGAACTTGGCCCCACCGAGAATTCAAATCTGGTGGCCCACACACCCCACAGGCCACAACCTGCCTCCCCACTCGCTTTCGCGCGCTTTGACGGTGACGATTCTATTTGTTTATTTACATTTGTTTATTTATTTCAAATTTTCTCACATTTTATTTTATTTTTATATTCCACGTGGGATTAAAATTGTACCGTGATTCTCACGCTTACTTTCTGGGTCTCTTGAAGACTTAGACAAAGACTTAATTACCTTGGAGTTTTTTGACCGACCTCCTCATATTTATAGCCAGGTGGAAATAAAATTAATAAATCGCAGACAAAATAAAATTAATGAAAAAAATTGTTCAAGATTTTGACTTCCTTTTTTCAAAAATAAAAAGATTTTGACTTCCTCTAGGATAGCATATGATGGGTGTGCCCTCTCAGATTAAAATAATAATTACATAGAGGTAAGTTTCGTTTATACGACTTTTGTATTATCGGACCCAAATCAAAATTTATAAATTCAGTAATATCTGTATACAGTATTATCTTTTCTGTTTTATCTTTTTGTATGAAAATCATTAATATTAGTATGGTTTGAATTTAGAGTCACTGGAAAACAAAAATGTCATTATTTTTTGTGATAAAAAAGGTAAATATTTATTGAAAAAAATGTGTCATGTTTTAATAGTCTTACTTCGTTTGAAACTAGATTTGGCGCTTTTTTTATACTGAAAATTTAGATGGATTGACCTAAACCCCGCAGTTCTAGACATAATTGGACTTCGTTTCCCTTACAATTAAAATTTTACCATTTTCGTAAAAGGTTGAAATCGACCCAGTAACTCTTAAGAAACGAGGTATGATCTGTTGTCATCGTACCTAGGGATGGCAATTAGATCCTTACCCTGAGGGTCTACCCTGATCCAGACCCGAAGGGTCCAAGACCCGTTGACTTTGACCGGGTCTAGACCCTGATCCTGCCCGGATCCTGATATTTTAAAAGGATAAGGGCATGGGTATGGATCTATAGGATCCTGCCCTGATCCTACCCGAATTTTTTAAATTAATTTTAAAATAATATACATGTATATTAATTATTAGACATAATACAAAATTCTCAATTTTGTTGGTAGGTAAATATTTTTTATTAAAACAAAAGTTCAAAACAGAGGAAGCGCAAAAAGAAAGACAAGATAAAGGGGCCCGATATTTACATCAGTTACAACCCCACCCCCGAGCAAAACGTTCCCTCAACCTCAAAAGGTAAAAAAGAGGGACCTATAAATTCTTGTAGGCAATCAAGAAAGTGAGCAACGATTGGTTGTGAATGATCAAGGCATTCGTCCAAAGGATCCACTCTTGGACATGAAAGAGCACAAAATACAGGAGAAGCTCATTATCGTACCTCGCCGCATTGAAAATAATACCATTACGAAGCAGCCACATGCCCCAAATAATAGTAGCAAAAATTACAAACCAAATTCTCAATTTTAACTTACCCAACTTCAACTTTTTTATTATTTATTTTTTGGTTTCTTTTTATTGATATTTTAATGAACGAAAATGTCTCATTGCTATTTGAAAACTATCAAAAGATAATTTAATTTTTAAAAATTAAATATATTAAAAAAATACGGACCCACGGGTCGCCCTGATCCTGCCCGATTTTTTAGGACCCAGATCCTGCCCGAATCCTTATTTTTAAAGAGGATAAGGGTAAGGATCTGGGTCTACCATTTAAAAAGAGGTAAGGATCTGGGTCCTATAGATCCTACCCGGATCCTGCCCATTGCCATCCCTAATCGTACCTATCAAAAATTTCGTATTCCGTGCATTTAAGTGGCGTTACAAACTAAAAAAAATAAATAAGGCCTCTTTTAGCATTTGGACTGCATGATACCAGCTCCTGTGAAAGGAAAAAAATGCTAACCGACACCGACAAATAATTCTTGCACAAAATTTCCTAAAACACATGCCTTGAAGCTGATTGAAATTTCCTAAACAATTCAGTTACCTGACAAACATTCAATACAAATTACTCAACAAATTAATTCTGTTTTAGAAATGGCACCCCGAAAGTTATGGCTAACTCTATATTAATTACTGTTTATGCCAGAAAATAATAAAAATAAATTAAAAGAATGCTTAAAGACAAAGGTAGAGAAAACAGAAAAGTAGATAACTTCCGTACATAAGTAGAAAGCCATGGAGAAACAGAAACCAAAGACACGAACCATTTTGATTTTCGTACATGTTCTAGTTTTTTATTTTATTTTTCACTTCCAAAATAGTCGAATACACACAAAATTTGCAATAAATAAAAAAGATTTCCAAAGTTTCCCCTCCCCCACGCGCGCACCTACTTGCCCTTTCTTCCTCCTCCGCCTCTCCCGGTCTAAGAAGAAAACAGGAAGGAAAAAAATAGGAAAAAAGAAAACAAAATTCTCTAAAGAGAGAAAGCGATCGAATTTGGAATATATTGTTGAGATTGCACTACTAGATTCTGCCTCAACGCTATTTAACCCAGTTTTTCTCACATTGTTTTCGGAAAACTATCCCTATTTCTCTCTCTCTCTCTCTCTCTCTCTCTAACCAATTAAATTGATCACACTCGTTCTTTTCCGTTTCCTGCTTAACTCAAAAAAAAAAGGAACCATCTTTAACTTTCCCTGTTCTGGTTTCTGGGCTCTCTGTACTTTGTTTGTAATTGGGGAAAAAAAAACTAAATTGTTAGTGTCTCTGTTTTTTACCGATGCCGGATGATGATAGGAGACAAGTAAAGGCCATTACCGAAGTTGAAGGTAAATAAATAATGATATATTTTGAGGGGACCCTTTTGATGGTTTCGTGTTTTAATCTCTCTAAGTAGAGAAAGATCTGTTTTTTAATCTAAAGTTTGTTTCTTTACTGTTCCCGGTTGTGTTATTTATTTTCTTTCCCCTTTTTTTTAATTTGTACATCGATCAGTGAATTTTTTGTGATTGTAGATGTGCATCGGTACTTGATCACTGAAATTTTTCTGGTTTGGAATCTGTATTGTTTGTTCACCGGTCTTCTTTTGAGGTACCGGTGAGGAGCTATAACTTGTTCGTTTGTTGCATAACAGATGCATTGTGTCGTCTGAAAGTTCATGATGATCAGGAGGAGCAGGGCGGCCTGGCGAAAGCCGGTCCGTACCCGGATCGCCCCGGTGAACCCGATTGTATGTATTATCTGAGGACTGGATCATGTAAGTACGGCATAAACTGCCGATACAACCATCCTCCTTATGATGCTCAGGTATTATGGACTAGCATTTCAATTGTTCTTTGTCTTTAATGAAACTATGTGATTTAATGAAACTACCTAGTTGTTTGTAATGGATGTCGTCTATGTTCTTATCAGGCTACTCAATTCGCGGAAGATCTCCCAGAGAGAGCGGGACAACCTGACTGTGGAGTAAGTCTGTCCACTCTAGCGTGCATATTTCTAGTCCAACCGAAGTCTTACGCCATGTTTTACTCGTGATTCTAAATGACTGATGTTTGCAAAGAGTCGTTAAGCTTTTATGGACTTGAGTTGTCAGCATATATGCTGTATTCTACCCAAAAAAGAAAGTAAATAGGTTGTATGATGCCTAGCTTCAAGAGCTGGATCAGATTCGGTATATTTAAGCAGGAGGGTTGACCTGATTGATGCTTAGAAATATCAGCAAATCAAAAAACTGCTGGCACTTTTTAGAGATGAATGGGTCATTAATTGTCTCTAGATGCTCGAATCAATCTTCTATTTCTCCCATGATCATGATTCATATCCTACCAGATGTGAAATTTACGCTCGACTAAGAACATGATGCTCGTGATGGCACAACACGTTTCTAGGACGCATGAACTTGTACTCGTCGTGTCCTGATTAAAGTAAAGATATGCATGTTAATGTTAAGAAGAAAAGGAAAAGGCATGGAATCTGTGATTGACGAAGATGGCGATTATGGTCCTCTATGAGTATACAGGGCTTTCTATTTAACTCTGATATCCTCTTACATTTTTAGTGCAATGCTGTTCTTTATATCCTCAACAACTATAGACTAACAGCTCATACTTCCCCGCATTTTTGTCAGAGGTGGTTCAATGTTTGACTCATGAGCTGACTATTTTCTCTCAAAATATCTACTGCAGTATTATCTTAAGACTGGAACCTGCAAGTATGGGCCAACTTGCAAGTATCACCACCCAAAAGACAGGAATGGCGCTGGACCAGTGTTATTCAACACTCTTGGACTTCCCTTGCGCCAAGTAACTACTTCATTGGGATACAACTTCGAACTTCTTTATCGTTTGGTTTTAAAATTGCAACTGTGTCCTTTACCATAAAAGGTAATCTCTTATTTAGGCACCTAAATGTTTCAGGATGAAAAACCATGTCCTCATTTTATGAGATATGGCTCGTGCAAATTTGGGGCAGCATGCAAGTTTCACCATCCCCAGCCTGCATCGCCGAAACCAGGACAGCCTTTAAATGGACAATCCACTTTAGGATCAGCAGGATCATCTGTCATGTTCTCCGGTATGCCTTATGTTGGCGGAGTTCCAACATGGTCATTGTCAAGAGCACCATATATATCTGATCCACGCATGCAAGGTTCATTCGCCTATTTGCCTGTTGTCGTGCCTTCATCTCAAGACATGATTGCTACATCCGGATGGAACACCTATGTGGTAAGCATTTGCTTGATCAGAGAACTTGTTGCTACCTTTGTAAAGATGTTGACACAATCGTGATATCCCACTAGAGAAGTTTTTCTCTATTGTCACTCGTACATCTCCTCCTTGTTGCACGATTTCATGCTTTCGGAAGTTGATTTTCCCGTTGTTTCTTAAAGTCTAGGATGCGAGACTATTTTTGGTGATTTAGGAATGGTCTTGTACTTTCCGGTGGCACAAGGTTGCTACTTCAATACTGACCCTGTGGAAAGTACTTACTTTTACTCTGTTTGCTTGTTCTAGATTCTCTTTATGGAGTTGCACATACTTGGTCTCCGATCTCTTTTATTCTTACATCAAGATAGGATCACCTATTCCTTCGCCGGTCGTTGTCCATAAGATACTTTTCCCAAGTATCTTGCTTAATGACTTGTTGTAGGAACTTGGTGGATTTGTTTTAAGAGTTATTAGTTACTTTTCAAGCTTTTCTATTCTAACTCAGCCTACATATATCATTTCATCAGGGAACTTTGAGCCCTGTGCCGTCTTCCAATCTTTTGGCGAACGGTGCACTTTACAACTCTACGACCCAGGGCGACACAGGTTTTGGTGCACAGCCAAACTTGTTTCCAGCTGCCAATGGCATTCTTCCTGAGAGACCTGATCAACCAGAATGCCGGTACTTCGTGAACAATGGAACCTGCAAATATGGATCAGACTGCAAGTACCACCACCCTAAAGAGAGGATGCCTCAACTGGTGACCAGTATGGTTGGCCCTAATGGGCTACCCTCAAGACCTGTAAGTTCTATCACGTATCAGAAACGATACATCTCCGACACATTTGGACCCCTTTTTAGTGCATCTCTCTGCTCGTAGCTATCACAACGAAAGATATCGACATTTGATGGGTCATAAGTCCAGTTTCAGCGTGTTGACTTGCCCTTTTCTTGCTGCAGGGGCAACCCATATGTCCAAATTACACCATTTATGGAGTCTGCAAGTTCGGCATAGCATGCAGATTCGATCACCCCTTCGTCGGCTACTCATATGGCTATAATCCGAGCCTTCCTTTTCCTGCTACATTTGATTCATCCGTCTTTACTTACCACAGAATGCCGCAGAACGGAATTCCTTCCGAAACTCTGTTGTCTGCACCATATAAGTTCTCTGCAAGGGTTCAGAAGCCTGATTACGCCGATGGCAAGCGCCGGAACTTAGATATTGCCACGAGGAATCCTGTTGATTCACCTGAGCCAGCTGATTCGCCAACGCTCCCTCATTCCTCCCATGCGTCTTCGGAGCCTTCACGTGATTAGTTTCACCACATGATCAGTTTGACTTGATTGAAGTCAACGCCTTTTTGGTCAGGCCGGTAAATTTTGCTCAGCGGTCCTTCTTAGTTATGCCATGTGTAGCTCCTGCTTTACCCCCCAACCCTCTCAAGAACTAGGAAGGGAACTTGTCATTTGACTGGTGTCTCTTGACAACGTTATGACCAGATCTTTGGGGGGTGCTTGGAGCATTTACATTTTTTTTACAATTATTAGGGGTAAAAGAACACCCATGGTCATTGATCTTTTACAAATTTTATTTGATGGTCACGTAACCTTTTTTGGTTAATTAATGGTCATTGATTTACATTAAGTTACTATTGATGATGCATCATTATCCGCGTATGAAGGAAGGCCGCCTTGGTCGTCTGCAGAGAGTATTGGATGATGTCTCAAATTTTCTTCTCCTCTCGCCCTCTTTCATTTCTTCTCTCCTCTTTCTCTCTCAGTTCTCTCTTCTGTAAGGAGTCGTAGGTCCCGTTGACTTTTCATGTGTTCCTCACCACGTCACTATTCAGACCGTGCTGATGCATCAGGCACCCTGGTTATATACTACAGCTAGATACTTATATGATTGAAACGTCGTTACAGTGTTTTGATCAATATTACAGGTTATCCCGAGTACACGTGTACGGGCAAGCTTTGCTTCGTTGCTTGTCGGTCAAGGAAGGGGATAATGGCGGTAAGGGAGGGTGGTATTGGTTAGTATTGTTGGTAGTAAAGAAGGGGATTTAAAACATGATGGGTCCTAATAGCAAATGCATTATTTGAATAAGTACACCGAGTTGCGTCGAAGTAATTGGAGTTTAGTTGTCCTCTTTCGGACATTTATGGATGATGCACACATTTTACGAACTTACGTCTGGTTGATTCTTTAGAAAAATTCTTAAGTACTCAAATGTAAAACCATGATTTGTTGTACATTACCAATGATAATTTTCAAATTTACCGCGCTGTAAAGTTTCAATTTTTTCCAAAATTGACAATGTATTTTTCTAACTTATAAAATAGTTATCGCGTAGGTAAATTTGTTAAATTTTTCTATATTGTGAATGAGTATATAAAAACTACTTAACTAAAAAAATCATCATCAACTAAGATCTGGTTATACACGATTATAAATACCAGAAATTTGAAAAAAACAAATATGTATGTATTATTGGGATCTAGAAGGACGGTGCTGTTTCTGGAATGGCTAAAGTACTTACTTTTTGTGCTAATTGATTTCAACTATATAGACTGACGTTGGAATAACAAATTACGAATCAATTAATCCAAACGATAAATAATTCAAATTTATTTAAGAATATTTTGAATTCAAGCTACAATTATAATATTAAAAAATTATTTTTAAAATAAGATCAAACCTACTATCAATATCATAACTTTGAAATGTAAAAAAAACAAAGATCTTTGTTTTCTAGCTTCGGGGACAAAGATTTTTCATTAGCAACAGTAACAGCTGTGGGAAATTAGACTGAAGCTGACTCGAAATCCATCATACTCAGTCCAAATCGAAACAAGATTTGGACTCCCAACATTTTCTATTTATTGGTATCTTCTTTCTTTGTGCACATTGACCCATGGGCCGCCCGATGCTTTAACATAACTACCATATGCGTCGCACATCACTAAGTTATCGAATTACCCTTGTGGAACAAACAATGTCGATAATATAATATATGCTCGGTTTTTATTTTACATTTCCATGTAAGATTTGCGATAATTTGTTGCTATTCCAAGTAGTGAATTAAATAATTTTGTAAGTGAGTGCTTGGTCAGTGGTTATTAATTTAGTTATTGTATATATAGCAGTGGATGTTTAAGAAAAAAACACTATTTTTTTCAAACCGACCTTAAGCAATCTGGTCGATACTCGTGGGTCAAACTCTTATCCTATCTTACGGGTCTAGGGTGTGTTGTATTTAAAAGTAGAGTAAGGGTTTGAATTTGGAAAAAGTTTATGTAGATCAAGACCCAAACCCTAGACATGCATCCATAAATGTGATTCTACTCTAATAGACCACAATTAGATTCATTTAGATAACATATAAATATTATTTTCTTCATAAATACTAAATTTTTAATATGAAAATAGGTAAATTTTCTTGTTTCTTTGCTTAAAATTAAAATTAGTATTTTATATGAATGTAACTTTTTAACATTTTAAAATTATTTTGTAAGTCAATAAATTCATAGATAAAGTATCAATCTAGAATTTGACCATGACAACCCTATTGGTCTTGGTTTGGAACCTTACATAAATAATCTGCAAGATCGAGGATAAATTTTGAGTCATTCATTCTAAGTTTAGATCTTACGAATTCTTGTCCTATCTTACAGATTGTCACCTCTAACCACGTTCCAACTCGTTCAACGGGTTGGAACTTGATTTATCTATTTTCAAATGTTAATTATTGTTTCAAGTAGGGATCTAGACGTGTGGGTTACCCTCTTACCTTACTCTACTGATCAACTGTTGAGTCTATGCTAGAGTAAGAGTATGAATCAACATTTAAAATTGGTGCACAGGTTTAGATAAGATTCATATAGACTGAAACCTATATCCAAAGGCCAGACTATGCTTATAGACCCATAAATAATACTCTATATTAATAGAGCCTGCATAGATCCATTTATACTAAAAATAATTACTGTCAGATCTCTGCTGTTTGACATATTCGACTCTCACCGTCCTTTGATAATCAATTAAAAACTCTCATAGATTTGTTTTATTATAGTCTCAGGTCTCTCGCTAAAGTCGGCAGTTTTTTTTTGTCATAAAAATGACAAAAATACTCTTGAGATCTTTGATGTTTTGGCATATTTGCTTCTCACCCTCTATTTTTTGACAATCGATTAAAAACTCTTTATATTTTTATTATACTCTCGGGCCCTTCGATGAAGTCAAAATTTTTTTCTCTATTTTATTGTCATAGAAATGACAAAAATAACTTTGAGAAAAAAAAAAGACCATCTCTTTTTCGAGATTCCCATCTTCAACCCTCTTGAAATCAAAAACTTTCAACTAAATATTAAAATCAACAAAAAAAGAACAAGATTAAACTAAAAAATCCAAGATTAAGAACACCCAGATCGATGAATATCTAGGTCAGTAAAAAAAACCCAGATCGAAAAACCCGGGAGACGACTAGTCGTCGTCGGCCTACTCCGTCACCACCTTCCCCTCTCCACGGAGTATATCTGGTCCCTCGAGGCCCCCGTCCGTCGAGTAGCTGAAACCCTACATCGCCGTCTCCAACCTCTCGCTCCCCTCCGACTACGCCATCGCAATCCAGCTTAAAGCCGGCTGCTACAGTCCAAATACTCTTCAGAACCACGCCTCTTTCGCCTTCAACAACTGTTATTGAAATTATTGAAATTCGGGAAATGGGTATTATTCATAAAGAAGGAATTTGCCTTAGGGTTTTAGGATTTTACCTGGAGCAGCGGGTGTGGTCGAGGCCTTCTCTTTGTTCTGCTCTGGTCGATTTTGCCTTAGGGTTTTAGGATTTTGCCTAAGTGGAGGAAGAGGAAGGAAATGCAGAGCTTGAGGAGGAAGGAGATGGATTTCTGTGTTCAACCTCCATTTTTTTCAAAGGAGGGAGAGAGAGGTTCGACCTCCATTTTTTCCTCAAAGAAATGGGTTTCTGTCTTCAACATCCATTTTCTAGGGGAATATTGCCTTGGGTTTTTGTTGGTTAATCTTGTTGGGCTTTTGCGTTCAATGTGGAAGGTTTGGAGATGATGAATTGAGATTGAAGATGAAATCGAACAAAAAGTAAGAGACAAATATGTTAAATACCAAAAGTTTCAGAGTAATTATCCCTTTATACTAACATATAACTATTATTTTTTTATAAATCTTATTACTTTCTATAACACTCGTAATGAAAAAAGATAAAATTATTAATTTCTCAGCTTAAAATAAACATTAGTTTTTTTATAGTGTTAAGTGTTGAAATACAAGTTATGTTAATGTGTCCACTTGTAAGACATGAATCTTATTTAAATCCTAAAAACTCTCAAAATCTGGATTAGAATCCTTACTACATGATCTAGAATAGAATATAGTCCTAGCTCTAAATTTAGGGTTTAAGTTTGAATTCTTATTAATTGTCACTCATGGTTTCAAGTTTTATTCAAGTAGAGAGACGAGTCTTAGTTTTTGTAAGAAAGTGCATCTCATAGGCCCTTTGCCTGTTGATATCAAAACAAGGAGGACGGATTGAGTAGGGGCTAATAAAAAGTTGTCCATAGGTGGAGACTAGATTTAGAGCCGTCAGATTCGATTTAAAAAAAAAATTACATCCAATGGTCAATAACCAATCAGGGGCATTTTTGACTTTTTAAACAAAAAACTAGGTTAAACCAATCATCTTTCTTCCTCTCCCACCCTCTCTTTCACTCATTAAAAAATCTCTCTCTCTCTCCTCTCTATCTCCCCAACCAAAGAACCACCCACCTCCGGCAAAGGAATCCAGAAAATGGGTCCCATGGTGTTGGCGACGGGTCTACTCCAGGTCAGGGAGGAAGGTGTTCTTTAGTTGGGTCAGGTCACGTGCTTTGCTCACGGTGGTCGAACGAGGACGTCGGATGTCGGGCCTACTCCGGGTCGGGGAGGAAGACGTACTCCAACTGTGGTGGTACGAGTGAGGGTCGACCCATCCCTGTTCAGATCTCCATGAGCCCACCTAATTAATTAGGACTTGTAGTGATATTGGTCTTCCGATGTAGTGATATTAGTTTTCGGATGTAGTGATATTGGTTTTCTACAGTAGTGATATTAGTTTTCGTGACCTCTTTTGTTTGGTTTGAGTATGTAATGATATTGGTTTTAGTCTGTAATAATATTGGTTTGAGTATGTATTGATGTTGGTTTAAGTCTGTATTGATGTTGATTTTAGTCTGTACTGATATTGGTTTGAGTATGTATTGATATTGGTTTTAGTCTCTAATGATATTAGTTTTAGTTTGTACTGATATTGGTTTGAGTATGTATTGATATTAGTTTTAGTCTTTAATGATATTAGTTTTAGTCTGTAGTGATATTAGTTTTAGTCTGTAATGATATTAGTTTTGAGTATGTACTGATATTGGTTTAAGTCTGAAATGTTATTGGTTTGAGTAAGTAATGCTATCGGTTCTAGTCTATAATGATATTAGTTTTCGAACGTAGTGATATTGGTTTTCGAACGTGGTGATATATTAGTTTTCGAATGTGTTGATATTGATTTTCGAATGTGGTAATATTAGTTTCCAAACATCGTGATATTGGTTTCCGAACGTAGTGATATTGGTTTTTCGAACGTAGTGATATTGGTTTCGAACGTAGTGATATTAGTTTCTGATGGTAGTGATATTGGTTTTCGAAAGTAATGATATTAGTTTCCAAACGCAGTGGTATTGGTTTCCGAACGTAGTAATATTGGTTTTCGAATTTAGTGATATTGATTTTCTATTGAATTTTTATTCTTTGGTTCTTTAAGTTTATTTAAAAAAATATGGTAGTTAGTAGGATTTTTGAAGTTCACAATAATTTAAAGAGAGAGAAAGAGTACATTCCTCTTTTCACGTGAGATTGATTTAAATTTTTTTTATCTTTTTAGTTTTTTCATAAAAAAGTGTGCCAGCTAATTTCTATCTCCTTTTTTATTTTTATTAGTTTTCTAATTTTATCTTTAACTACTTTATTAATACATAAATTGCCACAATCTCTGTTTTAGTCCCCAAAAGAAGCATTTGTCTTAGGATTCTCATCAGTCCACTACCCTTTTACACTGTAGAGCTGTAAAAATTATTTGTACTGTAAGAAACACACTGTATTACGAAATAAATATTAATCTGGACTAACCAACATTATACTAACATCTCTTTTGATAATATGTTCATGTCATTTTACTAAAATTAGCTTTATCACTCTCCATCTAACCTCAAAATTATACTAGTAATTGCAAATTAAATAGTCTTATGTCACGATTCATCTACCCAATCAAGATTATAGTTTATTTGTGTTACTATGTCTCATATCCAATCAGGATTAAATTAAATTTTCTACCACATCGCACTCTCCTTTCTCTGATGGCCTTTCAGAAAAACGCTACCATACTCGTAATTTTATAGGATCAAAATATTAATCTACTTAAATTGTATCCATATGACTGTAGTTCGAAACTTTAAGTTCGAAACTCCGAGTACTTTAGAACAATCTTGTACTAGTAGATTCTGCGCATATAATAGTATAGGTGGAATCATAATAATATTAAGGGATTTCTTTCCAATGGAATGATAAATTGATAATGTCACTCTACTCTTATATTCCACCATAAAGAAATACGTAAATTTAAAATATAATCGATTATCTTTAGCAAATATATTTTACATTGTATAATTAATTAATGGAAAATTACTCTCTGGTCCCTGTTATTTTGACACCTACATCTCGGGTCTCTAGGTTTCCAAAAATAATCTTGTACTCCCCCGTGCTTGGTTTTATTATACTCTCGGGCCCCTCGTTGATGCCATCCACTTATTTTTTTTTAATTTTGTCACAGAAATTACTTAAATACCCTTTTATAAGTAAATATAAAAAATGGGATTTCTCTCTCCTACCCTTCTCTCTCATCCCCTTCTCTTTTCTGGCAGTCGGAGACCACCACCAGTGCCACCCGCTCTTCCACGTCTTCACCCTCTTAGACTTCGACACCCTCGCGTCCATCTCCCCTCCCGTCCAATCGGTGGTCTCCGGCACCCTCCCCTCCTTCTCCTTGGAGTCCCGCCTCGGGAGACAGAGAGAGAGAGGCTTACAGCCTCGATTTGCTGGAGGGCGAGGGCGGCAACCTTCTGATCCTTCTCATTGGCGGCGTTCTCCTTGCGCACGTTGGCGATGTGGCATTCGGTGACCTGGTCCTGGAGAAGGTGTTAAGTTGCAGCCCGATTACGTGGCGGTCCCTGGAGAAGATTACGGCTGCTTTCTCCATCAGTTGCTTCCCAGCTCGGAGGAGGAGCTGGACAAACCATTCGACTTCTATCTAACGAATGAACTTGGTTAAGATAATAAAATAGAGCAGATTAGAGGACATGTTGCTTACCTCAGTTATGGTTGGTGTTAGAAGGTTAGGGCTGCGCAAGGAGAACGCCGGTAATGGTTAGGGAAAATCTTTGCAAACCCTAATAATATTGAATCGATTGATCATCTCTATTTTTTCTCTAGAATAATTCTCCTCTTGATCGGAGACACTGTTTTCCAGAGTTGGAATTTTTTTGGCAGGATAAGTTGGTCGCAGTTTGCTGGAAAAGATGATCGGAGCCTTGGTTTGGCCAAAAATTTGGCCGGAGTTCGCCGAAAAAGATGTGGTTTGGCTGGCCATGGGTGCAAAAGTTATTTTAAATATAAAATAACATAAAATGACTGATGACGTGCACGAGGTACCCGAGAGTATAATAAAATCAAACACGGGAGACTATAAGATCTTTTTTTGGAAACCTAGGGACCTGAGAGGTAGGTGTCAAAATACCAGGGACCATAAGGTAATTTGCCCACTAATTAATTATGAAAAAAATTCCCCCGTAGCTTGTCTGAGATGGAGCCCACAGTAACGCGTCGCACGTTAATACGCCCGCGCTTTGCCCAATAGGTGCGCCGCCCGAAGCAAAAGCAGTCAAAAGGAAGATTTCGGTTTCTGTTTTAAAAGACCCTAAAATTGGAGGGAAAGCTTTTGTTCTCCCCGCCATGTGTCGACGCTTTATTGGTTGACGAACGATCTAGGGGCAACGACAGCTGGCGGTTGCCGTACGAGAGATAGAAAACAGGTCGGGTACAAGTTTTAGCGGGTCCCGGCCGGCCGGTTGTTTTTACCGGGTGGTCACAAATTTTTTTTACTTTTTCATATTTAGAGTTATTAGCGATTGAAAATTAAATTTATTCGATTAACAACTCTTTCGGATGCAACCTTATCATATTTCTATTTGCGACAGCTCATGAAGATATATAATTTTTTCCAGCCCGTAGCTAATTAATTCTTTGCAACCTATTCATCAGTGTAACGTGACTTATTGGGAAGGGAATGAATGGGTACCATCTAAAAACAAAAGTAATTAATAAAACGAAGCCGGGCGGGATCGACATAAATGGGAAGGTTGGAGTTATTAGACGCGAAGTTACATTATGTGAGAGGACACCGGCAAAGTTTGAATAAGAGCGAAGGAAAATGAAAAGAGTTAGCTGGTGACAGAGGCAACCCAAACTTTTTTTTTTGAGAAAACAAATATATTTTATTAAAATTAGGTCAGAAAGTCAGCATACAAAAGAATATTCAAATTCATAGGAGGAAGAAAAATTTAGTCTCTAGGAAGAGAAACTAGTCTAGTGAATTTACATACCCAATCAGCCACTGGTTTTACAAACAGTCGATAAGACTAATATTACAAAGAGGTAAAAGTTTGAGTTCATTCCTAAGGTCCAGGACAAGAGTCTCAACTTGCCAATTGATGTGTGGCGAAGGATCAATCAAGAATGTATGAGCAAGTCGGCAATCCGTTTCAAAGATGACCAGCGAACTGCTGTAGTTGGAGCACACATACTGGAGGGCAAGTTGTATTGCCCTAATCTCAGCTTCGAGTGGCGAAGAAGCTTTGATAAGTAATATCTGACCAGAAACGAGCTGGCCCTCTGAGTTTCTAACAACGGATGCCAGGCCCGAAAAGAAAGAGTCTCCAATCCAGGAGGCATCAACGTTGATCTTCAAGGTTCCTTTCGCAGGAGCGCACCAAGAAGACTGATTTTGTTGTTCAACAACTTCAAGTCTGCAACTAGTACCTGTAGATAGCAAAAATTCAGAACATAAATGGGAAGCTTGTGATGCAGTAGTAATAGGATCAGGTTCTAAATATTCAAAAAGAAACTTATTCCTAGCATTCCAAATACCCCAACATGTATAAGCGGCTAAGAAAGTAAGATCTGATACATTCCGAGCTGACATAATTTTAAACAACATTCTCAACCAAGCAGAGAAATCATGATGGATATTTGAGTCAAAACGAAAACCAACAGAACTACAATGACATGTAGCTCTAGCATGAGGGCATTCAAAAAGGACATGCACAATTGACTCAACAAAAGTATTGCAAACACTGCATAAAGGAGTAGGTTTAAGGATCCTCCTGTGCAAATTTTGAGCTGTTGGCAGTCCATTCCTGTCAGCTCTCCACACCAAGTTTTTGATTCTTGGATGAACCTTCATCTTCCAAAGGGGATCCCATATACCTGGATCAAAAGGTGAGAAGTTAGCGCTAGGAGGAAATTTAAGTCCAAGCCAGAAGAGGATTGATTCTGAGATCTCAGGACTTGATATTTGAAGGTAAAAATTGTTGTTTGACTCAAAATGAACACAACTACATGTGGTTTTAAAATGTTTGATAGAGTGATAGAGATTTCGAGGATTTTTTTTATAGAAAGCACACGACAAGTTTCCTGCAACTAATTGTATCCAATGGTATGACACGAAGAATGTGCTCGAGAATGGGTTGGAATTGTGGAAATGTTCAATGGAGTGCTTTGCGGTTTGAATTCCGAAGCGGCGTTGCCTAGCTTTCCTTGTTTGAGCCCAAAAGCAATGACGAATGCGAACGGTAATTTGCAAGGTTCTTTGGGTTGCAAGGTAAGATCCAGATGGTAATTTATTACTAATGAGGATGAGGTTCCTTTGCCCGGGAGGGCCATGCCTTCTGAGACTCCGTCTCAAACTCCTCCATCTAGTTCTCTTGGATCGGGAAAGAGTGTTGTGGCAGAGTCGGCCTCTAATTCGCCAGCTACGATTGAGGCTAGGTGGGCGGCGTATGTTGTAACAGGTGGTGTTCTGCCTATGAAATCCTAAACACTAAATGAATTTTTATGCAAAATAAGTATATTTTTTGCAAAATTATATTATGAAAATGAGTTTATAAATAAGATTGTTCACACTTCGATAATTAGCATGATGATGAGAAAAGTAGCTTGGATATCATGTTTTGATTCTTGGATGAACCTTCATCTTTCAAAGGGGATCCCATATACCTGGATAAAAAGGTGAGAAGTTAGCGCTAGGTGGAAGATTTAAGTCCAAGCCAGAAGAGGATTGATTCTGAGATTTCAGGACTTGATATTTGAAGGTAAAAATTGTTGTTTGACTTAGCACACAACTACATGTGATTTTAAAATGTTTGATAGAGTGATAGAGATTTTGAGGATTTTTTTTTATAGAGAGCACACGAAAAGTTTCCTGCAACTAATTGTATCCAATGGTATGACATGGAGAATGTGCTCGAGAATGGGAGTTTTGAAATTGCAGAAATGTTCAAGGGAGCGCTTTGCAGTTTGAATTCCGAGGCGGCATTGCCTAGCTTTCCTCGTTTGAGCCCAAAAGCAATGACGACTGCAAACGGTGATTTGCAAGGTTCTTTGGGTTGTAAGGTAAGATCCAGATGGTCGTTTATTACTAACGAGGATGAGGTTCCTTTGCCCGGGAGGGCCATGCCTTCTGAGACTCCGTCTCAAACTCCTCTATCTTGTTCTCCTGGATTGGGGAAGAGTGTTGTGGCAGAGTCGGCCTCTAATTCACTAGCTACGATTGAGGCTAGGTGGGCGGCGTATGTTGTAACAGGTGGTGTTCTGCCTAAAAGGAATTCGAGCAAGAAGAGTGCGGCTAAGGCTCCAAGAGCACAGGACTAAAGCCGGGTTTTCTTGGCTAGGGGATTCTAGGCTCGGGTTCGAGGCAACCAGTTTTACAGGATCTTTTACCGTCCTTACTGGGTCCAGCTTCTGCTTTGCCATCTACGAAACCACTGCCGATCTCGTGTTTGAAGGAAAATGAGGTAATGAGGGGTTTCAGACACTGATGATCCTTCGATGTTATTCATGTCGAAGATGGTTAAGATAAAAATTTCGGGTTGGAGTTATATGTCAGGGGTTATCGTAGGGTTTAATTTTTGGTTGTTCTATGTAATTAGATTGGAGTATTTCATAGTGGAAATAACTATAACAATTTTGACCGTCAGGATAGGGCCTTTTCCTATGGAGTACTCTTTTTATAACACAATTAATTCACGCAAAATTTTATCACTTAAAGTTTTAACGAGACTGGAAGTCGCATTCATGTAAGAAAAAATTCGATTCTAGGTAGGTTGTAAATATTATCATTAATAAAATCTACTTATATAAAAAAGTTATAGATATTTCTTTAATTTGACATCCAACTATATGAGTTTTTTTGCAAAAATACTCATAAGTATTATTAAGTTTAAACTTTTAAAATAAATAAAAAGATTACATGAGCGGATGATAAATTTTTTTAGATTTTTTTCTCAAAAAAATTAAATTAATATTTTTTTAAATATAATTAAGAGTATTTATGTCCAAAAATATTATTGAAACAATGGGTCAATTGGTCAAATATTTTGAAAACACAAAATAATAATGTACAAATGAGTCAAATAAGAAAATAAATAATAAATAAGACCTTCTAAAAAAAGAGTCAAATAAGAAAATACTAAATTGGACTTTTAATATTTTAGAACGATAACAAAATTTTTATAACGTTGTATTAGGTTATGTAGGATGATCATGTGTACTGAAGTTTCAAACGGAAGAAACGATGGAGTGGCGTAGGATGATCGGTAATTGAAAGGAGTGGGGTCAGTGGTCTCAGTGGGCTAAGTCGGCCAGGTTAAATTTTTTGTGTGGGTCCCTCCATGGTCCACTACGGTGTTCGAAGACCAGTTGAAAACGCGAACGAACCTTTTTTTTTTGTCCAAAACGCCAGTGGGTGGGTTAGCGTGGGATGGAAATGGTTTAACCAATCCATTGTTATTGCAATTTGCACATGCTTAATGTTTTGGGAGTCCGTAATTTTCCTCGTTGTTTCTCGCCTTTCTATGAAACCCTAAACACTAAATGAATTTTTATTCAAAATAAGTATATTTTTTGCAAAATTATATTATGAAAATGAGTTTATAAATAAGATTATTTCCACTTCGACAATTAGTACGAAGATGAGAAAAATAGCTTGGATATCATGTTTTTTCTAAAGTCATAGACCGACAAAAATATGTTCCATTTTGTTGAGTTATGGAGCCTAAAAGTACTTGCAGGTTGGATGATCGAAAGAAGATCACACGCATCAATACTGGCACATGCCAACTCACCTAGTGCGTGTCAAGCGAGCATGTGAACGACCTAGCGACCGCCAGGAGGCCAGCGATCGCTAGAAAGGAGTTACAGAATGTTCAAGAGCAGATGGCCTAGCGAATTAGCGACCACGAGCCCGTCTTACCCGACCTTAAAAGTTTCTTGTTTTTATTATTTAGGATTCTCCAGCCAAATTAGGGTTGGTTATATATATATAAAATAAATTGTCTAGCTGATTAGTTTCCGGCCAAGAGGCTTGTTTTATGGCTTATACATTTAACGGATTTCAATAGGGCAATTAATTTCCGATATGGTAAAGTTGCCAACCAAGTCAACTATCACGTAACGTAACGTTTGAGGGTCTCCCAATTCATATTTATCTTGTAGAAGTAGAACAATGATATAAAGAAACTGGAAAATTTAGGCGCCGAATTCATTTTTATTCGTAAACATTTTTTTTTGGGTGGAATGTTCGTAAACATGTTTGGCGCAAAAGAGCAGATGTTTTCGTATCATCAAATCGGCGTAATAACTGCGTATATTTAGGACTACAATATAATGTGGTCGCCTCGGAATAAATTCTACCATATATGAAAACACATGTTATTTTTGTTTTAATATAAATAATTATTTCAAAAATTAAAATGTAAGAATAAAAGGAGTTTTGCCAAAAGGTAAGGCCAATGCAAGATTTGCCAAAGTGAAATAAATCTCACTAAAACTTTGGAGAAAACAAAATACACAAACAAAAGTCGTCAAATTAATTCCTGGACAAATAGCAATTTAAAAAAAATACTGAGCAAAAAAGTGTCATCGCCCCAAGGACGAATAAAATTAAAAAAAGGCAAAAAACAAACGGGCAATACAAAATCCATTGCCAGGAAGCAATATCTGAAGGGCATTGTTGTCTTTTCCTCATCACAGATTTTCAGGCCATCCCTTTTCTTCCGCGAATTAAAAAACCCCCTCCCAAAGTTCATCGCGAGCAATGAACCCGCCCCGGGTTTATTCAAGGGAGAGAAAACTAGAGAGAGGAAGGTAGAGAGAGAAATTTAAACAAGACACCAACACATGAACAGATTGTCTTAACCCAGAACATCTTCCCCTGCCGGAGGAAAAACCAGCACTTATTTTTATTTTCTCCCAAAAAAGGCGCTTATTGTATTCCTTTTTATTACCGATGCGGCGAGGGAGGGTAACCGGCGGCGGTGCGAGGGATCCGGCGGAGCCGAGACAGATCGGAGGGTCGTCGGCGACGGAGGTCAGGTTCCGGGGTGTGAGGAAGCGGCCATGGGGCCGGTACGCGGCGGAGATTAGGGATCCCTGGAAGAAGACGCGCGTGTGGCTCGGGACGTTTGATTCCGCCGAGGACGCCGCGCGTGCCTACGACGCGGCGGCGAGGTCGCTGCGTGGGGCCAAGGCCAAGACCAACTTCCCTCATCCTCCTTTGGCCTTCAACCACGCGGTCTCCTTCGAGGAGGGGGAGAATTACGAGAACGCCGACCCGGCCCGCGGGTTCTGCAAGTTCGACCCAGGCCGGGCCGCCGCCCGGCCCACCTCCAGTGGGATGAGCAGCACGGTGGAGTCGTTCAGCGGGCCTAGGGTTAGCTACCCTCCGCCGAACAGGGGGAGCCGGAAGGCGGCGGCAGTTCCGCCGGCGGGGGACTGCCACAGCGATTGCGATTCGTCGTCGTCAGTTGTCGACGGCGGGGAGGAAGATGACTACGTGTTGACCTCGGCGTTCAGGAAGGCGCTGCCGTTCGATCTGAACTTCCCGCCGCCGGAAGCGGATCCCGCCGGCGCCGGGGACGGGTTGCTGCTCTCCACCGCGTTGTGCCTCTGATTGGAGCGGTCATGTTCCCTTTTTCAAAATTTCCTTCCTTTTTTTCATTAAAGATGGAAACTTTAGGGTGTCCTCTAGGTGGGTATTTGAGGAGAAAATCTGGGTTTCACTTTTTTTGTGGGTTTATTTTCTGTCATGTGTATCATTATCATTATAAATCTGGAAAAAAAGGAGGAAACCCTACTTGGTACTTGTTAGATTTCTACGAAGAAGTGTAGATTAGAGTACTACTCTATTGGGAGCCGAGTGTTGAGAGAGATCCTGTTGAAGGAAGAGGAAGAGAGGGTCAAGGAAATGAAAGGGGCGTCCTTGATCAACTTGATGAGGCTTTCCAGAGGAAGAATTGTTGTCTGTATTTGTTTCAATTTAGATGGGATTAGAACAAGGGTGACAGAGTTGGATCTGATAATCCTCCATTACCCTCAAATCCTTCGCTTTCTTCTTTCGCTTTCTTGTTGTTGTACAAAAGACAATGATCCTTATTTAACAAAAAATAATAGTTCTGATTCTAAGCATATACTTGTTTCTTCAATATCTGCGGGATGCTTGTATGACGATTCCTTGCTGTTCCTAGATTCATCTGCATGTTATCCGGGTTTATGCTGCGTAACGCCTGCAGTAGAACTCGTCTTTCCTATGCATTGTTTCATAATGCTTGTTAAGGGGCGCAGCTGGTTGCTTGTATGCCGATTCGTTGCTGTTCCTATACGTATTTGCATGTTATCCAGGCGCTACGCCTGCAGTTGAACTCGCCATTCCTATACATTCTTTCACAATGCTTGCTATTCTTAACTGATGTGTATCTTGTTTCTTGTCATAGATCGGATCTATATTGCGGAGACGTCCGAGTTTTTTGTATTAAGAAACTCGGACGTCTCCGATGCTGCTTTCATTTCGGAGCAATACCCTGTATGCACTGTTCTTCGTAGATTCATAGCCTGTTGGCAATTTCCATGATGAGAGAGGATGGGCGGTACTGATCTAGTGCAGGAGGTGCGATAGGAAGAGGGAGGAAGAAGGGTATGGGACGCTAGATGATGAGGTTTTTGATAAGACCATTTATTGCACATGTGATGTGGAGGTCTTTTTGTACCAATAATTCTCCATCTTCCTCACTGACCTAATGCTTCCATAGTATTCTCTCATGGTTGAGGTTTTTTTTTGGAAATGGTGGGATCCAACCTCTATATAAATACGAAAATAAATACAAGTAAAACAGTGATGGCAAGCTATCCGTGATCCTGCCCTGGATTAAAGAAGTTCACCATATAATTAGCTGTAAAAAAAAGTGATGTGAATTGATCTGTAAATTCTGCATAGTAATTGGATTGCTCATTGGATTCTCTTTGCCCATATTTAACTTTGCACTTTCTTTCACCATAATGCTGGTGGACAAAAGGCTTTACCTCCCTTGCACATGGTTGAATGACAATTAACGTCCGTTTTGTTTCCAATTATAATTGGCTTTTTTTTTAAAAAAAAAACTTTACCCTCTGTGTTCGTCCCGCTAGGTGAGCCTCCTATTGCTTTAATCCAGAAGTGTGAAGAACAAGGGAATGGTCCTCTATGTGTGTGGTTAATGAGCAAATTATCTACCGACTCATGTATAGTCTGATTGATACAATGTCAGTTCTTAAGCATGAGATTGTAGAATCAAATCACGAAAATCTCACCCAAAAAAATAGCAAATTGTCTCATGGGGTCTTGCGTATATTTTTAGTGCACTAAAGCGTGGACGACGAATCTATTTCCTAGCCCATTTTAAGGGCCAGTAATTGGATGCGTCATTTGGTATGGGGTCAGTGGGAGAGAGGTCTTGTTGGTGGTGGTGGGCTGCTTTCACCATCAATTTTTTTTTCCGAAATCTCATGATATTAAATTATATACAAATATCTAATCTAAATTTGAATCGAGAATGATCTCAAACAGTATATCAAAAATTTTGAGTTGATGTCACTTTGTTTTGGCGTTTGGGAACGGAATTTGTTATAATCATGCAAGTTCTTGGCTACAAGCTACGTTTTGCTCAGGGAGCCAAACATCTTCATCACCCACTTAGCTGCAATTGCTTTTGTGGACTGGAAAAGTAAAATATTTGCACACCGAAATTGAGTGGAGAGAGAGGGAGAGAGGATGTCTGGCTCTCTCTCTTTAATATTATTTTCTTTCCAATTTTGCCCTTTTAATGGAAACCCAGTACGGATTAGGGTAGATTCCATGACATTTGCTGGGGTAAAACGGAAAGTGTCATTTTTAAAACTATTATCTGCCCAAAATAAATATTCAGCAGAAACGGTAAAACCTCAATAATATGATCTTCTTTAAAAATGATAACTTTTTAAATTTATATGAAGTCTCGGTTCCGAGTTGAGACCAATATTAAAATTTAATAATTTGTCTATCGAAATAATTAATATTTTTAGAAAATATTATTGCAAAATCTCCGTCACAATTTTTGCATAAAGTGATATTTTTTAATAAATACATATTATTTTATATACTTTGCCAATTTGAAAAATATTTTAAGATGCTAGTTTGTGCTAGATTTATTTATTTATTTGATAACTTTTACATCATCATTCATCTTTGAATTGTCTTCAAATGATCCTTGTGGCCGTCTTTTTTTTGTAAAAAATATATTTCAAACGAGTGTAGCATTTGAATAATGCTATAAGCCGAGATTATAGGCATCTCTTGACTATTATCACCATCTACCTTAGTTGCACTTTTATTTGATTGATTCAGAATTGTATCAACAATACCTTGTTCGGTTGGAGTGTAGCTCATCTCTTACTCACCAAAAAATCAAGTGACTAACATTGAGTAATTCTGCAGTGCGACGAACAGTATGGGATATCATATATTTGGTGACCTTGAGATTATGCTTATCCTCAGGCCATTGCTGAAGACTGTTCTCACTCACCATAGAATTATTTTTTTTGTATTGACATATTTTTTGCTAATCTTGACGGTCATGGTGACACCAAGAAATTGTTTAGGAGCCATATGTATAGTCACTATTAATAAATTTAGAAAAATTTATCCTAATTTACAAGTATTTTTTGGATGAAAGTTTTATCATAATAAATTATTTGAAAATTAAAAAATTATCAAAATTTTCTATGATATAACAACAAGTGTGATTGTTATTAATATAATTTTTGGTGAGTTGAATGTGGTCAAAGAAATAAATGTAACTTATTTATAAATTTTTGGTTGCTTGGATAAAGATAAAATATTTTTTTAAATAAAAAATATAAATTTTATAACTTTTCTAAAGTGATAATTTTCTTTAACCATAACAATATCACTTTAGAGATGTTATTTTAGAGATGTTATAGTGTATGCCCTTTGGCTCATGTCAATAACAAATCGCTACTCACTTATGCTTTAGGTCTCAGCCAAAAGAGCACTTAAATTGTAAGGTAAATACTCACGAGTATTTAAATACTCACTTGTCCAACTATTTCAGGCTGGAGTCGAAGAAATTTTGAAAAGTGACAAAAATTTTCCAACAATTATTTAACAATATAACGTTTTCAAAAACACGATCTCGAGAACTCTTGATTAATCTTATACAAAATAATACTATTTCTTATCTATAATGGAAAACAGAGAGAGAATTTGCCAAAGGAATTATAATCCAATGGCCTTTTAGGAGGATTTTTGCACTTCAATAGAAAGTCCGCCATTCAAATTCTGATATATATTATAGTATAAAAATTTATCTTTAAAAAAAATAGAGAGAGGATTTTATATGTAGCATGTATACTCGTTTTTTTGGGTTAAAATAATAGAATAACGTTGTCAAACAACAGTGGTTTGTCTCCTCCTACCAACAGGAGGTCGTGGTTTGCTACCATTATGTTATTGAGTTCGTATTTCTTCATTTGTGTGCAAGCTGCAACCGGGGGCAGATTTGGTAGAGACTGGGGTAGTTTCTACTCATGGAGACTAACTCAAACCAATATCAATTTACATGTAAATTAATATTACTTCACATGCAAACAAATATCACTTCATATGTAAACCAGCGTCTTGGAAACCAATATCACTTCACATGCAAACCAATATCACTTGATAGGTTATTGACCATCAGATTTAAAGATAATCAAATCTGACAGCCTAAAATATAGTCCCCACCTGTAGACAAATTTTTTTTAGTCCCCACTCAACCTGGTCTCGCTGAGACCCATATGTTGGCATTGCGAACGTGTTTATGGGCATCGATATTGTAAGGATGTAAAAAAAATAGTTGTGTAGACAGAGGCCAAATTTGATAGCCGTCCAGTTATGAGCAGAAAGCAATTTTAAGTTTGAACTGTAGCCAACTCTGGATAAATAAAAAGAAAGATGAGCAGTGGTCAGCTTTTGGGCGATAATCACTCGCATTTTCTGACGATTCAACGACAGGTGGAGCTTTAATTAAAGGTTAGTCACTTAGACCATGTACATCAGGGGCCGAGCCGAGCGCTCGGCCCAATATTTAATCAATTTTTTTTTAAAAAGGTGGCTATTGATTTCCGCTCGACCGAGCGGATTGGCTGATTTTTTTTTAAATTATCTAACTATTTAGTTATTTTTACTTGGCATAATATTATTCGTAAAAATAGATTTATTCGGATAAAATTTTTGTGGTTAGCTTATCTTTAGCAATAAATTTAAAAAATAATTTAATTTTTGATCTCTATAAATAGAGTCAAATGTTAACATATTTTCATATACCATATAAAATTCTCTATTCTTTCACTACATAATCACAATTTATAAATTATTTTTATCTAATTTAGTATTCTAATTTTTGCTTTTGTAATTTTATGACTTAATCACAATATTTAATCGTGTTATTGAAAATATAATTATTTTCGTAATATATAATTTTAATCTAAACTAATTAAAGTAGATAATATGTGGATGAGAGAGAAATTAATTATTTATTCTGTGAACTAGGTTGCTAATATGGGTAGAAAATATGTAAGTAGATTGGATTGGATAGAAATTGGGTATGAAAGAGAGAAAAATTAATAATTTATTCTGTGACCTACATTAGATGGATTGCTGATGTGGGTAGTCTTAGTCCGTTCACATTCTACGACACGAGGTTGGGTGATTAAGGCATTAAGCATTCCTCAATGTCTTTTTAGTTAAACATGGCCGAATTTTTTTTTGGGGTGGAATGCCGAATGTAAGTTTAGCGCAAGAGTATATCCGAAAAGATTGAAACGCCATAATTAAGACATAATAATTAAAAAAAAAGCTTTTCTCGTTACTCAATTTTTTCATAAATATATGCCGTAGACTATGTTTATTGGCAATCGGTGCCGACCGGTTGTCCATATAAGACAAAAAAATAAAAAAATAAACGAAAAAATGGTGGTAGTATCATGATCTTGTTGGTTATCCAACCTAGGTTGTGACCCATTTTGGTAGAGGATATTTATAAGTGACGCGTTTTAATTGGTAGCAAGGTGAAATTAAATTATAGTTAGTGATTTAATTTTAGGTTGGGTTAGTGTCTCTAGTAAAAGATAGAAAAATAAGAGTTACATTGAATTATTAAAATGTTGAGTTGTTGATAAAGATAGTCTTGTAATCCTTTAAAAGTTGGTCTTATGGCAAATATAAGGGTAAATAAGATTCATCATCATTAATCTTTTATAAATATTAACCTAAAATTTTATGTACTATCTTTGTCTATTCCATTGTTAACGATCTCATTGTATGATTATTCCGATCAATTGTGACCCAAAATTTCTCTGAGTAAATGGAAGAGCGAAAAATGTAGATCATCTTCCCTATATAATTTTACATTTTTTATCACTTGAAAGTATTGTTGAATCATTTTCTTGTATATTTTTTTGAGAGAATCATTTACTTGTAGGTATATCCATAATCTTCCTACCAGAAATCAATAATGAGAGAGCATGATATTTCTTTGATCGCAGAGGTAGCATGACCCATGTCAGTCGTCAGATGATGGCGACCTCTCTGTGGTAAACGGAATGGAATTGCTCTTCACAAATGTGGCCCGGATGTGTCTAAAGATATAAAATTTAAAGTGAACTTTTTTTTATAAAGTAAATTTTCATGCCTAATTACAACCTTGTCAGAGTTTAAATCTTGAATTTCTGTCAAATTATGTTACGATTTGTACCATTGAGTCAAATGGTATTTGACAAAAGTTTATTTTAATACCACGTAATTCGTCATTTGCACTCAACTATCTTATATTTCGGAATTATTTAATTAGGTGGCATATAGGTCATACTAACAACCAAGTTACATCAATTATCTTCTTTAAAAAAAAGAAAGTTACATCAATTAAACTTGTGCAGTGAAATGCACTTCAACCAAGATAAAAAAAAGAAGGAAGAAGAAGAATTGTGGCCCAGATACATTATTTTTTTGGAAAAATTTACTTTGGTATCCTGTAGTTTCAGTCATTTTTAATTTAGTACCTCATGAGTTTAGTTCGTCCCAATTGTCATCGCCACATTACATTTCTCTCTCCTAAATAGCGATAACGTGGCAAATTTTAAAAAATATTTTTAATAATAATTTAAAATTTCCCATGTCAATTGCAAAAAATTAAAGGAAGGTCATTCCATACAAAATCCATACAATCAAAGACAACTTCACTTGAAAAATCAAACACTGTCAATTGAAAAAAAAGAAAAGAACAATCATCCGACAAGATAAACAATGTTAGGTGGAGGGGTTCATGGGAGAGGTAGGATTCAAGAGAATCTAATACAATGAAGGTCAAGGGAGGTATAGGGTTCAAGGAAGGGCAAGAAGGTGGAGGGGTTCGTGGAATGTGGAGGGGTTCGTGAGAATCTGAAACAATGTTAGGTTTAGGTTTTTAAATTAGGGTTAGAAAAGTTTATTGTTTTTTAAGTTTGTCACGTCATTGTCGGTTAGGATAGAAAAATACGACGTGGAATTGTTGTGGCCATGATGTGAATAGTTTGGTTGGATAAATTAACTCTGGTCAAAAATTTGTCACCAAAGGTATAACTTTTAAAAACCTTCGATACCAAAGTGAACAAAAATAAACGACAAAGTACTAAGTTAAAAATGCATAAAACTACAGGGTACTTAGGTGAAGTTTTCTCTAAATTTTTCTGGGTGCAACTTTTATCGATGGTTCTGTTGGGCTTTTTAATCGGGCCTTTAATTATATGCTAAGCTTATTGGGCCTACAATCCCCTTCCCGTAAAATGCCGAGTTGGAAGCATTTAGACTATCTTTATTGGATCCGCTCGTCCAATAATTAATTAATTTTTCTTACTATTCAATCCAACCCTATCTTTTATCATCTTTAATGGTCATCTCATCCAATCCGCTCACCTAATAAATAATTAATTTCTCTCTCATCAAACTACTATCCAATCCAATTCAATCTTTTATCTTCTTTATTAGTGATCTCATCCAATCCGCTCATCAAATAAATAATTAATTTCTCTTTCATCCACATATTATCTATAATTTAACTTATGTTTACATATAAATTACAGTAAATCTATAAAATTATGCGTCCATAATTATAACAAGAAAATAGTTAAAATAAAATAATAAAATAATAAAATTAAGATTACAAAAGTTAGAATACAAAATTAGAAAGAAATAAATCGAGTTACAAATGGATTCGTGAAATGATAAATTACGAATTCAGAAAATAGAAATTACATATTTAATTACTAGTACAAAAAATTTGCCTCATATGCTTAATCAAATCATTTTAAGAACATTATGTGCTTCTTTATTTCAGAGTTGTTCTCTATTAGTCATATAATAGGATAGGTCTCCAATGCATTCAGTAGAGAACTGAAAAGCTTCTTCGTCGTCTTCTTCTTGTTCTCAATTTTTTCTTCTTGTAGGTCTATCATTAAAAAATTATGTCGGATCATAATAGCGGATGTATGTGTCTCGTTCATCTTCAACTATCATATTGTGCATGATGATACAAGCCATCATAATTCTTCCCATTAAGATATTGTCCCAAACAAGACATGGGCATCGAAGAAATGTAAAACGAGCATGTAGAACTCGAAATGTTCACTCGACATCCTTTCTAACAGCCTATTGATGTTCAGCGAATAACTTGTGCTTTCAGAATTGTAGAGATTTAATCGACTTGACAAATACATCCCATAAAGGATATATCCCATCAGTGAGATAATATGCTCTATCATTTTCGTGACGGTTTATGATGTAACTCACCTTTGGTGCTTGACCTTCGAAAACATTACTAAAAACTGGAGACCGGTGGAGTATATTAATATCATTACATGTACCTGGTGTTCCAAAGAAAGCATGCCATATCTATAAATCATATGATGCAACATCTTCCAAAATAATTATTGGCTTTTCACTTCTTCCTGCATATTGTCCAGCCCATGCAGTAGGACAAGTAGTATGTGAAGGATAATGAAAAAGCCAATGTTGAAATGATAACTCTTTGGCTACGGGACAAGTATCATGTGAAGGATAGTGAAAAAGCCAAAGTTGAAACGACTTCAACTTCATTGTCTCTAGTGAGTCTTAATGCATGAATTTCTGCAGCAAAATCATTAGTAGATGAAGATTGTGATGCCTTACCTTTTCTTTCTTTTTTCTTTGCAGCCTCTCTACCTATGTGCCGAGACATTGTTGAAGATCTGCTCAATGAAGTTTCTGGGTGGGAGGGGATTGCATACTCTCCATCTTCAGTAGTCCTTGATCTTTTTGAGCTGCCACCACTTTCTTCATCATCATCTTCATTATCGGACCGGAAACGTGTTAAATCATGAACTAGTTTTAACTCATATTTTGGATGTTTACTCATAACTTTATTAAAATACAAACAAGTCATTAAACTTACTGCCACCCACTTCATAAATTGTGTGAGCTTCTTCTTTAACACCTTTCATGCTCATTCCACTTCTTTTTCGACCATATGCTTCTCGATAAGCAGCAACCTACTTGCTTGTATTTTTACTAAGTCATTTATGACGACCTTTGATTGCAGGCACATTTCTTTCGCCGATCTCTTCTACATTCTCTGCTTGAGCTTCATTTTACAAAATTTTTACTCGTTCCCATAACGAGATAACCTTTTAATTTTTTCCACGTATGTTATATTCACTAACAAAATAACACGACGACATTAGGGCCATATCTTCTTTCACATACCATCTTTGATTTTTTTGTCCCCTTTTCAGAATTTGGGTTTGCTTGCTGAATATCTTCGAACAAATTTCAAGAGATATTTTGTGAGGTTTGATGTTCATAGATCAAAATTTGAGAGAGATTCAACAAAAATTGGGAGTTTTGATAATACTCAGAATTGGAAAAAGTTGGAGAACTAAAATAAGATTAAAATAGTGGATAATTTGAGGAGTTAGGATTATTCGGATCCATAACAGAAATAATATAACTAAGCAATACAAAGAAATTACATAATGACAAGGAGCAGAAGTTTAGATTGCGTATCAAAATATGTCAATATTGAGCTTATAGAGAATTGAAAAATATTAATTTTTATATTTTTAATATTTATTTTTATCAAAAGATAATATTAATTATAATAACTAAACAAATAATATCCACTAGTATCTATTTTAATAAATTATATTGTGCCGCGTCTCATTAGGATTGGATTAAGAAAATAAATTGATCGCTATCGGCACTCGGCTGACCGAGCGAATCGCCCAAAATGCCCCACTTTTCTATTTTTTCTAATTTATGCTTTGTCCTTTTCTGGTGAGCGCACCCGATGCAGATAGTCTTAGAAGAAGACAATAGTTATGGGCCAACTTTTTCTAAAAAAATGATTATGGTAAATATTTCTTTCAATAAAAATCTAAAATTAAACTCTTACAACATGCGTTATATGATTCAATTTTGACGTTGTGTTGGTAAAAGTAAACAAAATAGAAATAACGTCCATTATACACCATGGGAGCCCGTAAAAATATATTAGAGTTTTTTTAAATTAATATTTGATAAATTAATAACCTCTTTAAGATAATAAAATTTTCCTTTTCCAAGTTAGACTTTTTATGTAAATTATTAATTTTGATAAATAATAACATAATATATTTTTTTGAATATCCTTATATAAATCTATTGATCTCATCAACATTATAAATTAATAATAGCACAAAATTACAGAGATAACTAGGATAATTTAGTAAAATATGACTATATTGTTGTTTGTCTTTTATTGAAATTTAAATAAAAAATGAATTTTATCTCAAATTTTTCTCCCGGAATCCAAAAGCTCTGGTGTGGTGTTCACTGCAACAAAAAATTATGAATGGTTGTCGACACTATTATTACTTTCTTTTGCCTAACCGGTTCTAATAATACAGTATCAACCTCAGCTTCATTCTCAACCGAATTTTCAATTATGGTTTCGATAATCTCTTCTGAGCTTTAGACCTCTAAACATGCTTCATCTTCACGAACTTGGATTGATTGGGGACTACATAAAAGTCGTTCCCACAGAGGGGATTCCGTTTGGGCCATCAGATGTGATTAAAAAAAATATCTTACAAATTCAATGGCCAAAATTTAATAACCTTTTTTCACAAGGGCAAACTCGGTATTTGATACAATACCCTTTCCCTATTATGCGATTCTCTTTTTTTCTATTTTTTTGTTTTTTTCATTCCTCTGATATTGGTTTGCATGTGGGACGATATTGGTTTGCATGTGTGGCGATATTAGTTTGCATGTATTGTAAAATATTGGTTTGCATGTGTCGCAATATTGGTTTGCATGTGCAGCGATATTGGTTTGCATGTGCGGCAATATTGGTTTGCATGTGTCGCGATATTGGTTTGCATGTGCAGCGATATTGGTTTGCATGTGAAGTGATACTGATATCATACCTTTGTTATATGATAGGAGGTTGGGGAGTACTATTTTCGACAACGACGATGATGGCAATGAGGAGGATGATGAGGATCAAGAGGCTGAAGAGGATATTGTTGTAATGAAGTAAAATTGGTATTCATATGTTGTTGCAATAGTTTATAAGCGAAGTGATATTAGTATTCAATTGTTCCAGTAATAGTGTATAAGTGAAGTGATATTGGTTTTTATTTGTTCGAGTAATAATTTATAAGCGAAGTGATATTGGTATTCAATTATTCGGGTAATAGTTTATAAGCGAAGTGATATGGTTTCAGATTGTGGTCAGTTTGGTTTCAAATTGTTCTTAAAATATATCAATATCATTGACGTTGGAAAAACTAGTTTCATTAAACAATTCAAAGAATTCTAACCGTAGTACTCTTTTCCACCATTAAATAATTCAATTGACCATTGTCTCTTTTTTTCTATACTTAAAATAATTAAAAAGTCGCGCATAAAAAATCCAATCTCTTTCGACAAAATGAGTTCCATAAAAAATTTTAAGAAACCACGAAGCTAGAATGTGAAGAGTCCATTGAATTTTGGTCTGTATCCGTATTAAATTTGTGGTTCGCAAGGTTTTTGAAGTTTACAAGAATTTGAAGAGTCCTTCTTTTTTTGTTTGAATTGATTTCTATTAATTTTCCAATATTGTCCATAATTTAATTTTTATTACCTAGATTGTCAATCTCACCCCTTCTGATCTATTTCAATAGAGACAACCATTGTCTCCGCTGAATGCGGCCCCATTTTCACCTAGGTAATTCAATTCAATAGGTGATTGACATCTATTGTATTGCGTTAACCGAGGTCACTAATCATTGTTTAGTCCTTCAATATTTTTGGGATGGGTTGGACAATTATCTACCCCCAACAAAATTCTTCTACCATGCATTTTCAGATCAAGATAGCCAACGTATTCATCAAAAAGCACACTAGTCATCCATGCATTTCTCTAAGCACGATATTGACAATTCAAAGTTACTCAGATTCACAACATTCTTGAAGTAACGTGTGGCTTTCCATACTTACCAATAAATTTACCTTCGTAAATAAATTTAAGTTTGTTGAATATAAAATACCTCTTTCAATTAATAAATTATTAGTTTACCGATTAATTTAAAGATTCAGAAATCGAGAAAAAGTAATAGATATTTTTTTGAAAAGTAAGTTTTATTTATAATATTAGGGAGAAGAGGAGGAGAACTTGCGACAATAGTGTAATATTACCAAGTGGACGGCATCCAGAGAAATTGGAATTGTAATTAGCGAGGCAATCAATCGTATGCGGAGGAGGAATGAGAAGTAGAGGAAGAAGGCTGGTGGGGTCGTTGGGTCTCCCCCACGGGATCAAAAGGAAGGCTCTCAACTCATGGGCGGCCATCCAGGAGACCTACTTCTCCGCCAAGGTACCCAATTTCTTTGTCAAAGTTTGAATCTTTTTAGCAGAAAGGTGCCGACTTTAATGGAGTTTCTCTTTCCGGGTTGGTTTTTCCAGGATATATTTGAGAACCACAAGGTGGTTTTTACTGTTGGAACTTCGGTCGCTTCCGTTGCTACTGCTTGGGCCGGTGAGTATTCTATTCCAATTGGGAATTGTATTCACACTTAATTCGTTGTTGTTACTTGTGTTGCTGTTGGCATTACATTATTCTGTTGAAATGTCTGAACTTTTAAGCCGTGGAGGCGGTATTTCTGATGAATTCTTTAGAGTCAGCTTGTTGATCTTTATGGAATCGATTGGATTTGGATGATAGTTGTCCGGATCAGAGACTTTTGTTGGATTAACCGTGTAAGTAGGAACTTGATGTCTTAATGTGCAATCTTGGTTACTCAACCAGATATCGTGTAATAGTTAGCAGCTAAATCACTTTGTTAGTAGTTTGTCCCGTTAATCGGTCTGTTATTGTATCTACATTTTCTCTAATCACTTCTTTCGGGTATATTCTTTTTTTCGCTTAGTGAGCATCTTATAGTGAACATAAATGATCTGCAGGGTATACTTTACGCTACCATCACGAGACAAAAATTGAGCGCCGGCTTGAGTCTATTGAAAAAGCGGTGAGTCTCTGTCACGTACTGCACATAAATTCGTGTTTTGAATCTTCCCGTTGTTGATACTATATGTGGTACACTGCAAAACTTTTTAGCATCAATATGTAGGAGTCGCCGCCATACCTGTCCCCTTGATTCTGTAATTTGGGATTGAAACCAGAAACGAATTGGTGGCTTATTCTTTGGAAAGATAAGGTGTATCAACTTTAGCTTGAAAGAAATACGGATAGTGGCTCCTTCTTTCTAGTTTGAGCTCATCAGAGATGAATGGTTTATGTTCATGAACTGCTATGCTGTTAAGCTGTTTAGAACTTATTGGAACCAATGCCCATGTAATTCCGTTTTTCAACGGGACATGGTTTTGGAACGGTGAAAGCTTGCGATTTCTATGTTTGAACAACTTCAACTGAAAACTACCTAATTTTCTTAGAATTTCTAAGGCTAAATGATTTCAAGATACAATTGAGTGATTTCCTGGAAAGGTGCATGATTGAGTTCCAAATCTGAAAATTAGCGGGTTTCAAATCCATTGCCATTTTTGTTTTGCAGGTACAAACCAATACAGGACTAGAACATTCAGAACTCAGAAAGCTAGTTGATCCAGGAAGTTCCAGAGCTTCTGTCTTGTTTGCTACTGCTGCAACCACTTTTATCCTCGGGTTTGTTCCAAACTTCTCTTTCCTCTAGGCTTTCTTCAATCAAGTGACTGTTTACTGTTGCACAAGCCACGCGCCTCTATGTTTGCCGACTCTAGGTTTGCTTGCTTGTACACAAAAATAATGAATGCTTTCGCTAGCAATCACACTTTTTGTTTAATAGAACTGTGAAAGTTGACAAAGGATGAAAGAGAATGTCCAGCATTAGGCAGAAAAGGGTGATTGCAAAGTTTCCATCCTGCGTTACACGACCTTTGAATGACGTGAGAGGTGGATCTACATTCAATCAAGCAAATCTTCGATTCCCATAAAAATATCAGAAGATAACCCGGTTGTTTCTGCTCTTTGGCCATTCTTTTCAAATGGCTTGACATTTTGTAGTCATATAGTACTGAAATGCGGGCATTTGTCTTGAAACCCTTTTTTTTCACTCTTTCCTTTGGCTGGACTGCAGGTATGGCTTCGGTTGGCGAGGTGGAAGATGGTATGCAAATAGGAAGTTCAGAAAGGAGCAGCTGAAAATGCTTGGCCAAATAAATCCAAATAGGTGGCAGTTGTTGGGGAACATAAAAACTAGAGGGTTGCAATTCCAATCTATTAAGAGGCGATTGGCAAGATATAAAGCATCAAAGAACTCAGGCAACACATCAGAAAAGGCGCCCAAGGACGTTCCAGCAACAAATACTATCAAAACAGAGGCCTAAGATGTTCATCATCGGTCGAAATTCCTGGAGCAGACCCTCAATCCTGTCAATACTAGGTTACACAACATTCTGAAATAGTAGGAGGAAGGATAAATTTTGCGGAGCCTAATAGTTCTAGTGCCATAGTATTCATTGTACACCAGCTAACGTTGGAAATAAACAGAATCATCTTTTCGGTTTTGTTCGTAGTGAAGCTAGGTTTTCCAGTGCAGCAGTTGAATCTAGCTTTAGGTCAAAGAAGGCTGGTGCAACTGATAATGTTCCATAGTAATAATGTTCACGAACTTCAGCATCCATCAATGAAAACAATATGATTTCAGATGAAGTCTTTGGCTCGAACATCGGGCCATGACGATGTTCTGCAGCTACCTTTCGATTTCGTTATGTCTTTGCACGCACAAGGTCCCATCGAAATGTTCATCCTCATAATTCAACGGCTTTGTCTCATTTGGTTGTCTTGTGCCCTCTTTTTTATTGGGGCAGATACTATGCCATGATCCTTCCATACGAATTCAAGAACATGAATAAGGTAGCTGACAGGCTGTTGTAGTTGTTTCAGAAGTTTTACTACTGATATGCTGCAGTTTGGATCTATTCAATTCGACCCGGTCGATGATGCCAAGGAAATTGTCATCCGCGAAGCGGATCAAAATTCTCTCAGATGAGCCATTTCTTGCTCTTCGAATGACATTAAGACAAGCTACATGGGAAACATGAGTTGAAAGAATATGTGGAGATCCATTCTTTCCTTATAGGAGCCAAATCGAACTCGGACAATATTGGCTCATGCATAGTACTTGTCAGATAATACCTTACATTGAGATGCATCTTTGCATATACTTTTTGCTAAACAGTCTAAGCAACGGCATCTAGATCATTTAGACGCCTCATCTACATTCTGCTGGTATAAAAACTCGTAGCTTCTGATCGATAGACATATCCGTTGAAGATGGCGAATAACTTGGTCATACTAGTGACATTGGCACTTCTCTTGGGGTCTGCAGTTGCAACTAGGACTAGGTTGCTCTCGGTCTATGCTGGAAACAACACGGTGACAGAATCGTTATCGGGCGGTGATGGTATATGCAGCTCCCTGGTCGAGGGCCAAGGCTATGCTTGCGAAGAACATACAGTAATATCCTAACTGTTACTTTCAGAGTCCAATATTTTGTCTGATGCAATTGCTTTGATGTCAGGTCACAACAGAAGATGGTTACATTCTCAGCATGCAGAGAATAGGGCAGCCCGGGAAGAAAGCTGATGGACCGCCCGTTCTGTTACAACACGGGCTACTAATGGTGAGCAACTCTTGAAGGGATTTTGGCATGATGTTGATAGAAACAATAACTGGTTAATGTCTGATGGCAGGATGCAGTAACTTGGCTGTTATTACCCAAGGGCCAGTCATTAGCATCAGTGTTAGCGGACAACGACTTCGACGTGTGGCTCGTTAGTTCTCGGGGAACGAAATACAGTCTTGGCCATACATCTCTTGTTCCTAATGACAAAGTAGCTCAACTCTTTTTCCCTCCTTCCTACTTGCAGCAGCTACTAATTCTATGATTGCTTACATTAGCTATGAAAAATCATTCAATTTCTACTGCAGGAATATTGGGATTGGACATGGGATCAGCTGGCAGCTTATGATCTTCCGGCCACATTCATCTATGTGAATGGTCAAACAGGACAGAAGCTACACTATGTTGGACATTCACAGGTTGGCCTACCGATACAAAACCGCGTAAGGTCGTTTGCGCATACATTGACATCTTAATAACCATTCATCATCTTTTTTTTCCTTGTTTTTTATGCATTCAGGGAACTTTGATGGCTCTTGCTGCCTTCTCAAATAGCCAGCTGCTAAACATGTTGAGATCAGCCGCACTGCTTTGCCCGATTGCTTATGTCAATCAAATGACCTCTCCCGTTGCAAGAATTGCATCCGAGAACTTCCTTTCCGAGGTTAATACCTACTCGGCTTTGGCTTCGACCTCTTAAGTGATTTCAACAGAAGGGTACGGAACTGACTTCTGATGTTATGTCTTTTTGTATCAGACCCTGTACTGGCTGAATATTCACGAATTTAGCCCGACCGGGTAAATGTGCAACTCCTCTTGCTTCCCTTTCCTTTTCCAATGGTTTATTTTTGTTACAAATCGAACAATTTGGTGTCTTATTACAGGGAAGCCGTGTCCAAGCTCCTTAAACTTGTCTGCAAGGCGCCGGGTGTTGACTGCACCAAAATGTTGACTTACATCACAGGTTATACTCTATCCTGATACTGATCATCTGCTTCCAATTCCAAAACTTATGGATACCCTTTCTAGTACTGACCCGAAGCAACATCATCGACGATTTACAGGAGAGAATTGCTGCATAGATTCTTCAGTCATACACACCTTTCTCGAGCACGAGCCTCAATCATCAGCAACCAAGAACATGATCCATCTTGCTCAGAGTAAGTATCCGACTCGAGTAAGGCCAGACTACAAAGTAAGTATCTAACTCTTGTGTGCAGTGTTCAGGACAGGGACGATAGCCAAGTACCACTATGGCGACGAGGACTCGAACAAGAAGCACTACGGCCAAGCCACCCCTCCCGCGTACGACATGGGAAGCGTCCCGAACGACGTCCCTCTATTCCTGAGCTACGGAGGGGCCGACGCTCTTTCCGACGTGAAGCACTTGCTGGATGACCTCAAAGATCATCAAGGAGACAAGCTTGTGATCCAGTACAGGTCGGACTATGCACACGGAGACTATGTCATGGCTGCCAATGCCAAGCAGGACGTCTACGACCCTCTCATTGCTTTCTTTAGGCTTCAGTGACAATTCTGTTGCTGTCTCGTCTCTTGGTGTGATTTTTTATTTATTTTTTTAAGTAAAAACTTTTGTTGATCATCCCCTAAGTCGTCCTCGTCAAGAGAGAGAAACAGAATTTGTCTGTAGGGTCAGAAACTGTTACGTACCTCGAGGCAGGGCATTGAGATGGCCGTAACGACGTTACTGGCGTGGGCATTGAAGCGGCTGGAGCTGTTGAAGGCGGCGGAGAGGGCGTCCCAGTTGAGCGGGTCCTCCAGGTAGCGCATGAGGCTGGCGGCCCGGGCTGCGGTGGGGAGGATGACGACCATGGCATCGCGGAAAAGGGTGCTGTGGGCCCCGCCGGAGAGGAGGACGGCCTTGCAGCCGAGGTTTGTGCTGGCGACGAGGCAGCCCTCGGTGGTGGCCATGGGGACCCAGTGCTCCCTCCCGTCGAGCAGCAGCGGGCCCGCCACCCCCACCGGTGTCTGCACGTAGCCGACCGTCAGCTCGCAGTTCTGCCCCAGGATGGCCTGGTAGTCGAGCCCCTCCACAGGAAGACCCGAGAGCGACCGACCCGCTGTAACGCCTCCCGCCGGACATCCACCGCCCGGCGGCAGTCCCCAAGTCGGGACTCGAGGGCGTAGGACGGCATTGCGCCGGAGACCACGGACTGGACAACGCCCTCGAAGTCGTCGTCCCTGGGGGAGGGTTGTTCACAAGGGAGGTCGGTGTCACAGTCGGCCTTGGGGAGGTCTTCTTGGCGGAGGCGGAGGAGGGAGTGGAGAATGCCGAGGCCGTGGCCGGAGAAGATGAATGCAAGTGAGGCGATGAAGCCGATGATCGCGGAGATGTCGGAGGGGGCGAGTTTCGTACTCGGACCGTATTTTTTAAAACTATGCTTAATATCATTATTCGAAAGTTGCTGTCTCTACCAAACATACAGAACCATTGCCAGCAAATGACTCTTTTGCCTTAAAGATATACAGTGGGTATACATAATTTCTAACATTAACAGGCTAACAATAGTGACACCTTACTAACATTTTGACCTAATTTCTATTACAAAAACACCGCTTTTATTTATCAGATATAAAATTGGAAAATAAATCAGAAATGATTTTCAGAACAAAGGAAATTTTAAAATCTTCCTCACCTAATTTTTTTATAAGTAAAATTTTATTAATTAATAAATTATTTACTAGGGTGTAAAATTTTCTTTAAAAAAGCTACAACTACTTTGACTCGGTAAAATTTATTGAAAAAAAAATTATGAGAAAAAACACTATCCATAACACAATTCTACATTAAAACCATCCCCCTCCATCTCCTCATTCTCTCCCCTTGCTCATCATAAAGTATCTCGTACAACTCCGGTGTGTTCGTATCATATGGATCTTTCCTCAACACACGTTAATATTTTCACATCCGAATGCTCAAGCATTAACTTATCCTAATTAGTTGATCTGCTCCTATCCTAGGGATGTGAGATTGCCCATATCTAAAAATCTGTGATACAAAATAGATTGTTTTATACCAAAAAAAATTAGATTGTGCGACGTTACTTTTAGTTCAATGTATAACATTTTGGTTGACTTTTTTTAAATAAAGAATGCAATTTGTCGCTGTAATTTACCACAAGTACTACTATTAAGTTGAAGAGTTGTTCTATCAATAAAGAGAGTGAGTTTAATTAAAAAATTTTGACTTTGAATTTTTGAGAACGTAATAATGTAAAATTTTTGTTATAGTCCTATACAATCGATTCTGGATTAATTAAGTTAATAGGTTTATGGTTATGACGTGATATTGACAAAAAAAATTACCACAAGTGAATAATTCATAATTTACCAGAATGTAAGGATTAAATAGTAAAAATTTGTCAAACCATTGGGCATACTCTATACCCTATCTATTAAAATCAATATGATTCGGGCTACATAGGTTTATATTCTAACAACTTAGGATTATTTCCAATTTTGCCTTGTATCATTGGTCTAATTGGCCGTCCAAATTTCGGGTACCAACTAATTAAAAGTTTGGACGACGTGTGGATCGGGACCATAGCTAATTAATTCCGGGTCAAAATTGGAGATTTCCTGTCGCAGTTGAAAATCTATATTTAGGAAAAGAAATAGGATACAGCGAATATTGTTTGCTCTAAATTAGTTTGATAATATCCGGATAATCTATCTCTCAATTATCAAACATGTCAAGGGAATTATTTTAGCAAGAGATCTTTTGAAATGCATCGCTTGTTAAGTATTTTTTTAATAAATAAATTGTATTGCCATTCAAAATAACCCAAAAGTAATTATATCATCAGTGAAAAAGTACCAAGTGCACCCAAAATCACTTGTTAAGTATTTGAATGAAGAATTTTGTTATATTTTTTTTAAAAATAAAATTTATTAAACATCGTATTATATACATGTTACTTAATATTCCTCATATAATGTTAAAACGGTGTCGCTGGCCGGTTAATCGGTCTAGGTGGATTAATCAGGAGATTTCAGAAAAATCTACCTCCCAATTTGATGAATCTTTCAATTGAAGTCTTGTGGCACCTTTAATTTCTCTTCCATGTCAATTTCCTTTAAAAGATGCGAACACGGTAATGGGATTTTGGGTATTCTCCTAAGTACTCAAAAGGAGACAAGATTTTAACGCGGTTTTGATATTCCGACTTTTTTTGCCCCACTTTTTAAGGTAAATATGTACATTATTACACGCAGATTAATAATGTACACTAAAACCTATAATTTGCTTGTTAAGTTTTGAATAAGCAAAAATACATTAATTTTGGATACAAAAGTTTTTTAAATCTAGATCCGTTAATTTTTTTTCCAATACATTAACGTTATCCATGATAGCATATTGTTTGCAAATGACCTCCAAAGGCTTAGCTTTAGGCATGGTGAGCCCTTTCCCCTCTGCCATATCAACCATTTCCTAGTCAACTCTCTTCCACTCAAACACTGGATCAAGGACTCCAGGATCAGGCCCAAAACGCGTTGGGCCAGCCCAGCACCGGGACAAGCCCTCCTCCCAAGCCCAAAAGGCAACAGCCTGTAGTCTTCTCTTACATTTTCGTCCTCAAACCGTTCAGGCCTGAAAGCCTCAAGAGTCATTCCAAAGGGTCGGGTCCCTGTGGATGGCCCACGCATTGACCACGATCGTTGTGTGGCGAGGCACATGGTAACCTCCGATGGTGCACTCATCGGAGAAATAGTGGGGCAACATAAGTGGGATCGGTGAGTAGGTTCGAAGAGTCTCTGATATGATATTTTGAAGGTATTGAAGATTAGAGAGATCTGATTCATTGAGCAATCGTTTTTGACCAATTTGAGCATCTAATTTGTCTTTCGCTTTTTCTAGGATATCTAGATGTTTGACTAAATTAGCCATAGCCCATTTCAATATCATTGCTGATGTGTCTGTAACTCTGCGAGCGACATGATCTACACATGTACAAACTTAGAACATTCATTGTACAATAAAATTTTATCGTGCGAGGATGATAACATTGAGCAATCGTTTTTGACCAATTTGAGCATCTAATTTGTCTTTCGCTTTTTCTAGGATATCTAGATGTTTGACTAAATTAGCCATAGCCCATTTCAATATCATTGCTGATGTGTCTGTAACTCTGCGAGCGACATGATCTACACATGTACAAACTTAGAACATTCATTGTACAATACAATTTTATCGTGCGAGGATGATAACAGTCAAACCAAAAATTTTAAGATAATGATAATTGAATTTTCATATGTACACCACACTTGCTAACGTTAGTTCAAATATAATTCAGTCAAGATTAACGAAAAGGAAAGCAAATGCAAGTTGAGATCATCATGAAGTAACGTATTTAATAGTGTCATCACTATAGTGCTCTGGTTGAGATTCTTGCAAAGAAAGCAAATAATTGATCATGGTAATATCTCCCCCACTTGTCTCCTTCTTGTTCCTATGCTCCTCTATTAACCCTTGCATGAACCTATCGATCCTCTCAGCGAGTTCCTTCAATTTTTGTCGATTTTTCCGCCACTGATCCAATTTAACAGCGGTGAGAGCTCTTTTCTAGCTCCCAACCCACCCATTTGGGAGAGATCATGCAATAGTCCCTTGAACTCCCTTGCTTCCTTTTTGTTGCAAGCGAGCGAGCTGGGAGTGAGCGAACTCCACTGGGAGCGAGCGAGCTGGAAGCGGGCGAGCTAGTTGAGCACGACGATCAAGTGGGCGAGCTAGGCAAGCACGAAGAGCGAGTAGGCGAGCGAGCGAGTGGGCGAGCAGGAAGAGCAAGTAGGCGAGCGAGCGAGTGGGCAAGCACGAAGAGCAAGTAGGCGAGCGAGTGAGCACGAAGAACAAGTAGGCAAGCGAGTGAGCACGAAGAGTAAGTAGGCGAGTGAGCGAGCGGGCGAGCTCGCCCCCAATCACTCCAAGATGAGCAGCTTGCTTCCAACCAGGCGAGTAGCTCGCTCCAAACCACACCAAGGCGAGCAGCTCGCTCCCAACCATGGCAAGGCGAGCTCACTCCACCAGGAGAGATTATCTTCAAATAGATTTTTGACATTCTTCGAATCCGAAGAAATCTTAAACTAGAAAGTTGTAGATCTATATTTTAGATTTTTAGAAAAACTTGAATCATCTCAATTGGAGGTCTGAGAAGGAAGCTGTGATTTTTCTACCAAAATGCGATGGTCATTGACGAGGCAATGAGCACCAAAAATTGAAGCCTCGTTTTGACCCTCCTCCATGCATTAGGCAAGACTCTTGAAATATAAGTTGGAGATCCACCTCTTAGCTTTTCATGGCAATAAGAATCACTCCATTCCGAAGTCCGGGTAAAGCGCTACGGCTAATTTCTCCTGAATGAACGTGGCTGCTTTAGTGACCACCATGTGCTTGTGAAAATGTCAAAGCTTTCTTTCCTAACTTCGTGCTAGGCACCGTCTTCGTGAACATGAACCTCGAGTCAAGGCTCATCTCCAAAGATATGGACCTCATGTTAAGCCTCACTTACATGAACACGAAATATTTGACTTCCAATAATACTGCATCGGAATGATTGGACAATATTCGCATCAAAATAAATTATTGTTCCTATATATAATTAATTTTTATAACGTGAAGTGAATTGCCGCGAGAGATAAATAAAATATCGAGTAAACCTGCGAGTAACGGAATTTATAACGTGAGTTCTATGAGTAAACGTCCCGCATGCTTGGATATTATTTGTATAGATTTGTGGGGTCTTGCTCTACAAATAATTATTTCAGTGCAATTCTTTAAATTATCGATAGAGAGACTTATAGCCCCATTTCAAAAAGAAAAGCTTGCAAAAGATATTTTCACATTTCATGTTGATAGTAACGACACAATGTGTAAATATGAATTGAAAAAGATCAGGATTAACGAAAAAAAATTATGCGGATTGTAATATTGGTATAAAAATACACTTAAAAAATTCATGTTGTTAGCGGAAAAAAAATCGTGAATAGCGAAAACAATTGTAAGGATTGAATATGTCGACCCATATAAGTATTACAAATAAAAAAAACAGGACGAGTCAAATTTATCTTCTTAACGATCACAAAAAGAAATGGAGAGGAGAAGATAGGGTTGGTGAAAAAGGAATATGGATAAAAGAGCAAGAAATTATGGTTAGAGATGAAATAGTCTAGACTAAAAGATATACATCAAATAAGCAAAATATATTATTTCCTTAGAAGCCATATCCTTAAAAGATGCACACCAAATCAAATCAGAAAAGTATATTGTCTCTTTAGGAAATAACTATTTCCTAACTAATTGGCAGATAGTTGCCGAGATGTAAATTTTTTATCGAACATATTTTAATTCCGTAATTGTGCGTTACTAATCTGTTATAGCATTCTACATGTTTTAATTTATTGATCCACAATCAATATTTGAAAAAAAATTAAGTTTGTTAATGCTTATGGATGCTCAAAAACCTTTCTTTTTTAGGGAAGCCCATAAACCTTTTTCTTGTACGCTACTAATCTTTTCCGACTTAAAAACCATCTTCAGATCAAACTACGATGCTGTTCTTTGGTCTTTTTAGTAATGCTTCAATGATAACGAGACTGTAACGTGCAAGGAAAATTGTGGTTTACTTCAATATGTAAGCCAAATCAAGAGTATCTATTAACACGAGATAAAAATATATTATCACTATCCCAATTTAAATCAGTCCATTCAATAATATCGCGTGGTACCAACCAAAAAGATAGATGATGATGAGGTGTAAATAGATCAGATGTGATTTATAAGTTCTTAATCTAAAAGTCATTGTCTTTATTGTTAATTTACATAGCTACAATCTGCTGCTATTTTGTTTTTATTTAGAATATCTCTTTATCTTGACCGGCATTAGCCGATATTAGCATTCTAATGTTCTATATTATATTTTGTATTCACATTGCTTCACGAAACGACATTCTCAGAGATTAGAGGTCAATCAATATCCATTATTTCGCCATCACTCGATATGAACGAGTAGAAAAATATCCTTATTTTCAAATTAGAGAACGTGAAAGTAACGGTATTTGGAGCCAATTTTGGTGCTAATCTTGCAATAATTTAACAACGCTAGAGCGTGATAGGGTTTCCCTTTTGCTAATTTGCATGCTTTAAGAAAGGGGTCCTGGTGGTCCCACCGATAGGAACATATGACCGAGTAATTTGTATACCAAAACATCGTTACTTCATTTTAACCAGGTCTCGAATTCAAGTCAATGGAGTACACAGTAATATTAAATACTTGTTAGAAGAATTTTGCCACATTTTAAAAATTTTACTGAATTCGAATCTAGATTAGTCGACTCAGCAGACTGGATATCAGATATTACAACAACAAAAAATTGGACAAATGGTCAACACCATTGATTATCATTATCGATCCAACTTACCAAATTTGTAACCATGTTAAATGTTTTCTAAATAATTCCTACTAAAAAAACAATTCCCAATAATGAGGCAAGTTGAGGTAATCAAGATATTGCACATTCTCTTGATTTGTGCTGTTTATTGTTTTTGGCTGGCTTTGGATTTTCTATATAAAGCTGGAAGGTGGAAAATGCTTGTACACAACAGTTGGCCAATAGTCAAACATTTGAGAATGGCTAGAGCTCTAACCACTTACCCATTTCTAGTGATCATATTCCACTTTACACTAGCTGCAGCAGCAAGAACTAAGCTTTATGCATTTAATGGTCATAAATCTGCAGATGATGGTATTTGCCAGTCCTTAGTGGAGCCTCAAGGCTATGCTTGCCAAGACTACAAAGTAAGTGAATTGTAGTTCTTGCAACTTCTTTTGACGGTGAATCTGTGCGACTCTCCCGATGGTGTCTTTTACGTTCGTAACTTTTATTGTAAAATGGTTTGTACTAGTGACAATTGGTTTGAGCTGTTGCATCACATGGTGAATGTGTTTCAGGTTACAACCAAAGATGGTTACATTCTAAGCTTGCAGAGGATGGCGCAAAGCCGGTCGGGTCAGAAAGCAACCAAGCCTCCTGTTCTGCTGCAACATGGGCTGTTCATGGTTAGTTGCAGTGTACTAATAATACCAGCAGTGTAGCTGAATGTAATTTCTCACTGTCATTATTCTTTGGTCATGCCTCGTAGGACGGCGCGACATGGCTATTCAATGCTCCTGATCAGTCTCTAGCATTCATATTGGCGGACAATGGATATGATGTGTGGATTGCAAACACTCGCGGGACGAAGTGGAGCCAGGGACATACTTCACTCAAACCAACCGACCCGGTTCGCCTTTAACTCTATAGCTTATCCATCTTCGTTTCCTGGATTGAAGTAAAAGCAGACCTGATACTCTTTTGCTTACTTGGTTTGGCAGGCATTCTGGGAGTGGTCTTGGGATGAATTAGCTGCATTCGATCTGCCCGCGGTTGTTGGCTACGTGCATGATCAGACCGGGCAGAATCTTCACTATGTTGGTCATTCCCTGGTATATGAGACCCTCACCCTACCATTTACCGTTCGAGCCAGATCGTAAGGGCGAGTTTTAACTCGAAGACGGTGATCAAAATTGGTGAAGTCAAAACTAACACCTGTTCTTTGATTATTTCTAGGGGACCTTAATGGCATTAGCTTCATTTTCCCAAGACCAAGTGCTTGACATGCTAAGATCATCTGCATTGCTTAGCCCAATTGCTTATATGAATCAGATTACTTCGCCACTCACTAAAACCGCGGCTGAAGCGTTTCTAGCCGAGGCAAGTGCAGAACAGAATGATGGATCTGTCCTTTCCAAATTATCTTAGAACAAAACCGAGTATTAGTACATTGACATTCTCTTTTTTGTTTCTGTACAGAGCTTGTACTGGTTGGGGCTGCATGAATTTGCCCCGGGAGGGTAAGAACAAGCCAAATTCAATTTGTTTGATTAAGCTAAAAAAAAAACAAATTTGAAGGGATAAGAAGAGTTGACCTCAGGATTGACCATTTTCTGTTGCCAAATGAACAGTTTGGCTGCTGCACAACTTGTGAAGAATGTCTGTGACAGCCTAGACCTCAACTGCTCCAACATTATGACTCTTTTGACAGGTAATATTCGAGACAATCCCCGAAAAATACGCTCCTCGCGCGGTTGATTGCTCGTCGGCTATAAACATCTATTCTGTACTTCCCTCAGGCCCCAACTGCTGCATCAATTCTTCAAGGACAGATATCTTCCTAGACCATGAACCTCAATCTACTTCCACCAAGAACTTGGTCCACCTAGCTCAGAGTAAGCCTCTCCGAATCCAACTCGGCCTACCAAATTCATCAAATCAGATAGTTCTATATATGGAAATTTTTGTGCAGTGATAAGAACAGGAAGCATAGCAATGTACGACTACGGGAGCCAGGATGAGAACACGAAGCACTACGGGCAGGCGACGCCTCCTGCGTACGACATGACGAGCATCCCGAACGACTTCCCTCTCTTCCTCGGGTACGGAGGCGAAGACGAGCTCTCGGACGTTAAAGATGTCAATGTGCTGATTGACAAGCTCAAGGACCATGACAGTGACAAGCTGGTGCTTCAGTACAGAGATGACTATGCTCATGCTGACTTTGTTTTTGGTGTCAATGCCAATCAAGTGATCTATGATCCCATCATGGCATTCTTCAGCCTAAACTGATTCAGTTTGACCATGATCTGTACATGATTTACTTTTTTTTTCCTCCTTGTGTAACACTTGGACTCGTACTAGTTGCAAATAGCACTTGCTCGATGGTAAAAGATGTATATGAATTTACGGAAGTTTAGGTGCAATCGCTCACAAATGTAGAATCTTATTATGCAGAGGGTAGGTTGCACTGATACGAAGTATTCTACCGAAAAGAAAGCACAAAACAATCTTGATTAGATTAAGAAAAGGATTAGAGAGGAGTGCTAACAACAAAGATGGAGATAAATGTGGATATTGATAAATGAAATATGAACATCAGAAATATAGCAAAAAGACATGGAGAAATTGGAATAGAGAGAACTGGGAACCAACTCCGACAAACAACAATCGTAAGACGAGATTGTGTACTTGAAGATGGCATCGACAAGCTCAGCACCAGTGCCAGCGGTCTCGGGAACTGCCCACGCCGAAAGGCCGGCCAAGTTCAACGGTACCGAATTCAAGAGGTGGCAACAGAAGATGTTGTTCTACCTGACAACGCTCAACCTGGTCCGATTCTTGAAGGAAGAGGCTCCGAAGGTGGCGGAAAATGAGGCAGATCAACAGAATATCAACGCCCTCGATGCATGGAGTCACAGCGACTTCCTATGCCGGAACTACGTCCTGAATGGACTAGACGACACGCTCTACAACGTCTACGCGGAAGCTAAGACCGCTAAAGAGCTGTGGAGTTCACTCGAGAAGAAGTACAAAACGGAGGATGCCGAGACGAAGAAATTCATCGTCGGACGATTCCTCGACTTCAAGATGGTGGACTCCAAGAAGGTCATCGACCAAGTGCAGGAGTTGCAGCTGATCCTTCACGAGATCCAAGCCGAAGGGATGCAACTCAGCGAGTCCTTCCAAGTAGCTGCGATGATCGAGAAGCTCCCCCCGCTGTGGAAGGACTTCAAGAGCTACCTCAAGCACAAGAGGAAGGACATGGGCCTAGAAGACCTGATAGTGAGACTGAGGATCGAGGAAGACAACCGAAAGTCCGAAGTCAAGCAAGGCAAGGCCAACTCTGAGACCACCGTGCACCTCGCTGAGGGAAAAAGTGGCAAGAAGAGGAAGAAGTCCGAGGATAAGCAGAAGGAGCAAAAGCCCAAGAAGAAAAAGATCAAGGGCGATTTGCTACAACTGCGGGAAACCCGGACACATGGCTAAGGACTGTCGCCAGCCGAAGAAGGACGACCAAGGAAGGGCTAACCTGGCTGAAGACTTGTCCCAGATGGATCTGTCAGCCGTAGTGTTTGAAGCCAACCTGGTGGACAATCCGAGAGAGTGGTTCGTGGACACTGGAGCTACCCGCCACGTCTGCTCGGACAAGGAGATGTTCTCGAACTATATCCCGATCACCGGCCGAAAGCTGTTCATGGGAAACTCCGCAACGTCCAAGATCATCGGTTTGGGAAAGGTGGTCCTGAAGCTGACCTCAGGAAAGGAGCTGACCCTCAACGATGTGCTGCATGTCCCGGACATCCGCAAGAAATTAGTTTCCGGCTCACTGTTAAGCAAAGCCGGTCTTAAGCTTGTATTTGAGGCTGATAAGTTTGTACTGACCAAAGCGGGTCAATTCATAGGAAAGGGTTATCTAGAAAGGGGGCTATTTAAGATGAATGTAATAACTGTACATCGCACCTTTAACGGTGAAAATAAAGTTAATGCTTTTTCTTACTTGGCCGAGTGTTCTAATTTATGGCATGGTAGATTAGGACACGTAAATCTAAACTCGCTAAGAAAGTTAGTAAGTTTAAATTTATTACCGAATCTAGAGTTCAACCCATCCGATAAATGTGAAGTATGTGTGGAGGCTAAAATGACCAAAGCACCTTTCCATTCAGTGGAAAGAAGTACTACGCCTTTAGAATTAATTCATACAGACACTTGCGATATGAAACACGTGCAAACTAAAGACGGGAAGAAATACTTCATCACGTTTATCGATGATTGCACGAGATACTGTTACGTATATCTTCTAAAGGGCAAAGACGAAGCTCTTGATGCCTTTAAGAGATATAAGAATGTGGTTGAAAATCAACTCAGCGTAAAAATCAAAATGATCCGAAGTGATTGAGGAGGAGAATATGTAGCTCCGTTTGAGGAACTCTGTCAAGAACATGGCATTATTCATCAGACGACTGCTCCATATTCACCTCAATCGAATGGCGTAGCTGAACGCAAAAATCGAACTCTTAAGGAGATGATGAACGCTATGTTGATTAGCTCAGGCTTACCCCAGAACATGTGGGGGGAAGCTGTGCTCTCAGCTAACCACATTCTAAATAAATTGCCACACAAGAAAAGGGATAGAACCCCATATGAACTATGGAAAGGAAGGAAGCCTTCCTACGGTTACCTTAAAGTGTGGGGGTGCCTAGCAAAGGTCGAAGTACCTAAGCCTAAGCAGGTGCGAATAGGACCCAAGACCATTGATTGCATCTTTATCGGATATGCGCAAAATAGTAGTGCTTATCGATTCTTGGTGCATAAATCTGAAAACCCTGAGATAAACACGGGAATGGTCATAGAATCAAGGAACGCAACATTTTTTGAAGATAGCTTTCCTAATAAGGAAAGAAAGGAAGCAAGTCCGAAGAAAAGGGCTCACGAGACTACGCAAGGGTCAAATCAGAAAGATGATGAACCTAGACGTAGTAAACGGACGAAGGTAACCAAATCTTTCGGTCTGGACTATCTAACCTATGCGTTAGAAGATGAACCCAGGACAATCCAAGAGGCCTTGTCCAGTCCAGATGCTCCTCTCTGGAAGGAAGCTATCAATAGTGAGATAGAATCCATTATGCAAAACCACACGTGGGAAATCGTGGATCTCCCACCGGGCTGCAAACCTTTGGGATGCAGGTGGATCCTAAAAAGGAAATACAAAGCTGATGGATCAATCGACAAGTACAAAGCTCGATTGGTAGCTAAGGGGTTCAAGCAGAAGGAGGGATATGATTTCTTTGACACGTATTCACCGGTCACAAGAATCACATCGATTAGAGTACTCATAGCTGTTGCAGCACTCTATAACCTCGAGATCCACCAAATGGATGTAAAAACAGCTTTCCTAAATGGAGAACTGGAAGAGGAGATATACATGGAGCAACCTGAAGGGTTTGTGGCTCCCGGTCAAGAGCATAAAGTATGTCGACTAGTCAAGTCACTATACGGGCTAAAACAAGCGCCGAAACAGTGGCACGAGAAATTTGACAGAACAATGTTGTCAAATGGATTTAAGATCAATGAGTGCGATAAATGTGTTTACATTAAGGGCACACCTGAAGCTTACGTAATTGTATGTCTCTATGTAGATGACTTACTAATTATGGGAAGCAATAAAGAGGTTATTGTGAAAACTAAGAACATGTTAAAAAATCACTTTGACATGAAAGATATGGGTCAGGCAGACGTCATACTAGGAATAAAAATTTCTAGGAAAGCTGACGAAATTATCTTGATGCAATCCCACTACGTGGAAAGTGTGCTCAAGAAATTTGAAGCTTTTGACAAACCTCCGGTTAAGACTCCAGTAGATTTGAATCTACACTTAGCCAAGAATCGAGGAGACCCAGTATCTCAACTGAAGTATGCGCAAATTATCGGGAGCTTGATGTATTTAACAAACTGTACTCGTCCCGATATTGCGTACTCAGTTAGTAAACTTAGTAGATTCACAAGTAATCCAGGAAAGGATCACTGGCTAGCTCTGGAAAGGGTTTTACGGTATTTAAAACATACCATAAACCATGGGATACATTATGCTAAATATCCAGCTGTATTAGAAGGACACAGTGACGCAAACTGGATATCAGACACTAAGGACTCCAAATCTACGAGTGGATACGTATTCACCATAGGAGGAGGAGCTGTGTCTTGGAAGTCCTCTAAACAAACGTGCATAGCTCGATCCACCATGGAGTCAGAGTTTATAGCGCTAGATAAAGCTGGGGAAGAAGCTGAATGGCTCAGAAACTTCCTAGAGGATATTCCGTGCTGGAGTAAACCGGTGCCTCCCGTATTGATACATTGTGATAGCATGTCTGCAATCGGGAGAGCACAAAGTACATTGTACAACGGAAAGTCTCGACATATCCGTCGGAGACACAATACCGTTAGACAGTTGATCTCTAGTGGGGTGATCACCATTAATTACATAAAGTCCAAGGACAACTTAGCTGATCCTTTTACAAAAGGAATCAATAGAGATCAAATGTACAACGCAGTAAGGGGAATGGGATTAAAATCCACACAATAAAGAACGTCCATAGCGGTAACTCAACCATGATGAGTGGAGATCCCACAAACTTGGTTCAATGAGACAACTAAGTTATGGAGGGTTCAGTGAATCACCTGGAACCTATCTCATTCTCAGAAGCTGCCCAGGTATTAACCTGCAGAGGTGTGGTAAGGATAAGCATTACGCTTTTAATGATTCCTATACCTTGATTAAGGTGGAGTATGGCAGGATACTCCTGATAGGAGATCACCTATGTAAGTGTGAAGTGAGGCCGCTTCAAATGGGAAAAACACTTATGAATCCAAGATACGGTCCATGGCCGAAATGGACACAACGTGAGAACCTAAATATACTAGGGTTATTATTGTGTAAATGTTATTGTCTTGGTTTACACCAAAAGCTGACGGTTCAAGACATCACGTTCACCGAGCAGCGAGTAAATCCGATAACATATTACTAGAGAAGGTTCAAAGCCGCAAGCTACCTATCTCGATACAATAATAACACGTCAGAACTTTCGATTAGAGTCTGCATGCATTAATCATCATTCATGTGGGGGATTGTTGGGTTTGAATGAATTTATTCAATGCAAGCCCAATAATGGAAAGGCCCAAAAGAAAGGCCCAAAGGGAGATGGAAGGTTGCAATCCCACATTGATTAGAGCAAGGAGGATTTCCTTGTTTATAAGGAATTTCCCTCCTCGCCTATCAACTTGATTGGCTACCCAAAAGGCTGACCCACCGCTAGCTGCCTGCGAGGACGGTGCGAAGCACCGTCCGAGCACGCGCACGCGCACGTGTGTGTGCGCATGGCGCATTGGACGCAGGTCGCAATGGGCGCTTTGTGGCGCACTTGGCACTTCGCACGTGCGCATCGTCGCGAGGAGCTGGAGGAGCCTTAAGTATTTTGCCCGGGTCCGGAGCATCGTCGCGAGGAGCTGGAGGAGCCTTAAGTATTTTGCCCGGGTCCGGAGGCAGCTGCGCAGCTACCGAAGCGACGAGCCTTAAGTATTTTTCCCGGGTCCGAAGCATCGCCGCGAGGAGCTGGAGGAGCCTTAAGTATTTTGCCCGGGTCCGGAGGCAGCTGCGCAGCTACCGAAGCGACGAGGAGCTGCGAGCGCCTTCAGGTTGGCCGCCGAAGAGGCACGACGGAGTGGAAAGTCCGGGAGGCTTCCAGAAGGCCGAAGGAGTGCGAGATCTCCCGCGAAAGGGCGCGAGCGCAGCCTGGCGCGCCTGGAAGGATCCGGAAGCCTTCGAAGGGCCACCAGTGCGCTGGAAGGATCCAGAAGCCACCGAAGGGCCACGAGCGCAGCCAGACAGCCTGTTGGCCGAGCGGACGCGTCCCTTCGGGGTGGCTGCCTCCCTGCCTCCTCCAGCCTATAAATAGGCGTGCCCTCCTTGCCATTTCCTCATCCCAGCAGCACATGCACCTCCTAGCATTGTTGTCTTCTCCTCTCCCCCCGTTCTTCATCTAGAAAAGAGTCCCGAAAGTTCTGGGTATATAAGGGTTCGCCCGAAAGTTTCGAGATACGTGTGCAACGGTCTTGGAAACGCCCTAAACAGTCGTTGTATCTTGGGGACGATTGCCGAAGCCCGTACCGCACTGAAATATACGGGGCAATCTCGTCTTACGGAGAAAGTGTCCAACACTTGCCTCGACTGAAGAAGATCCTAATCAAGTACACCAACTCCGACAAACAACAGTGTTTAGATTGAAATTATGTACGAGATTACATCGACGGGAAAGTTTGACATTTCGGTGTCAGCTCTTCGCCACCTAAAATATTTCAAGGATTAGATCGTTCGCCTACTAAAGCGTTACATGAGCTGAATTTAGAATGTCGTAAAACACTTCACTCCATATCTTATTTGTGCGTTAGAGTATTGAGAGGATTTTTTTCCTAGTGCGAGAGGGAGACCGGATTGAGTGGGGACTAAAGAAAATTTGTCCATAGGTGGGGACAACATTTTGAGCCGTCGGATTTGATTATCTTTAAATCTGATGGTTAATAACCTATCAGGTGATATTGGTTTGTATGTGAAGTGATATTGGTTTGCATATGAAGTGATATTGGTTTAGAAGATACTGGTTTACATATGAAGTGATATTGGTTTGCATGTGAAGTGATATTGGTTTGCATGTGTAGTGATATTGGTTTGAGTTAGTCCCTATATTTGGGGACTAGCCCAGTCCCCACCAAATCCGCCCCCGTGCGAGAGGACCGCGTACGAATCTTTGGTGTGCAAATTATCATACCCACGGTAATTAATTACCACGTCCGACAGAGGTTGTATATGGATTTTCCACTTATATGTGCTGGTCTCTTTCCTCGCATTCTATTGGTCAGAAAAATCAGAAACACGTAATAACAGGCAGCTGATCCAGTGGGAAAGCTGACGTGTCAACTCCTTATTCGCCAGCACACGTAACCGGCCCACTACCGCCACATACAAACAATTTCCCCTCCAATTCCCCCGCGATCCAAAGTCCGCGGTCTCTCAATTTATAAACCCGCTTTAGAGAGAGAAAGAAGAGAGAGAAAATATGTTAAGATTGGGATCGGCATTACTCGTGGCGGTGGCACTACTGGGTTGCCACCTCGCCGACGCGCTCTACGGCCCCTCGTCTCCGGTGGTCCAGCTCACACCTTCTAACTTCAAGTCCAAGGTGGGCCCCACAAGAAAGACTCGGTCTTTGTGGTTGGTTTTTTTTTGGGGAGCTATGTAATAAAGTTGAGGGCTTTGGGCAGGTGGTGAGCTCGAACGGCGTCGTATTGGTGGAGTTCTACGCGCCCTGGTGCGGGCATTGCCAGAAGCTGACTCCGATATGGGAGAAGGCGGCTTCTCTATTGAAAGGGGTCGCTACCGTGGCCGCTCTCGACGCCGACGCCCACCAATCTCTTGCCCAGGTATTGGATTAAAGCAGCCAACTTTGAGGTTTTTGAGTTCGAGTTTTGGCCGAATTTCGATTTTTTTTGGAAGGGTAGTAGAAAGTTTGGTGCTTTGAGGTTTTGTTTTGATGGGGTTGATTAGGAGAAACGAATAGACGTTGGCTTGTTTTGGTGATTCGGGTTTTCGAATACCTTTTCCAGTGCCATTGCGTAGGTTTGATATGCGTAGTTATGTCTATCATGGTGCCAAAGCTGATTGGTTTTGATGCAGGAATATGGGATTAGGGGTTTCCCAACGCTAAAAGTGTTTGTCCCGGGGAAGGCTCCGGTGGATTATCAAGGAGCTAGAGATGTTAAATCCATAGCAAACTTTGCGCTCAAGGAGGTTTGGCGTTGTTTTCTTGATTGCCCTATGCAAGTCCTTGTCACCGGTTCTCTGTTTTTTTTTTTTTTTTAGATTCTCTACATTATTGGAGTTGAATCCTTTGATTCTTTTGCAGATAAAGTCACTTTTGAAGGAACGTTTGGATGGAAAATTATCTGGAGGCTCCAGCGAGAAATCCTCCGAAGAATCTAATGCTTCAGTAGAACTGAATTCCCAGAATTTCGATGAATTGGTGTTCAAAAGCAAGGGGCTTTGGATTGTGGAATTCTTTGCTCCTTGGTAGGTGCATCTTGCTGCCGCTGTGATCAAGTTGGTGAACCAGTTGGTGATTGGTTGTAGTAGTTTTTTCGGAACGCATTTAGGCTGTTATGTATTACCGTAACCATGTTGGCCAAGACCTAAGAAACGAGGACATCTTCCAAGCAGACATGCGCTATCTGCTAGTCTTTTTTAGAGAGATTTTACCTCCATTTTGAAGTTTCAGACTTTGGAAGTTGAGGACCCTGCCTTTATCTTTTTCAGGTGTGGACACTGCAAAAGGCTGGCTCCTGATTGGAAGAAAGCAGCTAACAACTTGAAGGGAAAGGTGAATTTGGGTCATGTAGACTGCGATGCAGAGAAGGTATGAATTCTACCATTACAAATCATTTTTAATCGTTTTTACTTGCTGAGAATTTTTTGTTCCCCTTCAATACTCTTAATGTTGAAAGTCATCTGCATGCTTGGTGTATTCTTTTCACTAAAATTTTAACATGTAGAATGTGCAAGTACTATCTAGTCCAACTTTTATGGTACTTCCATGGCCTGATGGCTCATATGAACACCACTAAGTCCCCTTATAAAAGATTGTGCCCTTGGTCGAATTGTTCAACTATATTGTGTTAAATGAATTTTCCAAGATCCAGAGTCAATGTCTTGTTCGTGGAAGTTTTCTGTGGATGTTGTTTGATCTTCTGGCTGTACAACGTTCTCACTATACAGTGGCCATTTTTGTTCATTGATATGAGCCTTTTGTTGTTGATTTTTCAGTCTCTGGCGAGCAGGTTTAATGTGCAAGGATTCCCCACTATCTTGGTATTTGGTGCTGATAAAGACGCTCCAACTCCATACGAGGGTGCAAGAACAGCCTCTGCGATTGAATCATTTGCTCTGGAGCAGCTGGAAACAAACGTTGGACCAGCAGAAGTGTCTGAGCTCACTGGCCCTGTAAACCTTCGTTGTCATGGAAAATTCATGTCCAACTTTGTGATTTATGCGCCAAAAGTGAGATTGCTTGGACAAAGAAAACGTGATGTCAAACTTAAATTTTCTGTATGATGTGTAGGATGTGATGCAAGAGAAATGCAGTTCAGCTGCTATTTGCTTTGTATCTTTCTTGCCTGACATCTTGGACTCCAAGGCAGAAGGAAGGAACAAGTATCTCGAACAGTTGCTTTCGGTTGCAGAGAAGTACAAGAGGAGCCCATACAGGCAAGCAGACATGTGCCCTTTCGTTGGGAACTCTAATCTAGATTGCCTTTTGCCTGCATCAGTGCTTATGGTTGCGAATTCTTCAATGGTTTTGTTGCTCCTCAAGCTTTATGACGTGCATTTAAATGCTGGAGGCACTATGACTATTGACTAAAATCTATGGATGATTATTTTGCAGCTTCGTCTGGGCAGCAGCAGGTAAGCAGCCAAATCTCGAAACGCGTGTTGGCGTTGGTGGCTATGGTTATCCTGCTATGGTGGCCTTGAACGTCAAGAAAGGAGCATATGCCCCACTAAAAAGTGCATATGAGCTCGAACACATAAGGCAAGAAGTTCTCTTCTTCTTTGACTTGCAGATAAATTTTTCATTAGCAAATGAAAACTAATGCAGATATTGCACGCTGCAGAGAGTTTGTCAAGCAAGCTGGACTTGGTGGAAAGGGTAATCTGCCTTTAGATAGCACCCCAGAAATAGTGAAGACCGAACCATGGGATGGAAAAGACGGGCAGCTTATCGAAGAGGACGAGTTCTCCCTGGAGGATCTGATGGGGGATGATTCTGGCAGCAAGGTCGAAGACTAAGCGTTTGAAGAGAGAGAGAGAGCAACGAAACATGGAAGGAAAATCAATTTTGATTTCGTGAGCCTCAGTTCGAATACGAATGTCGTGCATCCCCAATATTGTGTATTATGAAAGGTTCTATTACAACGGGAGAAGCCGTCTCACCGGGATTGACTAGTCGATATGTTGTACTTCCTTTGGCAGAATGTTGCAGCTTCTTTGGCATCAATTTCGTTGCAAGTGACAACATGTAAGCAAGTAACATAATGTAACCAATGTCGATGGAACATGAGCACAGAAGGATCAATAATTAAAGACAGTACACAAGTATGGAATAGTCTAGGGAACTTTTGGTGCAGTCTTCGTATTTTGCAATGGATCGCCATGCAAAGGAGGCGGCTAATCGAATTCCAAGGCGCTCATCCCCTGGTCTAGGACTGAGCGACTAGTTCAAGGAATCAGCCGCGAAGGGAGGCAAGGCGTCATGCCCGTTAACAGTAGGAGGCCTACCACGGTAACCACCAGGGCGACCCGAGTAACTGCACTTTCGAGTTTCGACTACGGTGCTATGGAGTACCTAATTCCATATCCACATTGACTAAACAATAAGGAAGTTGTATCAAATGAATTTGATACTATAGAATTCATTTACGGAGCCAAGTACTGATGATCTAGTCACTAAACATCTACATCACTCCATGTGCTGCTACTAAAAAGGTATTACAGCAGTGTGTTATTCGGCATCCTCGCTCAGCAGAGTAACAACCAATAGATCCTGCTTTATTAAGCTGCAAAATCAGCAAAAATATCTACCGAGAGATGTACTTCCTGCTCATCCTCCCAATTCTTCAGTGAGAACCGAGCAAGATTCCGACTAGACAGATCTGCAATCAACACCGGATGCATAAAAACCAGGGATCATGAGAAGTTGAAATGCTGTCACTGGATGCCCATAAGCTAAGAAAGGGTATTGATGCTTACCGCTAGTCAAATGCATATGGATCATCTGCATATGGATTGAGAGCTCCTTCTGAAAACAAATCACCTATGTTTGAAGGACGTTGAGTGCTCGTATCTCTCATTCGCTGAGGAAAGAGAGACAACAGAAATAAGCAAAGAAACAGCATGTTACTAGGCTGCACTCGTTGAGATTCATTTCAGAGGCTACTAGTTTCCAAATCGCGAATATAGAAAAGCCTTAATCCTTGAAATTGTGGTACGCAGCCAACAGCCAGTAAAACCCAGTCCTTTTCTTTGTAGCAGATAGCTGAAAATTGCTCATTTGTGTGAGGGTGATGCTTTAAAGCAACAATTCAATGAACAAGGCATCAAAAAAACGCAGAAGATGTTTGAAGCGGATTCTGGCACACAAATGATAATTTTCGAGATGGCATCACATTTTCCTTACCTTGCTGATACTTCTTGGAGTTATAGCCTTTGGCGTGTCCCCCTTCTTAGGTTTTCTTGGATCCTTAGTTAAGAAACAAACGAAATTATTGATCACGATTACTAAAAACATTGGAAGCTGGACAAACATTTCATGTTCATGTAAACGCAAGCATATCTAAATAGACTTTCCCAAATAACTGGGTGCATACCTGAAACATGACTGTGCTTTTTGTTTTCCGGTGTTCAGTAATTGTCCTCCCGTTACTGGTCTCAACCTTGTACTCATGATGAGTTACCTGAAGTGCCATGATACACAAAAGGCCAGATGATAGATGAAAGTTAAACTTGAAAACTGCACGAAAATAATAGTCAGTAGCTGGTGAGAACACATGAAAATAATTACCTTCTTGTGATGCTTTGGGATACTGATCACGCTTCCAGTCTCAGCATTCTCGACTTTCTTCAGTATCTTTGACACTGGTGTTTGTGTGATCCTTATGTAAGATGGATCCTGAAAGAAAAGAAAATAACCGTTAGCCAAACTCGAAGCGGCCTATAACATGCTTTTTCATTCAACACCTTCTCTTCATCCTCCTGTCTCGTAAATGTGCGACGGCTTCTTTTAGCACCTCCAGTATCTCTTCTCTTGATTGATGAGATGGAGTAGTCCTGCAACCATCACCAAAGATCAACTTTGTAATGTAACAGACGTGAAACTTGTCCTGCCTCCAAATCGATTTTTTTTCTGGATCATATTCCAAATCAAAGAGGCTTGCAGATTCCATCTGCCTTTTGGCTCATCAAGAATTACTGTCACACTCATCGCAGTTTTACAATGATAGCACCAGACAATTGCTTATAGTAGACAACAAGTATGATATGCCGAAAATCTATGTGCTGCCCGCTTCAGGGAAGCATGAAATAAGCATTGGTGTAGCCTGACAAGTTTGCATGAAATGTGACATAAGAAAGCAAGATTCGGAGAGGCAAATTGCTGTGTCATAAGAAAGCAAGCTTCAGAGAGGCAAATAGAATATTAAGATTAAACTTCTACACATAATCCTACCACAGCAGAAACATTGGTCATTCTTCTTTTGGTACGCTAAAAAGATTCCTGATTCAAATACAAATTAAAGTCAAACTGAGTTTTGAATAGTAGTAAAGGCACCAGTTTAAAATGCTCGAGCAGACCTTTTTTGAGTTTACTTCTTGCTCATCTTGTGGTTTGTCACCCATCACTTTCCATTGCAATTGCAACAGAGCACGCTGCCGCTCTTCCTGCGATCAATGAAAACAATGAAATCGGAAGTTCAAAGATGTAGCATATATAGTACTTTGCACGACAATGCTACCTTGGACCTCTGAAGATCAAGCTCCTCTTGAAGTTGCTTGCACTCATCTTCATGCTGACACTGCAGAGCTTTCATTTGAACTTCATGTTCATTCCTGAGTTGCATTGTTCTCTGAGAAAAGCACCGCACGATAGTCAACAATCAGTATTCACTTATCATAAAGAAGTCGTAGAGTATGTTTACCTCGCTCAATTCACTTTCAGCTTGTAGTATAACACGTCTGATTTCTTCATTATGACTGGCTTTAAAGCTTGTTTCCCTTCTATCGTATTCCTGCTGGATCTGTAAAACCTGCATGATATAAAAAACAACTGGATGAGGACCAACAGATAAATCATCTTGAAAGCTTTTTGACCAAACAGGATGTATTCGTGCATGCTGCAGAAGCATATAGTTCATGCAAAAAAGAACAATTTCCCAAGTCCTCTCAGAAACTGTGTAACTCTTGCAAGTCTGATCTCAATGAATCTACATATTCTGTTTATTCTATCTGTCAAACAATAGATTAGCATCTGGAAGATGACCAACGCACTCCGAGAAGCATACAGGGAAAAAAGGATTAACTGATAAATCAACTCAAAAAATGGAAATTTGGAACAATCATAACTGATAAATCAACACAAAAAATGGAAATTTGGAACAATCATAATTCATTCAATGGTTCAGATAGTCAATCTTGGTTATTGGTATTAAATGTTGCCTACCCGTGCAGCATGTTCCTCCTGAGTGCGCACCAGCTGCTGTCTCGCCTCTTCTCTGGATTCTACAAACATCTGCTCCCCTTTGCTTTCCATCGCTTCAATCAATTTGTCAGCCTGACCATGTTAAACCAGTTAGTAGCAAATTCATGAATTATCATTCATGCACATGAAGCATATGCTAACCTTTTCTTTCTCCATTTGAACAATCTCAAGCTTCTCGCTCTCATACTTCTTTCGCATTTCATTGATTGCCTGCATAAGCGGTTTCGAAAGATTAAATGAGGTAATGCAAATGGATAATGAAAGGCAGATGAAACACGACTCAACCTGATCATTCCTCAAAGAAATTTCTTTCAAATGCCTTGACAACTCCAGTTGTTTGCTCTCCAACATCATGTCATACTGCTTCTTAGCCTCTGTCAATCTGTTCTCAGTAGAAACGAGCAGTTCCTGATTCTGCAACAATACACATGGTCTAACGTTATATCTTGATAGAAAGGAACCAAAAAATTGGCATCTCTAACTTCTGCTCACCTAAAAAGAAAAGGAAAAAACTTCTGCTCACCTCATTGATACAGTTCTCCAGATTCTTCTCTCTGCCATGACATTGCAGGATGATTTGTTCCTTTTCCTCCAATGTGCTGTTAAGATGAACAATTTGTTTACCTAATGATTCTGCATTTCGATCTTGCTTCTCCATCTCAAGCTGCAAAGTCTCAATTCGTTCTATATTTTGATTTAAATCTTCTGCAAATTTCTCTGCATTGTCTCTCTTCTCAATCTCAAGAGCTGATATTTTTTGCAGCAACTCTTGCTGCATAAACAAAAGAGTGGAGATCAGAATGCAGGTAAACTGTAAGATGTGTCAGCATAATTATGAGACGAAATCACGAACCATCTTATTCTCAGACAATCTTGAGATCGTTGACATTTCTGCAATTTTAGCCTCTAAACTGTTGGTGGATATATCTGCTTCATTCTTTTTCAGCTTCAGAAGTTCTGCTTCAGACTCTAATCTTCCTATCGTCTCCCCTGCTAATCGGCATTCCTCTGAAAGCTTTTCCATGAGAGACTTTTGATCTTTCTGAAGTTCAAGGATCTTATCGTTTAACTCTTCATTCAGTGATTCCAGTCCATCCTTTTCTGACTTCATGAACAAGAGTTTCTTGTTGAGTTGGTCGCATAGGTTCTTGGCTTGCTTATCAGCAAGAATTTTCTCCTTGCGAAGCAAGTTAAAGCAAGCATCATAGAGAGAATTCAGTTCATCAAACTTCTTTCCAAACATCAAGCTTTGCTTATCCAGCTCACTCAGTTGAGAAGCACATAGACCAACGAACCCTTTGAGGATTTCTATCTCTTGGAGTGACAAAGCAAAATTAGCGGCACAGTCATTGCTTCTCAACTGAAGGTCGCTTTTATCTTTCTCCAGTCTCTCTTGTGTTGAAGCCAAAACCATTATTTGATCTTCCTTCAGTCTGAGCTCAAGTTGGAGTTCTGCCAATTTACAGCTCAGACTATTGGTGGCCACTCTGTTAGCCTCTACAGTTTCTTCAAACTTTTTCAACATGTGGTCTTTGCATCAGAAAGAAGAAGAACGAAAAGGTCAAGGTTTCCTCAAAATTAAAGGTACAGCTTTTAAATATAAATGTTCAGCTTGCTGAAAGGTGAAAAACTGCCACCAATGCTGCATGATCACAAAAGACTGACAACATCACTTAAGAAACATGGACTGAAATTCTCCACGAAATTTGTCTGCTCAACTCTGCCTGTTTCCAATGTACCCTCTACACCTATGGTTCAATGACTTAGAAAGAGATTGCTTATCAAACAATGGTCTTCTACTATCTGCGATGGTTACTAATTCAAATGACATGTTCTAGCAAGGACCTCACTTTTTGCCAGAGATTCTAGCAAGACCAATACTGATACTAAGTTCCTCAAAGCTCAATGCTCAGAGCTTAGCTCCTTGCATCTTTTATAAGAATCTCTGAAGATGCTCAGAGCTGAGATGTAGGCAAGCTGGTGGTGAACTGTATAATTGACTGGAGCAAGATGCCACGTAAAACCAAAAGTCACGGAAGTCAAAGGAATAACATCCAATTGAAAATTTTAGCTCCTTTACTTTTAGCTTGTTGTTATGACTGGAACAAGATGCCAAAAAATCCAAAATATCAGTACTTACAGAAGGGCTAATACCTTTTTCCTCTGCCAGCAACGCAGTTTTGCTTAGTTCCTCTCTGTACATCTTATTCGTCTCTTCTCTCTCAGATTTGAGCTTCTCCACTTCTTTTTCACCTACATCAAAACATCCAAATCTGTTGCCATGGGAAAACTACAGCGCCGTGCAAACATGGGACTCCAGAACTTCGTAATACTTCGTAATAAGTCATAATAAGATCATTTTTCATATGGCAGAAGTGGCATTTAAACTCACTACATACCAGATTAACAAACCCATCCAACATCATCGGGAAAAAAAATCAGTTCGGTTGCTAGCTTGCCTTTTTCACGGAAAATGAACCTTAGATAACTCACCGTTTTCGATGCTTTCCTCTGCTACAGTCAGCTTCAAAGACAAACAGTTCAGTTGTTGATTCAAATTTTCCAGAGCATTTGAAGCTGCAGATAGTTTCCCTTCGAAAAGCTGCTTGTCCTTCTCAGCTGCAGAAAGAATGTGAGAAGCAACTCTCAGCCCCAGAGTCACGAGTACAAGAAAATTTGAAGACCAAATCATGAAGTGAAGCAGAGACAGAACACCGACCATCCTGAACCTGACCAGCCAAAAGCTGCATAGTTTCCGTCAATTGATCACAGAGAGTCTTAGTTGAAGTGAACTTGGATTCCAACCCTTTCCAGAGCTTCTCGTCCTCCTTTTGCTTTACTTTCAACTTAGCATTTTCGTTAAAAGCATTCTGCAACTTCTCCTCTAATTCTCTTATATGGTCCACCGCTTTCTTCAACTTAGAATTCTAAATTAAGCCAAATAATCAGCCAAATTGACGGACCGCTCTTACTTAATCCACAAAAAACAAATTCACATATTCATCTACAAATTAGGGTTCATTAGAGAGACATTAGAACCTACCGCAAAATCCAGGTCTGTTTTAACGGAGGCTTGCTCTTTAACCAGCTTCTCTGCGACGAACAAAAAACCGCCAAAAAAATCGGTAAAAATCCTCTAAAAGTTTCCAAAACGAATCGTTGAAGAAAATTACATCAGGTTGTTACCTGCGGTCAGCTTTAAGTTTGCGAAGCTCCCCGAAGAACTCGAATCGGCGGAGGTCGGGCGGGAAGGGAGGAAGGATGAAAAGTTCTTCGATGAGAGGGATTTGAACTGATCCAAGCTCTTCATCGTCGGAAACCCGAGCTTCTGCATCTCGAAGTCTGATAATCTGAAACCAGAAGAATTGGGGAAGTAGAAACCCTAGAAATTTCGCGATCGATCAACTCCCTCTCCCTCTCTCTCTCTCTCTCTCTCTCTCTGGTGTTTCTTTTTCCCTTTGGTGCGCGTGTTCTCGGGGGAAGTTAAAATGGGATTGGGCGCCAAATGGCGCGGACGGGAGGATATTAATAGGCTACGATTTATTTTGCCACGTGGGTAAAATGCAAATGTGACGCGACTTGTGATATTGTTTTCGTGTGTCTGTCATTAAAAATTAATAAAAATATAGGTAAAATATCACTTTTCCAAAAGTTGGGACTTGAGAGCAAAATTTAGTATTAAAATTTTTTTAATATGCTAGAAAAATTATTAAATTTTAATACTGGTCTTATCTTAAGACCAATTTTCTCTAGCAATTTAGAAGGTTATCAATTTAAGTAGGATCTTTAGAGAGGTTCTACTGGCACTTGTATTGACCAAAGAAATTTAAAACTTGAATTACTGAGAAATAAACAATATTAATTATTTTTGACAATTCTGTCACATTCTAAAAAATTATCGATTAGAACAAGAATTAGTGCAACTGATGCAATACATGTCCCATACCATGCATTATTAGAAAAAGTTAAAAACTCAGAAATCTGTAAGGTTTGGGAATCCAGTTAGTACATGAATTTTGAAAACCAACTCATTAATCTCTATGATCGCTTTTCATCTCAAATGACACATGAATTTAACATAACAACTCTCAAACTTTAAATTCCAAATTCACCATAATATATACCAATTTCCATGTCTTGCGTTTAAATGCTGGAGGCACTATGACTATTGACTAAAATCTATAACTTTGTTTATGGTGGCCTTGAACTTCAAGAAAGGAGCATATGCCCCAATAAAAAGTGCATATGAGCTCGACCACGTAAGGCAAGCTCTCTTCTCCTATAACTCGCAGGTACATATTTCTTTAGCGAACAAAAACTAATGCAGATATTGCACGCCGCAGAGAGTTTGTCAAGCAAACTGGACTTGGTGGAAAGGGTAATGACCTTTGGGTTTCGGTCTGTAATCGCAGTTAATGCATCAGAACGAATTTACAGAAGTTGCATTGTCAAACTAGGATCTTCTTAACCCTACCTGCTGTATCTAGGACTTGGAATCAAAATACGGCAACTCTTCTATAAACACACATTCTCTATTCTCCATAGGCATTCTTTCCGCAAAGGTGAATCCGTGAAAATTGCTTTGACGAAATCTTTCACCTGCAAGAGTGAAGAATATCCTACTTATTTTAGTAAGGGGGAGCTGTGGAAAAAGTGTATTGAGCTCATCGAATATCTGCAGCTACAACCATCTGACAAGTAAAATCAGAAACAGAGAAAGGGGAAAGCAAAAAAATGGAAAGCGGTCCAGAAAATGGAAGCTAGGAGTTCCTATACCTCAGACGGTGCAAAACCAGACCTTCGGAGATCCCCATTTTCCCAAGCTGCAGTGATGGACTTTAGGGGCATGTCCAAAAGCTCTGCGAGTTGGATAAATGATAACCCAATAAGTGGATTGGTTTACGAATTTGCTGGATAGTCCGAGCGTGGTTTGAAACATACCTGCAAGTTTTCGTATTTTACGCAAAGATGGTATGGAATAGTCGAGGGAACTTCTGTTTTCTGCTGTAATCTTCTGGTTTGTCTTCCTCCACAGCATCTAGGGACTCCATTGAAAATAATAGGTTTTCCAGCAACAGATGGATCAATCTTTGGAGCTGAAAACAATATGAAAAGCTTCTTTCAAAATTAAAAGTGGTGTAATGAATGCTGCATGCTGTCCCAAGAAAACATCTAAAAACCTATAACAACAGACTGAAGCTTGTTGTACTGGTACATACCTGCAAAGTTTCCTCAGCCGCCATATCATCTAGAAGAAGTATATCTCTCGTAATTCTACAGAAAACTGATTCTAAAACTGTGCACAAGCTCTTCTTATAGGTAGAAGAAAGCAAGAGTGGTTCCCATATAAGATGTACTTTCTCGATAATAAAAACAACCTGTGGAAAAATGTCAACCACCGTCAGGCCAAAATTACAGAAGACAGAATAATAACTTCCACCAGAACACAAACAAACCTGATCTATGCTAAACTTTGCGGATTCGTACTTTTGTATTTGATGAGTATTTTGAAAACCATCAGCACCACCTATAGCCTGAAAAAGTACCATGTTGTTATGAATCGATGAAAATACAAAAAGAACACTTCGCATATTATTGACCACAATGTGACCATTGAGGGGACATGAAGACATTTGAATGTATTTAATGGCCCTACTTTCAAAACATTCGCAAGAGTTGGGTGCTCTTTTCAATGAAATAAGCCAGCAGCAGAGTACTAACAACCAGTCAATCATCCCAGAAAAAGATATGGTCTTCAAGAACTTGAATGAGCTAACCTTTACAGGAATAATAGCCTCGTAGAGTAGCATGGCATCCCTAGCAGCATGGTAGAATTCCACTGCAACTCTTGGAGACGACAAGCAGACATCCTACACAAATTTCTAAAGATCATAAACATAAGTACGAAACTTCTAATGAACTTTCAAGGACCCCTTCATTTAGCAGCTTACTAACTCAGTAATATGTTGAAGGCAGTTATTAAGCTTACAGTAAGAAACACAATAGTTAAAGCGAGATAGTTCTGGAAGAAGAGCTGGCTATTGAATTCTAGGTCAATTTAGTGTCAGTTTACCTTGTGAATCATATTGAGATATATAGGTCAATTTCGCTGGCTAGTTATCTATCTTGCTTTATGTAGTGTCAGCTCGGAGTTTGTTTCTCAAACAAACATAGCATGCTCCTTGATGGAAACTGGGAAGTTTGCACGATACTGAAACATCAATTGAAAGGTAAGCTTGAACTTATGTCGAGTTCATCCAAAGATCTGTACGTCCTACGTCTCAAGTATCGGAAAATAAAGTCATCTCATTCTACAGAAAATTTGCAAGCTTCCACTAGAATATAGATGCTCGGGATGGGAAAGAGTATTAATAGGTACAAGTACATATGTATTGCAACTATACAGGGGTGGTTTAATTGAGAATAGAGAGACAAAAAGATAACTTTATCAAAATTAAATGAGAAAGCAGAGCAAACCGCCAGAGCGTACCTCAAATGCCAGCCCAAGTGTTTCCTGGGATAAATAAAGGCAGTCATTGTGCATCAGTACTGCAGCCGGGTTGATTCCACTAAGCTGCCTCTCTAGCTTCACATGCCAAAATTACAGGTTAATAACATGGCTGCACAGAAAAACTTTTAGCTTCATTTTCGAAAGTACTAAAAAACTTGGGCCCTGAAAAAGCTCAAATTAGATTCCAACTGCTGACACAGAAACTGATTTACATACTAGGTATAAGTGCATACTCGAGGAGTGGAAAAATCACATTGCAGAAGCAAATTTCTTGTCTTGGCCAACGTTTCTGTCTTCTTTCTGGAGCCAAAATGAACCTCAACATTCTCAGCAAAAGTGCTCAACTGCATTTCTGACTCATCAAATGCCGAAAGAAAGTTCATTTCCTTTAAGGCCACCTCAAACTCAGTTGTGCGTTTGATGATCTTCTGAAATTCAACGAGCTTTGATGCATCCTCAGGAACAGACTGAAAAGAAAACTGCATCAGTTTATTCATAGATGCAAGTGATGAAACTTGCAAAAAACATCATTGATACATGAAAGTAGATGCCAATGCAAAATTAGTCACGGAGACATAATTCATCGACATAGTTAATCCATTTCACCTTTATGCAAACAGAAAGCATATTTGCAGGTTTCCTTCATTCAAAAGGATATTAGTAATATGTTTCCAAGAACATTAAATGTGCATATTTGAATTATGCAAGATCTTTTTCTGATAAATTGATATCCAACTTGAATTGGGCACCAAAATGACACTAAAGTATCATGTATCATCACTTCGGATTATAATCTGAAGGAAGTTATCCGGAAAAAAACCTTTGCAAGAAAGTTTGAAATGATGAGCTCGGATATCCGCGGCCACGTTAATCTTCCAAAACACCTTATCCATGAGCCATCTTGAAAGCATAAACATTTTGAGACAAACTTCGCGACTTGAATGATTCCTTGGTAAATTGAGTCACCATCCACGTCTTGAATCTGATGAAAAGAGAAGAGACAGTTTGATCAGTAAGTCGCATATTGGCCAATAAGCAACATTTTCTAGGACCTTGATCGGGTCGGTCTACAGGATCAGAAGAGCCCCTCTCCAGGAAAAAGTTCAGTTCTTTAAGACCCCCCTTGTTATTCAGGTAGCAATATTGCTCTTCCAATCAAATGCACAACCACGTGGATTGGATGTTTCATCTTACCAGCTATCAAATGATGATAACTCACAAACTTGGAACACTTGCGTTAAACAACAGATGGTTCGAACTACATAGCTAAATAAAACAAACCCATGATGAAAGCAAGATACAAAATTTGGAATGTAGCAGGGTTACCATGCCATCTGGTGATGATGTCACTGTCAATGTTGCCTCGACTATTTCTGCAGAGGCTTCTTTTACTTCTTCCACAATTGAGACATGCGATCCACAGCTAATAGCAGGAGCAATCACAAACTTAATCATCTGGTCAGCAACTTTAGCAAGGCCATAATCCAGGACCCCAACCACCTACAAGCAGACCCTAAGTAAGTAATTAATGAACCAGATATCAAACTTAAAGCTTAAGATACATCGATGAATGCCACTGGTTCACATTGACCAGTATTATTCGCATTTTCCACTAAGAGAGGAAAGCAAGAGGGAAACTCACGTCCATTGCCTCCCAAGACAGTAAGAAGATCAATTTGGTCACTGCTAGGCCGGTACTTGACTCGAACTCTTCTGGTTTCTGGCTCAAACAGCACCGCGCTCCCCACAAACCTAACAAGCACCTCTTGAATCTACACACCCAATCCCAATTCCTAACTCGAGTAAACATCACCAATCACAACTCCAAGAAAAGCACAAACTGTAAAAGCATTACGCTACACCACACTACTCCCTCCAGCCTAATTTTTCATGCCCATAGTTCCTATCTTCACAAAAAGGGAAAACATTGAGTTCCAAATGACCATACCAATTCGAAGCAATCAAGCCACTCCTTCTTCAACACCCCGTAAACAACAGGCTCCCCTTCCTCCTCGTCCGCCTCATCCTCCCCGTCCCAAACCCTAACAGCGTCCTTCAAATCCCTAACCTCCTCCGCAGCGAACTTCAGGTTCCCCGCCCTAATCCCACCCCTAATCCCGCCCAACCGCTCCCCAATCTCCAGAACCGCCCTCACAATCTCAAGCGCCTCCCGCTTCTCCCTCGCCTCCAGTATCCTCTCCCTGACCTCCTCCAGCACCTCGCGGATCTCCCTGTCCACCGGTGAGTCGGAGAGGCAGCGGAAGAGATCGGAGAGGGAGCGGCCGATCCGGTCGGAGGACGAGACGGCGTCGTTGCAGAGGGAGAAAAGGGAGGAGAACTCGTCGCAGTGGGCGAGGAGATAAGACCGGACCCTGGACTTTATCTGAAGGGAGTGGGACTCGAGCCTCGTTATCAGGAGGCGGAGATCCGGCGCGGAGAGAGGTGTGGTCTGGTCGGTGGGGTCCGCGCCGGAGGACGATAGGAGCTCCCGCACGTTGATCGCCTCGAAGAGCCCTCCATTATATCGTGATCGGACCGTACTGGATCGACGGGTAGGGGTGGCGGTTACTCGGAAGATTAGGGTTTTATTTTTTATGTTCGCGGCGGTTAGTGGCGGTGACGGAGGAGTAACGCGCGCGAGGAGGCCGATGGATTTTTTTAGTGGGAACGGAGAGATGGTTTGGGTTTTTTTTTCTTGCGGGCCCCATTTCGTTCTAATGGGCTTTATTCTAAGACCATCCGCATTTGTGCCCTGCCTCAACCTAGGTTACGGAATAAACAATTAATTTCTCTCTCATCTCCATCAGCACAACCCAATTATCCCTTATTCTACCCACATCCGCAACTTGCCTCAACCTAGGTCACAGAATAAACAATTAATTTTTCTCTCATCCACATATTATCTACTTCATTTTTGTTTATATAAAAATTATATTAAATATACGTAAATATTTATTCCCTAATTAAGATAACCTCAAATTTGTTTTGGCCAAATTAAAAAAAATTTATTTTCTCGAAGTGGGAAAACAAAATTAGAGAAAAATAATTAAAAGTACATAGATATGTCTTAAATGATATATTACAAATACGGAAGATGCAAATTACATAATACATAATTAATTAGGATTGGCAAATTTTTGCCAAATATGCTCAATCAAGTCGCTTTTGAGAGCGCTATGAGCTTCTCTACTACGAAGGTTTTAGAAAATTAGGATCATTTGGATCCATAATAGAAATAATATAACAAGAAAAATTAAGAAGATAGTATACAGTAAAAGTAGAGAGAATTTGAGATTGTGTGTGAAAATATGTTAGTGTTGGACTCTATTTATAGAGATTTGAAAAATACAAATTTTTATATAAATTATAATTATTTCTTATCATAGATAATTCAAAAAAAATTTAACCACATAAATAATATCCAAAAAATTTATTTATACGAATAATATTGTACCAAGTGTAACTAACTAGATAGAAAAATAAAAAAATAAAAAATAAACAAGGGTCGAGGGCGAGGGCGAGGGGACGAATTTCGCCCCGCTTTATTTGAGGGCATCGCCCCTTTTCCTTTTTAGTTTTTTTTTCTGACGTGACCTGGGTCGAGGCACGTAAAAGGCACGGATGTGCCTGGCCTAAATGAGCTTCATGTAATGGTTGATGGGTATCATGAATCCTCGGATCGGCTCGTTTCACGCTTTATTAAATACTTGTTACGATTTTAAAATCCGATTCGAGATAATGTTTGGATAGTAAAAATCAATGGTCGGTGTTTCTATATTTGATATTTGGATAGCAAACCGCTAATTCTGTTGATTTAGTACCGATCAAAAAGAAAACTCTGTTGATTTACTGTCATATAGGCATAGTTATACATGAGAGTATAATAAAACTAAACTAGAAGCACTACAAAATAAGAAGACAAACTACAAGGTCTCTATCCTATTGTCTATTTCGCCAAACACTAGGATCGCAGATGTAATTTATCTAATATCAAATTAATTGCGAGTTTTGTGTGATGCAATGTCCATAGCATCCAAAGTGGCAAATTAAAAATAAATACATATGAGAATTTTTTTTCACAATTAAAATATTTTATTTAGCTTAAAATTAGATTAGTCGACTTAAAAAATATTCATATAAAAAACACATTAAGTTGGCTTCACCTTGGTAACGCAAAGCAATACTGATTTAATAGTTTGACGAAACTAAATCACAAGAATCAAATATATTAAATCTCAATGTACTAAATAAATTTTGAGTATTTTTTTTCTATTTTAGGGAAAATTATTTTGAGTTCATCCTCTATGCACAAATGAAGATTGTGATCCTTGGTATTTAAAATATTATTTTGTTGTCCTTGTAATTTAGTTAAATATTACTTTAGGTCTCTGACTGACGTCATCAATTATTTTATTTTTTTTTTAAATCATGGAAAGATTGTAATGTCCTTACAATTAAATAAAAATCGTGTAATCTTCTGGGTGTCTTCTGTGGCAATCCTGACCCTCAAACCAAGTGTTGAAATCTTCATATCCAACCTTAAACTTTAAGGCAATGGGTAGTTAGATTTTCAACACTTATAAACTTGCTCACCACTCTTGCACTAAGCAATGAGAGATTATCAACACGGCCACTAAAACGAGACACATCGGGCCAAAGATTGCACGGGTTTTGACTTTGCCAACATGGGAGAAATGAGGGTCGTAAGAGAATAACAATAGGCTCGGAATCAACCCGCTTTGATATCATGTTAGAATCTTCATATCAAATCCAAAATCTTAAGGCAATTGGTAGGTAGATTTTCAACACTTATAAACTTGCACACCACTCTTATACTAAGCAATGTGAGATTCTCACCACAAAAAGCCTTTCCTAGAGTTGAACGGTGTTGTGCGAAAAATAAATTAATTCCACCCTCAAACCAAGAACCTTTTTCAAAGCTCTTCTGGTTGTCTTTCAGTTCAAACCCAGACGATCGGAGAAAATTGGGTCTGGGTGATCGTGTACCTTTTTAGAACTCTGGTGCGTTGACGGTCTTCTTCTTCTCTGAGGCCATCTCACTTCAAAACTGGCAACACAGTCTGTAACTTCGATGCATTGACGATCTTCTTGTTCTCCGGTTGGGTTTGACAAAAACGACAACGGCGATGAGGAGAGAGCTCGGGCGAGAGTGAGAAGAGGTGGAGAGATTTAAATTAAGTTTTTATTTATTTTGTATGAGTATTTATGTAATTGTCACGATAAAAATGAATGATAAAATCAGTCAGGGACCCAAAATAACATTTAACCAAACAATGGCAAATAATTTTTTAAATAACGGGGAGTGCAATCATAATTTATGCATAAAGTAATGACCTCAGAATATTTTGCCCAATATTTTATTAACCTTAATAGAAATTACATAATTGAGTCCCAATTGCTCGAGAAAAAAAGTAATCTGACGTTTATGAAGTTATGCTAGAAAACTAACTTACATTACCTTTTCCATTGAAATATTCACTTGTCAGTCTCCTTTTAGAAAAGTAAGGTTCTTGTTCATTGTCAATCAAGATTCAATTGATAGTGCGAATGGACATTATTGATTTGACACAATAATAATTACGATGCATATTCTTAGCATAGCCAAATTCAGAACAATGATACTACGTGCTTCTTTCTTAAAAGATGTCCAAATCATCTGGATCGAGAAATTGAAAAAGGCAAAACATAACGAATCTTCCCGTGGGGATGATAATTAACAACCAATAAAAGGTAACCAAAACATTTCAAAATAACAAAAATTTGGCTCAAACATCCTTCGCTGGAATATTATAATTTTTTGAATAGGCATCTCAACTCGGACTATAAGTTTTAATTTAAAATTTTTGGACCATGGTTATTTTGAAATTTTGATTTTTTTTATATTTCATAATCGAACATTGTCATGTCTTATTTAACAATAAATTTTTATATTTGAAAGAAAGTTTCTTTACCACTTATTTGGTCTTAAGAATACTATTTTTTATGAACTTTGAAAATGAGAGATCGTCTTTCTCCAATTTTTACTATCTAACTTGAAAGCGGATATCTAATGTTTTTCACTTATTGAACATAGTTCTATGATCCGTTCAGACCCTCTGGATGCCCAAAGTGCCCTAGGGATGATCATGTTATGGACAAATGACATCGGAAGAGCCGAAAGTAAATAATAATTTATCAAAAGTTCAGAATCCTAAGGCCCCACCATCTTTTCGCGTGACCAAGAAAACAAAGAAGGATTTTGCAGGGATAGAAAAGTCGCTCTTGGTTCAACCGAGAACAAGTACAAGTTTCAAAGCTTGACTCTCTTACCTTTGTTTTCTTGTCTTGCGTGTTGTCGTTCACCAACGCCGAAGAAATTTTGACCACAAGAGAAGCTAAATATAATTCCTCACAGAAAAACTGGCTAAATATAATTAACATCTAATAGGTGTAGCACGAGGTACATGCGCTATTTTCCTCCATAATTATAAAGGTTGTTATTAGATCACGTCCGGACTTATAAATAATTATAATACACTCACAATCAGTAATATATTAATCTTAACACGTGTGCAAGCAATAAAAGAATTAGAATCTACATATTCAACGTGTATGTAAATTTTACAAATTTATAAATAAATACATCACAGTCGCAACAAACGACATAATAATCTAAATATACTTTCGTTTTTTTTGGAAGATAAATTATTACACTATAATATTGCCAATGTTTGAACTTTGGACTTTCTAAATATTTAGGACATCTTATGCCGTTGGACTACAAACCCTTTGACTCAACACGCTTTAGTTAAGTTTAAACATTTAGGCCACAATTATTTTCACCATAATCACTTATTTTTTTGGATAATCGTTCTATATCTTCGAGCTGCATATAGCCTTCCAATTTTCAATTTCTTCCTACCAAATTTTTATATAATTATATATTTATAATTCTAGCTCCAAAACTCTATAATCAATACAATCTTTTGCAAATGATTTATGCGTTTTGGGATTTTTTGACACATAATTACAAACCAATCATGATTGCAACAAGTTATCCGAATCTTATGTAAACCAATCATGATTTAGCACACAAAATATTTATTAGTCTCGAGCTAGTCAGTAACGTGTTTGGCAAACGGCGGATACGGCATTACGAATGTTAATAATGTACAGTTGGAATCTAAAGCCTACCCAAAATTTTGTAGACTAAAACACAGATAATATATTGTCTTGTGTACCAATTCCAAGTAGGAGATGCACATAACTAGCTATAATCTAGCATGAACCGTCACCCACTCATATATTGTTACACTAATAATACTTGTCCATTTAGTTGGAGCCGATTTATGGATATTTTATTTCGATATAAATGAATTAGATGCATTCATTTCCATTTATTACACCCCACCTTTCCTATGCACTCACCACCTCCAAAAAAAAAGTTAATGCACTTAAATCCATATTTAAGAACCAATTTTTTAACTTATGAAATGAACTTAAATCCATTACCACATATATACACGTATAACATATAACTATTGGCACCCAAAAACAAGAAAACAACACCATCGCATATTATAAACGTGCCAATAAATCCCCAGCCTCAAATTTTGCACAACTTCGTAGCAAAATTAATTAGTACTGTGCATATCCATCTATAAACTGCAATCGGGGAAAAACCCCAATTCAATTAACTAGCTAAAACCAAACTGCATCAAGAAAATTAATCAACATTCAACACCCAAAATGATTTAAATGGGCGAGAAAACAAAAACTTGCACCTTAAAAAATATTACATAGCTGGGTGAGACATAATTTTCGAGATACACAATTAATTAATATAAACAAATTACTAATTAATTCCAAAAACCCCAGATTTTCTCTCCCAGGAAGCCAACGACCTTCCTCACAGTTCCCTTGTTCTCTTCGTCAGGAACGCACGCCAGCCGGTCAACGCCTTCTTCGTCGTCGCCGGAACTACTCGCCGGCTCCACCACCACCACCACACCGTCACCGGAACTCCCAGAAGAAGAAGAAGAAGAAGAAGAAGAAGAAGAAGAACTACTGCTCTTAGTGGAATCTCCGGGAACGGAGTTCTCTCCTCTCTTCTTGGCCACCTTCTTCTTATTCTTCTTCCCCTTCTTCTTCTCCCGGAGCTGGTCCTCCTCGTAGGCCTCGATGATCTCGTGGATCAGCTGGCGGTTAGGGGACGCGTCCCAACGGACCCAGTAGCTCATGTAGCACCGGAAGCAGTCGCACCCGAAGCTGGGCACGTGGTCATCTCTCCGGCGAGGAGCTGCGGCAGCGTTAGGGCAGCAGGAGACGAGGTAGGCGAGGACTTGGCGGTCGTCGGGGGAGAGGGCGGCCGTTAGGGAGAGGATGGCGGCCGGGAGGAGGGACAGGAAGTGGTCCGGAAGCGGGGGAGTTGGGGACGGGTGAACCTTGCCTCTCTTGTAGGGGTTCTTCATCTCGGTCTGGTCTCTGGGTGGTTGGAATGTGGGGCTCAGCTGTGTGTTTAATATTTGGGTTTGGTGTGGTTGGGAGGGTTTTGTCTGTCTTGGTATATTATTGTATCCGAATTTTTATTAAACCGATTAATACTAATTCATTTCGAGGTCCGAGTTGTCTAGGTTGGTGGGCGGCGTTGAATCATTCTTGCTGGGCTTATTCCAAGTGGCGTATAAATTCCGCGGGACTTCTTAGTTCTTTGGACCAAATAAATAAATAAAATCGGGAGAACACTTGTTTTGAAAAAGAAAATAGAATATTATATGGGAGAAAGCTGTACGTAGAGCAATGTTGACTTTCTGGAGTTTCTGATTTGGAGAAAAACAAAAGGAATTATTTTCTATGGCGACTGAATATAAAAAAGAGATTACCGGGTTTTTTTTTATTGAGAAAAATATGATGCAATATTTCTTGCAAGAGCAACTACCTAATCGCGTTCAATATGACTATTTTAAGTAATTAAGAAGACCAAGTTCAAAAGGATATAGTCGATAAAGTAAAGGCTCGTATTTGAAGCCGTTAGGAATTAAATTCAGATATGTCCTAACTGTACGAGAATTAATCAAACTAGTCATGCTTCAACCGGTGAGTTTTGTTTAACTAGATATCGATGTTGAATTAAATTTGAGAAAATTATTCTCAAGTTCCTTGAATTTGTTTAAATATACTCAAAAGTTCTTTGTATTTACAAAATACACGTCGACATTTCTTCTGTTTGATTTTATTATACTTTCGGGTCCATCAATGAGTTTTTTTCTTTTTTTTCATTGAAATGACAAAAATACTCTTTAAAAAAATGGTGACATCATCTCTTCTTCTACCTTGTAGCATGGGACTCGATAATTTCTTGACAAAAAAAAGTGCATCAAACAAGAGAGTTTATCAATTAACCCATATCAATATAAATTAACCCATCAAGCAAATCCATCGTCTTCTTCGCCTTGAAGTTGCTTTAGTGCTTGTGAGAGATGGAACCACAAGCAGGGAAACTGCCACCACTGCCTCCCTACCCCTCTCCCCTTTCATAGATTCTAAAGCGAACTCATTATCACAAAACTTATGAAGGTGACGTCACTGTACAAGTCTCCCGAAGAAGGGAAAGCCTCAGGGACGGGAGGTCTCCGTCTTGGCCGCTTTTCTCCTCCCCTCTTTCGCCTTCTCTTTGTTTTTAAAATTTTTCGTTTTTATTCTTAATTTTTCCCCTGGGGAAGATTTAGAGGTGGTCGCGCTGGGGACCGGGATCAAATGCCTCGGTCGCTCCCTGCTCACCGACAGCGGCCACGTAGTCCATGACTCCCACGCTGAGGTCCTCGCGCGCCGCTCCCTAATTAGGTGTGAGGGTCGGGGCTAACGTCAGCGAAGGGATTCTTGACCCGGTGTATGACGAGGATGGGCGGGGCAAGTTCGTGCTCCGGCCGGGCTGGGATCTGTACCTCTACATTTCGCAGCCACCATGTAATTATTTTCTCATTGCAAATTTTTGCATTTTGCGGGCTAGATTCGAGAATACACCTTTTTGAATGTGCTTCCATTAGATTGTAGGTGGGAGCACTTCTGATGAGTCGATTTGGTTTTGATTTGGTATCGGGAGTTCATAAGTTCATAATTTGGTGGAGTCGATTGGGTCTTAATTTGGTAGAATCGATTGGGTTTGGGTGTTCTCCAGTTGCCGGCAATGGAGGGGAACAAGAAAATGATGATGTCAGCAATCTAGAGGAAGAAGATGACTTTTTTTTCTAAGGGTATTTTGATTATTTCATTGAAAAAATGAAAAAAGAGTTGCTAACGTGCACAGGGATCCGAAAATATAATAAAATAAAAAATGAGAGGTGTTGGCATGTATTTTACAAACACGGAGAACTTTTGAGTATATTTAAGTAAATCCGGGTGACTTGAGATAATTTTCCTATTAAATTTTAGTAGTGGAATAGTAAAATTTTGACATTTTTTATGATTTGAATTAATTCGAAACTGAATTAAACAATAACTGATAAATAATATTTGAATTGAAAAAATATTCCTCAAGATTAGTATCAACCTATTTTGATTTAAAAAAAATATCAATCTCCAACAGTAACTTTTGTTGAGTACCAAAAGAGAACTCCAACTGTAACTAATGTACTGGGCCCAAAATAAGCAAACACGTGATGGGCCAAATTTAACGGACGTTTATTGTCAGTTGTAATGCTCCGAGATTCTACCGACTGTCTCTACAGATCAATACGTGACTTTTTTTAATCATATTTTGTCATCTCTTGTACGCATCCCGAAAAACTTCTACATTTAACTTTTGAGTTTTCTCAAGATGTGTGCCAAAAAAGTAGGTGCAACTTCTTGTTATGGATAGTCAAAATCAAACCACTAAAATATTTTACACATAACATATCATTTACGTGGTATCACATTAACCTCTCCTTACATCGCGCCACACAGAACAATCACAGAATTATTTTTGCTCTAATACCAAATATAACGTCCCGAGAGTCGACTGACTGTCTTTACAGACCAACACATGACTTTTTCAGAATGCTGTCCTCACTCGCATGCATCCCAGAAAACTTCTTACGAGGTCACCCATCATTAAACTACTCTAGGTCTTGGAGTTTTCTCAAGATGTGTGGCAGAAAAGTATGTACAACTTGTGTTAGGAATTCAGCAACCAAGAGAACAAAATACGCAAAGAACAATGACACAAGAGATTACGTGGTTCGGCTTAATTTCTACGTCCACGGAGAGAAAGGAGAACTTTTATTGATAGATCTGAATCACAAAGCCATAACTAACCATAAGATAACACGTTCTTATATAATAGACGAACTCTTGGTGTACAAGAAATCTATCTAGGTCGAATCAAGAGTCTGAAACAAAAGCCGAAACAAAATAGAAAAATTCTGCTGCTGAAGACTACTTGCGACCGCAAGTTGCCCGAAACTTACAACTTCTGTAAGTGGCTACTTGAGATCGCCACAAAACTAGCGGGCGCCAATTCAGCCAAATCTCCACTTCTCGACAAATTCTAATAGTATAGATACTCCAAATCAAATCATTTAAGCATTTCAGACAGAGCATATCATTTATGGGATATTACATCCACCCCTCCTTAAATGTATAAGATGTATAAGATTTGAACTTAAATGAATCTAAATTTTTTATCAATCCAACTAACTCTCAACGATTGGTCCTTATCATCGAAATTAGATTCGGTCCTGGTCCTTCAACTCTAACCAGTACGGGCCTGGTGATTTGATGGGCCGTTGTATGGGGTTTTTAAAAATTTCAAGCTCATCGAACGGTCCTGAAGATAGCTGGGTAATTTTGTCTTTCTACCAATATTAGAACCCATTTCTCATTTCATTTGTTAGGCGGAGGATTGGAGAGAGAAAGGGTGAATATTTTCAAAATTAAAATCACCCAATTTTCTCCCTAAAAAGTACTTTCGGAGTTGATAGGCGAAATAAATCCCCCAATTTCATCATCTTCACCCATTTCCCGCGAATTTAATCGAGATATATTCAAATAGTTTATTTGGTTATATCGAATAGTATACTTGGTTATATCGAATAGTTTACTTGGTTATATCGAATTATTTATCCGGTAATATCAAATAGTTTACTCGGTTATATCGAATGGTTAACTTGGTTATATCAAATAGTTTACCCATTATATCGAATAGTTTACTTGGTTATATCGAATGATTTACCCAGCTATAGCGAATAGTTTACCCGGCTATATTGAATAATTTACCCGGCTATATCCAATAGTTTACCTGGTTATATCAAATGATTTATCTGGTTATATCAAATGGTATGTTGTGTTAAATAATTAATTTGATAATATTAATTGTAATTTTTTAGATAAATTTAATCGAATATATGTTCAAATAGTTTACCCGATTATATCAAATAGTTTAGCACGTTATGTCAAATTAATTAAATAATATTTATCTTGAAAAATAAAGTTTTGGTTAAATCTAAAAAAATTGACACGTTCGATTAAAAAAGTTTTGGTTAACCATATATTTCTCTCTCCCAAAGTGACACTTTCCCTTTTCTCACTTATTATCTAACGCATGCCTGTACCCCTTTTCTTGTATTTATTTTTTGTCCCATATTGTCTCTCTTTCTTTTAGTTCACGACCGCCCTGGAGAAGCATTTACAGGACCGAATCAAGTCCCCATATCGTCGGTATAGTTTGAAAGGAATGACCGGAAAAAAATATTATATTCCTATTAAGTTTTCACAAAAATAGAAAAACCACCGTACATTAAACAAAATAATGATACCGCATGCCAATATTTAATTTGATTAATTAGAACCCAATTCACCACCGTGCAGTAAATTCCTGGTCAATCAATAACTTGACTAGTCATAATCAAATTACAGACAGGTCCATTTACACATTTTCCAATATTCTCAACAATAAATACGAATCTAATCGTTTCCAATCCGGTGGAATCATGTATAAACTTATTGAAATTCGTTGAGGAGCACCGGGATTATTTGGTCGGAGAGGATCTTATTGGTTTTCTCCGTAGGATGGAATGCGTCCCAAAAGACGTACTTGGAAGCGTCGGGGCATGTAAACGACGCTCTGTTGCATAGGTAACTCATCTCGAAGGTTCCCGTTGCACAACATGCCAATGCTGTTACCTCAAAACCTGCTCCAAAACAATTCAGTTTCATACCCGTTAGGGAGGTCGGATGTTCCAATGTTAATAACATCCGCAAAATGCGTTAAAATTTTCGTATCTAACTCAAAATCTTAAATTTATGAGTAAATATATTTTTCACTTTAATAAATAAGTCTATCATAATCGTAACTAGCAATGTTAATCACATATTTTGACTCGTCGACGTGCGATGAAATAAGGGTCGTGTGATGATACCAATGAACACTAAATTAACCGGTTGTGGCTATGTTAGAATTTTCATATCAAAACTAAAATCTTAAAACTATTAGTAGTTAAACTTTTAACATTTATAAATGAGCTCACCTGAAACAGCAAAATGGTGACCTCTACAAAACTATTAATTTAAGTTTTTTATTATCAATAAACTCTTTGTATTAAATGTTGGTAAAATATTAGTAAATTATGGTATGAGCATGTAAATATAAATCATAAGCATATAAAGAGAGGAGTTTAGAGAATGCTCAAGATCACACTTGGAGCTAAGTGTGTAAACCGTCGCCTTCAAGGTAGTGACTTTCAGATTGAATCCTGGACGAGGCCACAGTTTAACTGTGTGCCCTTAAACTCTTATTACCCGCCTATATGCTTCAGTCCTCCATGGGTAAGAGAGTTCCCAAGGTACAACGCTCAATCTCGTGTACGATTTCGTACATCTTTCGAACCTTTGGTGGTGTAGAACTCCAACTCTTATGAATGTGAGAAATGCTATACAAATGAGGGAGAAGTAGAGAGCTCAAGGAAGAGTGTGATCTTGGGGTAATTTGAAATGAAGGAGGAGGGCTCCTTTTATAGGAAGCCTAGGACTCCAACATTCAAATATGCATTAACTCTGGCCATTAACTAGCCCATTAACTAGGTGAGTAAATGGGTGATTACTAGGCCATAAAAATCCCACATTAACTTGGCCGTTACTCTCATTAACTTGGCCCGAATTTAATTTCAAAAATTCAAAATTTAAATTCAAATGCCAACAAGGAGAAGAAGGTTCTAGAACATGGGTTTGTCTCGGAGGAAGCCCAACAGATTTTGGGCCAAGAATCGCTTCAACAGGTCCGGCCCAGTTCTAAAAGATAAGACCCTGGAACCTGGAACAATTCCTACAATCCACGATCCCGCAACCCGTAGCCAAACCACCTTTAAGCCAACTTTTTATTCACACCGAGAATTAAGTTTTCGCAAGTGTTATATATCGTTACGAAGCTCTATCAACGAGCTTCGTATTGATCTCACAAACACTCAAAACCAATTAGTGTGACCTCCAATTAATTAGCTCGGGCCCAAATTCCAATACACTCAATTGTATTGGGACAATTTTTTCCATTGGTTAAAACTAATTCTCCAACATTAAATCACCAAGATATTTACACATTTACATCTTCATCCAGCAAATTAGCCCAAATAATAGCAATATTGTCATAATTCAAGCTAATTTAAAATATGTGTGTCAAAATACAAGATTAAATCTTGTTTACATCGAATCTTAATCGAGTTTGACCATATTAGTCATTCTCGTGAGAAATGACTAATTTAAGTTCAATACATGACTTCAATTGGCAGTGTACAACTAGTTCTTGGTATTCGACTAAAGAGGTATTAAGAAATGGATATTAATCCGGAATTCATATGTTGGCCAAGTTAGATGTATCTTTTAAAAACAGTATTATATCTTAATTAGACGTATATATATTCTTTGATATTAATTAATTAGATGTATATATGTACTTTATGAAACGCAGAGGTATCTATCTGCTAACAGGCTATAAGAAAGTGTATATCTGTCAATTGGTAAGTTGCATTTTTCCTGGTAGCTAATATTAAATGGCATTCAATTATATTCATTTATTATCACCGTCAGAAACCTTAAATACTCTGCGTGCATGACGTCCTGAAGTGGGTGAGAGATTGTTGAAATTTAAAAAAATGATAATACTCACAAATACTCGAACTCCAAGACTTTTTAGTTAACTTAAAATAACGTTCTAATCTATAAAATAATTAATAATTAACGGGGATTAGCAAACTTACCATAAGAAGCAGGCCCTCTAATGATCCGGTAAAAGTAGTCGTAGAGATCCTTGGAGAAAAGTATCTTCATCCCAGGAAGATCCTTGTTGAGCTGGGACACCATCCCATCCAACTTGGCATTGAACTGGACAGCCACGACGTTGTACTCTTGGACACAATCGTGTCTCCCCATGATGTTGGTCGCCCTCTCGAGGGGCAAGCACCCCATCGGGGGAACTCCGGTGAGGGACATCTTCCTTGCTCCGAGGTTGTAGAGCTCGGCGATGAAGTTCCGGGCGACGGCGACTAGGAAGTCCTGGAATTGTCCGACGGTGAGCTGGGTTCTCCTTGTCGGAATGGAGTAGTAGTTCTCGAGGAAGTCGTTGGTTCCTAAGCTCATCAGGTAGAGCGCCTCGGTTATTGTCTCTCTGGCTTTGTCCTCGCCCAGGTAGGAACGGAGCTTCGTCTGGTAATCCTTATAGTACTCCAGCTCTTTCCATAGCGGTATTACGTTCTGGCACGAGTAATTTTACGGTGGTTATATCATATTTATTGAATAGAGAAAACATTATATTTTGAAAATACTAATAACAGGAAAAAAGTCGTACTAATAACAACGCACTACAAATTAACATGTTCTTGTATTATTTTATAATCTTTATATACAATTATGTCATAGATTTTCTATCACTTAGAAATATTTGTAATATAATTATAGCTAATAATGTGTTAATCTCAACATTTAATAAAATAGTCTCAACATTTAATAAAATACCCACAAAACTACAGGGAGAAACCGGTTGGGTGAAAACAGTATTTATTTTGCCAGAGAGATGACTCTTTGGGGCCTTGCACCAAATATAATATTGTTATATACGGCAATTCTATTTTTAAAGGAAACCTGACACTAGACCTGACCACGGTTCGAATTCGGACGAATTCGAATCGAATTTATTCGAATTCGAATTCATCAAAACATTAAACCATATTCAATTCTTCACAAGACGAATCGAATACGAATTATGAATTTTCGAATTAGAATCGAATTAGAATCGAATTATAATCGAATTATAATCGAATTCGAATTCGAATTAATTCTATAATTTTAATACCTCCTGCACTAAATGTTTGTTCCAACTTCCACGGCAACTGTCGAAATCGGACAAGCAAGCAATTCTTTTGGAACAATTGACATAACCGGAAATTGTTCTACATGGTTGTTCCACCATTCTAATAAAGCAAAATTAGAAGATTTGACAAATGGAATATCAAATTGTGTGTTAAGATATAAATCAAATTCTGAATTGGTTAAACTTATTCCTCGGGGTCTTTTTTCTTTTTTCATTAGCAATCTTTCCGTAAAACTTAATTTTTCACCTTGTGAGGGAGAGGGAGTTGGTTCATTAGATGTAGAAGCATTATTCCTAATACTATATCCACTCATTAAATCCATAATATCTTTTTGTAAACTATCAATTTTAATGTTCGGCATAAAAACGGTTGCATAATAGTAAATGAGATGTAGGATAATAAATACCCGATAAAAGATGTGTAGCATAATTAAAACATTCTAAAAGTTCATTTAGTTTTTCTACAAGGTCCCAATGGTAAGGTTGTAACATAATATTATTAGTTTGATCACAAGTCGAATTCCAACTATGTTGAACATCTTGTGGAAAACGTTTTGGTTTCATGTTGTTTAATTTGCAAAATTTTTTCCAATCTTTTAGCAATTTTGGGCGAGCCCATAATAAATTAAGTGCTTGTTTAATTGGTCCTAATGTAGAGTCTAAAGCTTTAATTCCATCTTGAGTACAAAGATTAAATATATAGTAATATGAGTAATTATATGAGAAATATGAATAATATATCTAATTAGTAAACTTGAAAGAGAATTTATATAGCTCAAATTTTCAATAAGAGAAGTAGAGAATTGAGATTGGAATGTGTAAAATTTGAAAAATAAGAGGTGGTATTTATAGAGTTGAGAAGAAATTCTGAATTTATAAAAAAAAAATTTAAAAAGTACCAACAGTAAAAAAAATGGTAACCTAGGGATTAAAACGATAACAAAAAAAATGATAAGAAAAAAAGGGTAATTTACCCCTAATGCTGACGCAAGCGCTGACGTCAGCGAAATCCAATTAAACCCCCCCTTTTTAAATTCCCGCCGCCCCCCCCCCCCCTTTTTTTAAAATTCCCGGCCCCACCCCTCCCTTTTTTTTATTCCCGCCGCCCCCCCTTTTTTTTTGAATTTTTATGAATTCGATTCGAATTCGATACGAATCAAATTCTCAAAACGAATTCGAATTGAATTCGCCGGTTTGACGAATTACAAAAAACTTGAACCGTATTCAATTCTTATCATGACGAATTCGAATCGAATTTTTTGACGAATCGAATTATTGTCGAATCGAATCAAATTTTTTACGAATCGAATCGAATCGAATCACGAATCGGATTCAATTCGTGGCCAGGTCTACCTGACACACGCATCGAGCAAAAGAGAATTAATTAAGTTTTCAGGAGGGCAACATCAAAAACCTGCCCTAGTATCAGCATTAAAAAATAAGACATTAATTCTATCAAACTAAAATATGAGGATAAGATATTATTGTTTACATATTTCAATAAAAAATACAACATTATTATCAACATATTGCTCCTGAAATTAAAAAAATCCAATCCATTCATTAAATCAGCTCGGACAAAAACATTATTGCTCTTGTCCAATTAGTACAAGTATACCTCTCAAAAAATTAGTATAAGTACAAATGACAATATTTAAAATTTTCACAATAGAAAACTTTAAAGTAATTGATAAGTGAATTTTTCTGTCATAACATGACGATCATATGAATAATGAATGGATCACAGAATCAACTCGTTCTACTTTAATACTGCGTTTAAAATTTCATATTCAAAGTAGCGACCCACATAAATTACTCACCAGAACATTAGAGGTGACATTGTCATAGCCAGTTCCGGCAGAGGCAAAACAAACGCCGGTAGCGAAATCCGCCATGGAAAACTGTGGATCCAAGTAAGCCGGGACGAATGGCCGGAGCCCGAACGCCTCGGAGATGAAGTCCGGCGGGATACGGCCGTTGGAGAAACGACCGGTCGGCCTGCCACCTTGGAAGTCCCTGCCATAAGGCTGGAAGTTGCTCTTCAGGATGGTCGATATCGCATTGTTGTTGCCGGCGTCCACCGACGAGTCACCGAACACTATGATCGCCGGAACCTTACCCTTAGTCTCATGCACTAAAGAAAATAGAACTAGTGGTAGTAGAAGCAGCAGGAGTAGGGTTTGAGATGGCATTTTTTAGGGGAGAAACCCAGATTACTCTCTCTCCTATTGATGTTGGAAGAGGTTGGGAGTGAGAGGAGGAGGGTGATTAAATGCCTCCATTTTGAAATGGTGTGTATGTTTATATGTTTGATGCGTGACAAAATTAATGCCAGGATCTACTCATGAAGTCGAAGGAGTTGTTCTAAGTTAACTAAAAGTATCTCGAGTTTGAGTTATTGAGAACGCATCAATGTATGTCAATTTTTAAATTCATATTCTCATTTAAATTGGATTAGTCGGCTCAATATGATAGATATACTCTGTCCATGAAGAAAAATATTAAAGCGAGGAAGTTTGGTGGAAAGAGCTATAAATGGCAGGGAGTGCACCACGAGACGAGCTTCACCTGCAATTTGGGCTGTTGCACTTGCCATATTTCTTAAATTAAGGAACAAGTACTCTTTGAAAATGCACTTTGGTTGTGCCACCACAGGTGATGGAAGTTGGGGGTTGGAGTTTGTAAAAACTTTGGAGATAAATATAAGATATCATGCATTGTAAGAAAATTTTAATACGATAAATCTCTCATATTTAGAGTCGAGTATCATCGATTTGTACATAGAGTGACTCTCCCAATGATTTTTGTTTTCATTCATAAAGTTTAAATTCATAATTTTTTTTCCTAAAAAATGAAGATTCTTACCATTTAATTCACTTTGCCGATTTGAACCATTATTTTTTCATGTCAAATCCTCACATCATTCTTTTATATCGCTAGAGAAAGGGTACATTGTTACTACTTGCTAGGTTAGATCAGATGAGTTTAGTGTTGGTATCATTTATTGATTTTGTTCCCTGTATAATTCTTTTTTAGGGTTTCCCTGTATAATTCCAGTATACCAAATATCCTAAAAGAAAATGATTTGAAATAGCTGGTATCTACAATTTCCAAGAATGAGATCAGTCAACTTAATCATCAGAATTCGCCCAGACAGAAACTGGCATGTGTTTGTCAATATCCAGAAAATTTAAAAGAGGAAATGTTAGAAAGCTTTTGTTTTGTATTTTATACGTCAGTATAGATGCTAATTTATTGGTTTATGGTACTTAGTATTCGGACCACTACCAACTAATCCAAGTTCAAGCTGGAAATAATTTTTGAAAAGTGGTAAAACTCTTCTAACAAATATTTAATACTATTACATTTTACCCGAACTCGACATATGATATATTGATGCTAATGTTGCAGTTGAGAAAAGGCAGTTGTGACATTAAAAGCGAAAAAGGAGGAGCGTGAGTGACATTACACTTCTCATTTATTTACTTGCTGCATCGACAGAGAAACCTCGACTTACAAGAAACAGCAAAAGTATCATACCGGTAGTTGATCCCCATTTATGACCTGGTTTTATTCCACCAGAAAAGAACAGTTATGAGCTAGCTACAAGCTAGTTATTGGTCCAAACCGTAAGAAAATTTTGATTCAAGTTTTAGAAATGTAAAACCATTATTCCGTAAATAGGATCAATATGAAAGAAATAATACTATAATTTCTTAAGCAATATTTTTCTATAATGGCGTAGACCGTAGTGTCTCAAAACAGTTTTAAAATAAACTACCTAATAAAAAAATGCTCATGGCAAATCAGTACTCTACTCCGCCCAAAACATTCATTCCACGGCCCAATAGCCCGCCACGGCATCTCCATGACGCATCTAATGAAATTCCCACAAAAAAGTTTTACTTATAAGTGATACTATTTGAACCATTCATTTTTTTTCATAAAACACACTAGAGAGAGAATTGTATAAGATCTATTATAATATTGTCATTTGGTAAAATCTGAATGATTAGAGAAATTGTACGACTGTCTCTCCACAAGTATAACTTAGTATGCTCAATAATTTTGATTAGGCCAAGTGACAATTTCAATTTGGGTCCTACATAATTTACTCAATTTCTACTAGATTTTATTAAAAAATTAATGGTTCAAATATTAAACATTTGTGAAAGTGCTTCGTAAAATTTTCCCAAAATCATTCCGACTTATAACAAACATCAACAACAATTAGTCCTTAAATCTTCCAATCAGTTTTAACTACTCCAAATTGGCCTAAAACTATAGTAGACCACGTCTAATACGCTATTTTAGGAAAACTTAGTTTCAAAATCTAAATTTGCTGATAAGCTTACACTTGGATCCTAAAAGTCACAGCCTTTTTTTCCCATGTATAATATCGCCACAAGACTAGCTCAACTAGATCACTACTTATAAAGAAAATCATTCCTCTGATTCTCTTTAAATCACACTATTCACCAATATTCCACAACAACAAAAATAACCCTATTCCTCACTAGAAACAGCTACCAAAATGGTGTTATTCAGAGGGATGGCTCTTTCTCTCCTTGTTACACTCTTAGTCGGCTCAATGTTTGTCAGAATTACTGATGCCGAGTGCGGCGGCGGCCACCACGCCGACGACAACCAAAGGTGCCTCGAGGAGGATGGGTTCGACCCTGATGACGACATTGATGACACCTACAAGATCGTGAACAAGATGGTCATACAACCGCCCTCTTTTACTGTCCGTGCTCAAGTGACCACGGACAATGAAGAAGAAGAGGACGGACATGATGATCAGGAACCCGATGTTGATATCATCGAAACCGAGACTATTGTTTTGGGACACTGATGATGGTTTGTTGTGTTTCGCCGTACTTAAATCTCACTAATTAGCAGTCCCATGTCATAATTTTCTTAATTAATTTTGGAGAAGCTTGAATTTTGTTTCGGGTCGTTTTTCATGGATTATGTTTCGTCCATCATTAATTTGAGGGTAGATGCAGTTTTACGTACGTTTTGTATGTTTGTCCAATCTAGGAGAATAATTTCTATTTTTTTCCTTAATCTATCACCTGCATGCAAAATGTGTATTATCTATCATCTGAATCTCGTTCTCGTGTATCCAAGAATTTGCCAATAACGATGCAATTTCATGGCTCCAGCTCGTTATGGTTTTTTTATAGGTAAAATTCTATTATTCTAATAAAATAATTATACCTGGTGTGATTTTCAGCATCAAACTTCTACTAACATACCAGATAAATACCTTAAATTACTTTTTTTTATAGATAAAAATTTACTCCATATTACAACTACTGTCAAATCCTCCACCTAAAATCTTTTTTAAACAATAGCCAACACATAAGACTCTACGAGGGCCTGATTGGATGCAAAACATAAATTCATTTTTATATGATATTCATTCCCATTTCTATTATCCGATCTCTAATTTTTGTGATATTCCGAGTCAAACATTATTATTGACTCTCCGATGATAATATTTCTATTCATTTAAAGCACATAACAGTAGCAGCAGTTCTAGCGACTATTAGGAATTTTGTGCGCATTCCGTTAGGATATTAACCATCAGATTTAAAGATAATCAAATCCGACGGCTCAAAATGTTGTCCCCACCTATGGACAAATTTTCTTTAGTCCCCACTCAATCCGGTCTCCTGGTAATTCAGCCATCCGGAATTAAATTGACTTAATGGTAGTGTTTAATGGAAATTTGAACTTAATTGTAACTTAACACATAAATCTGAAAAATTCTGAATTTTAATTCGTTAAGTATACATATGTACACGAAGAAAGTACCAAGAGCGTTACCATTGGATCTATATAAATCTTCTAGACATTAGTTGTCGAACTAGTAGGTGTCCAAATACGATTTTATTTCTTTCTTATTCTTCTTCTGCTTCACCTTCTTCTTTCGATAGCATGTCTAATTGGTCAAAGGGGTCGATGAGGATCACCAGTCTTTTAATTTGCTTCATATTGGTGAGCTCGATGCTGACATCATAAATGGTGGAAGCACGTAATCTGAACTATGGAGGCATCGCGAGAGGCCGGATTCCTTGCAACAAGGGAAAGGGCTTGGACCCGAACCGGTGCTTGCCTAAGCAAGTCAATCCATGGGTACGAGGTTGTAACCGATTTACTAGATGTCGTTCGCCTCCTACATCATTATTGACGTCATCTATAGCACCTCAGAGACAAAGCGCTGTGTCACCAATTAACATGGGATAAAATTGAATGACGGGAGTGATTCGTCGGGTTTATAGAATCATCGAAATCGTATAGTTTTTGTTAGAATAAATACAACTAAGAACTTCTTTTCCATCCTAGGAGTGAGTTCTAATAGTTACTCTTACAGTATAACTAAAGAGCCGTTTTTTTTTGTGTTTCTGTGTAGGCTTTTTCTACTGCTTTGTCTTTGAAATTTTAATAAAGGATTCACTTATAAAAAAAGTTGAATGAAGGGAAGTTGATCCATGATTTTTAATTTTTTATACGAGAGAGTTTAATTGATTTATGTTTGAGTTATTTTAATAATTAAGTACCGATGAATTGTAGGCGACTTCTAACTTAATTTCTAAAAAATATAAGATTTCATGAGTTGTACATAAAGTATTCAATATTATCCTCTTGAAACTTGGCTAGGATGAATTGATCCAACTGAGTGGATATCATATCGAATAAAATGACACCAGTTGATGAGAACAAAACTCAAAATCCATTGATCTTAGAGAATCAACATTTTGGCTGCAATCCGGAACATAGTAAACCCAATATAAATTGTGATGGTAAGTAATATTTTTTGGTGAAAAAAAGAAGGTAACCCAATAGAGATGTACCTACAAATATAAAATATACTTTCTATGTGTGCAAGTAATTCGAATCACTTATAACATGCCCTTTTTTATATTTTTTTAATTTTTTGAGTCACAATTCAGAATTTTTACCTAGTTCGAATATGAATTAATCGATTTAGTGAGTAATTTGATAAAATTTACTCAAAATAATGTCAAATCAACCTGAACTATAAAATTTCTAGAAAAAAAAGAACCTCGTGTATCATAGTGGCACTATCATCCAAACAAATAACAAAAAGGAAAAAGGGAAAAAAATTTCAAATAATGAGACCGATAATCGCAATCCGAAGATGATATAAATAAAATTATACTTAAAAAAATTCAAATGAACTTTTTTTCCAAAAGAAATTCAAGCAAAAGCTCAAGTTATTATTATCCAGCCGGTTTATTAACTCACAAAAGTGCGCCGCTTCTTATCCAGCGCCTAAAATTGGCCCCTATATAAAGCCAAGCATCCAAAGTTCCCTTCCCTCCAACCCAGAAAAAAAAGAAAGAAAAAAGAACCCATAAACATTTCCATAATTTTTGTCTCGCTCAAGAATCCCCAGAACACCAAGATTCTCAGCTCTCTGATTGATTTACCCAAAATTCGCAAGAGGTAAAGATTGGACCTTTATCCGACCCTTTTGTCTGATTGATTGGATTTGATCATTGTAGTAGTTCTTTAGGTTACCAAATGTGTTTTTAAGGAATTTGGGTGATGGGTTCTTGGTATTTGGACTCAAAGATATGAATTTGGGGCTAAAGCTATGAACTTTAATTGTGGTTTCCTCAGGTTAGGTTTGATTTGGTTAAATTGTTTTTGGTTTAGGCCAGCATGGAGGAGGAGGATCCAGGAAGTGTGATGAATGTTTCTGTCGTGTGGAGAGGGAAGAAGTATGTCGTGGGAATCGACGCGAATGCGTCTCTCGAGGACCTTGGAGTTGAGCTCCAGAAGCTTACTGGTGTCAGAGCTGATACCATTAAGCTTTTTGTTTCTCAACCCTCGGATAAAAGCTCGGATACCACGATGCTGTCTCCTTTCTCTGGTGATCACTCCGAGCTTAGTCTGCACGAAGCCTCGATCGTCGAGGTGACTGTTCTTGTTCTTGATCTTGGTCTTGGATTGCTGCGGATTGGCTTTTGATTATATGATTGATGGTTTCTGTAGATGTTCGGGAATTGTATGTAGTTAGCTACCTTTCTTGTTTTCCGGAAGTTGGTTCTTTTACCGGAGCTGAAACAGTTCAGGTTCTGAATGTCGATGATATTGTTTGTTGGTTTGCGTTTAATGTCACAGACACGGTCTCTGTAATGCTTTGGCAAGGTTAGTGTAGTGAATTACTGACGTGTATCTCTATTTGGCCTGTAACCTCTACTTTCAGGGGAAATCTCTCAGGATGATGGGCGTTTTCTTAGACGAAGTTGATAAAGTTTGTCAGTATGGAAACACGGACATTAGGTTTGATGGATTATGCGATGCAAAGAAGAGATTGCTGCTGAGAATTTTGGGATGCGAACGAGCTCGTAAACTTCTGCGAGGACCTTATATCTTTTGCAAATTTCAGCCTCTTGAACTTGGCATTGAGGTACATCAAACTTTTGAACATCATTCTCATTAGTATGCTTTATCCGTTTTGAACCATCAGTAATTTCGTGTTGGCCATCTCCCTTCCACAGATGAACCCTCCACCTAGTGAGGCATTGAGACTGATGCGCATGCTCGCTTGCGATCTTGGGGTTGTTGCCATAATGAACAAGGTACTCGAATTCTACTCCTTCAGACTGATCCCTCCAGCATCATATGTATCTTTCCTGGTATTAACTTTTGAATATCTTTCTAGCGTTGTTGGCGAGTGGAGCTTATGTCTGAGATGGTCCCTGTTGGTGTTATTGGTATAGCTCCCGCGTGTATTCTTGGTCTCAATAAGGTAATAATGCTCGAAAATGTAGAAACTATGATTTTGATTGTCTACTGCAGCTCGCATATTGGTTTCTATGGTTCGTTTCTGCTGACTTTTAACTCGCTGTTATAGAATAAAGGAGAGGAGATATCGCTGCGTCTTCGAAATGGAAAAAATCGTGATGGTTTCAGGCCATATAACAGCATAAGGAAAACCCTTTTGCACCAGCTTGTATTGTTCACAACACTGAGCTTCTGAATTCCAACTTCCACTTCCTCCTTGCTTTTTTGCTCCACCTTTTACTTTTTTTTGTCCATTTTGATCTTGATCGGTTTTCTTTTCTATTCAGGTCCACATGGTGTGCTCAGAACACGATGACAATTTCTGTGCTCTATATACGGAGGTATATTTGCTATTGTCTATCCGGGGATATGTTTTAGTTTGTCGCATCTAATTCATTTTCTTTTGGAGCAGCTAAGCGACGAAGTTGATGCTTTGGATTGGACCAATCGATTAGAGGATCTCGAAGAAGAATATGATGACATGGTTGCTGATGATTCCGGATCCAACAAGCAGCGCGAACCTGATTCCACGGATGAAGCGATTACTAATTTGTTCGATGAAATCCCAAGAAGAAGCAAATTCAGGGATGGTGCAGAGTCTGATCCTGAAGAAGAAATTTATGCCGATGAAGATTCTTGTGTTCTTGACGAGGATGAACCAGATCCTGATGATTCTCGGACTGGTCAGTTAACCAAAATCTTTTTGTTTCTCGATGCTCTAATAAAAGCTCGAAGATGCTGATGATGCTGTCTTCTTGCAGATGGTTGGATTCTCTGAAGATGTCGTCTTTGATGGAATTGCAAAGTCGGAAACATATATAGTCTTGAAGCGGAATGATCCCGGTCTGTTGTGGCTAGCCAAGACTGTCATTGCTTGAAGCATATGAGCATACAAAGAATGTAAAGGAAAGTGTATAGAAATTCTGTAGATCCAACTGAATACCAAATTCTGTACATAAGTCAGTTGGCGAATTCCTAATGCGTGAAATGGAAATAGCCTGCTTGGAGTTAGTTTTTTCGGCAAATAGATTTCCATTTTGTGTGTTTCAGTTGCTTGTTTACAACCAAATGATATTGCATTGGAAAAAGAATTTCATTTTCACTGAAACTTGGGAATTGAAGTTCCTTTTCAAAGTGGTAGAACTTGTAGGAACTCTATTTCTTACTTCTAATACTAAATATTTATAATGGAAAAAGGATATAAATCGATTTTAAAGTTTTGTCTTTGTTCCAATTCCAAATGTAATGAGAAAATGAACTATATTTCTTCTATAATTGGAAATTAAAACAGAAAATAAATTAGTTCCAAACAATTTCCAAGGTGCAAGTTTATGGCAGAATGCTCTGTTCTCCATTGTTTCGGTGGCTCCACAGAAAGTAATCAGACATCTATACAATATATTTACATTAGATCCATTCTTTTATTTCTACAACCATCCAAATTGGCCTCAACAGTAAAACCTAAGAAAGTCTATCCATAAACCTGTTGACCTGCGTATAATACTTGGGTGTTACATTGGCATATATTGTCATACATCAAGTGTTGACCAAGAAATTTGGGACTCGAAAAGCTCGCAACTTGGCACACGGTAGAGAACAGTCCGGGAACCACCTAGAAAATCATGAATCCATTGGGAGGTGTGTGCCATTCGGGTGCGGGATACTTGCTCCAAAGGTGTTTGCAGGGGCATTGGTCTGGGGATGCCCAGCTCCGAACTGGAACTGACTTGGAGGAATGTCCAAGGGACGGGCAAAAATGGAGCTACCACCGACTTTGTTGAAAGTCGGGACAGGAATCGAATCAGCAACCTTCGGGAAGCCGAAACTAAAGTTCTGAGCAAGTTGAATGACTTGGTCAACAACTATATTCTTCTCGTACTCCTGCAGCTGCTCTAAGAAATCTGTATCCAGAGAAAATATCACGGTCAGACATAATTCGGAGACTTCTTACAACATACGGATATACAGGATACCATATTCTGCCCCTACGGTTATGTTTCTATATGTTTATTGTCGTAGCAAGGAAAACAACGAGAACGGCTAATCAGCATTCGACAACCATCTAGAATCCGTAAGGATTTAGTTTGGTATTATAGACAACTGTTTAGATCAGAAAATTGACCTCTATTCAAATCACTTTTTCTTGCGGATGAACATTCAGATGCACATACCTTGACTCAATTCCACAGACGGTCTGCGGTCTTTCACCCACTGGTAACTCTGTGAGAGCCTCCAAGCCTTGGACTTCATCAAGTAAGCAATTACGATCGCAGGAGATCTACCAGAAAAGATCACCAAGTAAGCAATTACGATCGCAGGAGATACCAGAAAAGACCTGGTTAGAACATTCATAAATCGTGAAGTAGCATCAAACAACTGGGCAATGACTGCATAACAAAGAACAATAGGTTAAATATGAATCTCAACCTTCTATGAACAATAGGCAAAGCCTCTCAACAAATGTAATAACTAACCTATTCCTTCCAGACATACAGTGAACAAGAACACGAACTTTCTCCTTCTGGCATCGCTCTGCAAAATGATTTAACATTTTAGTGATGTCACCCACTTGAGAAATTAAATATGTGCAAAAGGAACAGAGCTCAAAGCTTCAGAGAGACTAGATAACTGTTCAAGCGAAACGTATGGTATGTTGTTAAAACTTAGTTAATATACATCAGTCCAAGAGTATTCTAACAAATCTCTAAGCATTTTCACTCAGGAAGGAAGACCAAAAAAGGAGAAAAATTCAGAGGGCTTACCCAAGAACTCAATCGCATCATCAAACTGCAAGTTTGGGCCATCCTTGAGGCAATGATAGGTAAATGAATTATTAACGAGATTTCGACAAGCAGGTACCGTCTGCAATGAGAATGAAGAAAATAGAGAGAACAATTCAGAGCTGCTTTTCCTCGAGGATCCAGACGGACAAGATTCTTGAACACTGAAAGACTAGGGTTCTGATAAAACTGCTTTTTAATAATAAAAAAAGGTGTCTTCATCAACAGTGGAAAATGCAATGTGGCATCTCTTTCGTCTCTAACTTGAACTCAAACTCAAAAGCAAACAGGAGAAAAGCTTTTCCTATCATTAAACATTTAAGAAAGAAGAAGACCGCTGATATATGAAGTGGAAAGCAATAATTCCTAGAAACTTGTTTGTTTTCATCCTAAGATTAACTTATAACCATTACCGTCCTCGTTTTGAAGCTGAAGGGAAAAAAAATTCCAAACCAATAGAACCAATGTTACAAAGACGAGAATCACAATCCAGCACAACCTCATAGCAAACATAGGATCCCAATCCAGCTGCTTTTATACTTGCTGCATTTCTATCTTTCCTCAACCTTACAACACCTCAATGGATAACACTATACACACACACAAATCAGTCACATCCTAATTGTCCGAGATGGTTTCATTATGAACCTTTCAACTAAGCCTCCATATCAATGTTACAACTGCCAGCCCAAGAACGTCAACCCAGCACCTAAAAGCAAGATCATTTACCATCTAATTCCACACTTCTTTTTTCACGTAAACACTTGCTTCGTTCTAAAAATCTCAGCAAATTCAACAAGCGCCTGTTCTCATCCATTCAATCTCGATTCACATTTCCGCAACCCATCTAAATCTCGCTGCACTCGCTCCTCAATCTCGGAGCACCCTTTCTTAATCATACTCCTAGCATTCCATTCAACTCCACATTCGCAAACCCGCAAACACCGTTCCAACCACAAGGTAACCTAATCAATGGCCCCCCCTTCCTTCACGCTATGTTAGAATCTCCATATCCAACCCAAAACTTAAAGGCAATGGGTCGGTGGATTTTCCACACTTATAAACTTGCCCCCACTCATGCACTAAGCAATGTGGAATTCTCAATGCGCCCCCTAAAACGGGGCACACCAATGACGGGATCAACCCGCTTTGATACCGTTTAATGACCAGCAAAACCCACATTCCAAAATCCCAACCAGGCCCCAAGAATCAAGCAAGAAAGCAAGAAAATAGACAAAAAGCAGGAAACTTTAATAAGGAAAATCAGGGGGAAATTACATTGAGGATGCGGGAGATGCCGATGGACTTGAGGAGCTCGGAGCGAGAGGCGTTATCGTAGCTGCCGAGGTAGATGAAGTTGGGTATAATTTCAGACGGGAAAGCGCTGACGTGGACGGCCTGAGGTGGGGTCGGCTCCGGCATACGGTGGCCGCACTCCCCGCACACCTCCCCGGCCTCGTACTTGTGGTAGTGGCCACACACCCCGCACGGGTTATCCCTCTCCCTCTTCATCTTCCTTCTCAATATCTGTTGTTATTGTTATTCTTTCTTGATTCTTGTTTTTCCTCCGACCAATGTAAAGCTTGAAACTTTACGACCAGGTTCGAGTGGGTTTTGCCTCCGTTGCGGTCGGTTTCTTGGGGGCTGCGCAATTGTGTGGTGTTGCTATTGACGAAGGAGGAGGGAGGAGCTTGCCTTGGAGATATTTTCTTGCCTTTTCAGGTGAGGGAGAGGAGCTTTGTTTGAGGATTCAGGCTTCAGATTCCTTTTTTCCCTTGTTTCTTAACTTTCCGTTTTAATATATTGGGCTTTGTTGAAATTGGCCTATATTAGTATATTCTGAGAATCGGAATGGTTTATTTTTTTCCTAATTTTTTAAGAAGGGTGGTGCGCAGCCTATCTGATACAAGGTTACATGGACAGCAGATCGCGAATCTGCTGATTCTAAAAATATCTAAAAAAATACGATAGATTATCGATCCGTTGATTCTACGAATACTTTTACGACACAGATAATAGGAAAAATCTTTATTTTTGTTTATCAAATTCAACCAACTAAAATAACATAGTAGAAGTCCTATTTATAAAGAATAAAAAAGAAATCTATTAACTAGAATCGTATTATAAATTAAACTACTAATAATAATATAAAACTAGATATAACTATTAAATATATGACTATTCTTTATCTCCATCATTCTCCCCCGGTTATTTTGACCATCCCAAAAAATAAATACTTGGCAATCAGATCACTAAAAATAGTCGCTAAATGACAGACCAAGAACGCAATTCTTTGAGTAGATCTTTCAGCTTCCTTGAGGGCATCACATATAGTCAGCAGTGGAGAACTTTCAACATAAACAAACTTGTCAACTCCGAGAAAGCCAATGTGCTCGACATACTCAATCAAATAATCATGGCTCATGGGTTCAATCTCAGCATCAATAACTTCAGTATAAATAGAAATTACATATTGCCTCATCCCAGCACCATCAATAATACATGACTCGTCAAACAACTCTCTCAAATGATATAATGGTGCTTCATATTCATTAATATATTCTCCATCAAAGCAATCTTCAACAAACTCACCTTTATCAATCTCGTCCTCCTCTACAAGGTAGGAGTCATAAATTGGTTCACCAAACTTTTCCCAGACCAAGCCTCTCCAACTTCTTCTGGTTGTACAGTTCGTTGCTTCTTCGAGAACTCAGCTAACTCCTGCTTCAAATCATCCAAATTAGCTTGAATCTTATGCAACTTATCGACCATTTGACGATCATATTGTTCCCAAAAAGTGATGATGCTTAAAGCAATGATGTTTGTCATCAACAACATTCCAAATGTTATAAGTATGTCGGGGAAACAACTCATAAATAAGCTTGTCTTTCATCTTAGGCCATCGAAAGATTTTCAGCTTGCAACATCTTTTTTGCCGAAGATTTAAATCGGACTACTAATGCATAAGATCACCTTGCAATCGTTGTTGGACAAATTTGACTTTTTCCACCTCAACAAACTTGTGAACAACAAAGTATATCTCCACTTTGACAAGCCACTTAATGAAATCTCTTGTCGAAATTTCCCAATCAAGCTCAGAAATATCTCTCAAAGTAGGAATATGCATCTTAGATACCATAGAATCAGATATCTTCGATTAACCCCAAAAGGACCAATCTGTGATTCCCAAAAGCCTGCTTGGATTAATCTGTAACTTTACCTTACTGGAAAATTGTGAAATAGTCATCAAACTCTGTAAAAAATCTCAAATAGACCACATGACTTAGGAATATTACCAAAAGATCCTCTAACTTCTTTCAATTTTATATAATCAGTCCTCAAACATCACCAAATTCCGAGTCAGTCCACACGCTTCTGTCAAACTACCAAACGGTCCTCTGAATTCAGCCAACCTCAAAAGCAGTCCCAAAATTTCCCAAATCACCAAAACCCTAATTTGAGATTAAGGGAGGGGAAAATCAAACCAGACACCAAGGGCGATGGCGGGCCAGATGGCTGAACTCTGAAGGGTGACGCGGCATGGTGCCGGCGGCTGTGTCTTGGCTTCGTGGGGATGTCAGAGTCACCTTTTGAAACCCACGATCGACAATCTCCTTCTAAAGGATGTCGGCTATGATGGATGCTGACCCGGTAGCGGTGGAAGGTCGTCGGAGGCGGGAGGTCTTCAGCGGAGGCAGAAGCTCAATCTCCAGTGGTCGGACAGCACTGGCAGGCGTTGGTGCCGTCTTGAACTTGAACGGTGCTCCTCGGGTCTTGTAAAACCCCTAAATAGTGGCTGTCCTATTTTTTTTTGATAGAACGAACTCCGATTACCAACTGATGCAGGCTACGTGGATAGGAGATCGTGAGTCCGTTGATTCTGAGAATACCTGAAAAATACGATAGAGTATCGATCCATTGATTCTACGAATACTAGAAAATGACACAAATAATAAGGAAAAGCGCCAATTACCTCATAATCCCTGGTAATTGGTCATCCTCTCTTTCGGGTCCCTACATTTTCGAAAATAATTTTACCGTCCCCTGTCTTTGGTTTTAAAAACTCTTGGGTCCCTGTCACCGGAATATTCCATATTCTCCGGTGAACCCCCACTTGAAAAGACTAAAATGCCTTCCCACTAAAAAAAAACCCAAAAAAATCATTTTCTTCCCCTGCCTCATCTAATTCCTTCCACTTCATCTTCTACCTCCCACCTTCAATCAAAACTCAAACTCAAACTCAAATCTTTTTAATGTGAATAAAAATTAAAAAAGCATCATAACAGACCCACAAAAAGCACAGTAACTATCCATTAAATTGAAAGCACAGTAACTACCCATGGAAAGAAAGTAATTGAAGCAAGATGAGGGTCTCCAAAGAAAGAGGTGGGAGACCGCATCTATCACTCTCAGGCACCTTCTCGCCAGCGTTCGACGTCGTTACTCAGGAGGCAGGAGCTCCGTCACCGACGACCCCAAGAGGAGGACCCGTGGCCATCTGTGATTCCCGCAGCAAAACCTTTGGCCATCTGTGGTTCTCAACAACCTCAAAATCATCGAACTCAGTGAGAACTCCATTTCTGAGATTGGGGATTCGAAACGGTGGCGTTGAGGCAACGGCCAGCGAGGATGGAGGACATGGTGAAGGAGAATCTCAGAGTGCTCGATGGCTTCGTTGGCTTAGTTGGCTTTTAAATTTTCTCTTTTAAATTTAGGAGAAACTAAGGAAATGGGTCTAGGAATCTCGAAATGGGAAAATAAAATTTCTCCAACCATGCAGACCTTCATTGATTTGGGGGAAACTATGATTCACTGCTCTAGGATGACCAAAATTGGGAGAAAAGGAAGTTAGGTGATAGCCGGCTCCAGGAACGGTTCAAAGACGACGTCGTTGGGAAAGAGAAATTTGTTAATTTTGATTAGGGTTCTTAATTTTAAAATTAGGGTTCTTAAAATTTTGATTCTTTAATCTCTCTAATTAGTTGTGCTTCTTACTAAAAATATTTGGATTTGAATTAGAGATTGAGTTTGAGTTTTGGTTTTGATTGAATGTTGAAGGAAGAAGACGAAGTGGGACGAAGAAGAAAGGGAAGGAAACAATAATTTTTTTATTTTTTAAGTAGGAAGGGCATTTTAGTCTTTTCAATTAGGAATTCGCCGGAGAAAATGACATATTCTGGCAAAAAAATGGCATATTCTGGCTACAGATCCGAGAGTTTCTAAAACCAAAGACGGGGGACTGTAAAATTATTTTCAAAAATATAGGGACCCGAGGAGGAGGATGACCAAACACGAGAGACTAGGGGGTAATTTGTCTTAAGAAAAACCCTTGTTTTTGTTTATCAAATTCAACCAACCAAAATAACATAGTAGATTTCCTATTTATAAAGAATCAAAAGAAATCTATTAACTAGAATCCTATTATAAATTAAACTACTAATAATAATATAAGACTCGAGATAATTATTAAATATATGACTATTCTTTATCTCCATCACTATCATTAATGTATAAACAAATACGAAAACAAAATAGAATTAGGAGATACATAGATAAATAACGATAACGCTAAACGAAAAATGAAATCAATATGTAGTCAACAGAGTGACACGATAGGAATCGATGTGCGGTCGAAAAGCTATGAAAGCTAACGACCAAAGCGAAGTTCTACCGAAACAAGTAACAGCTAATAACCACAAGGTAATATCATAGACGCAGCCTCATGTGTGTTTGAATCATAGTTTTAAAAAATACAGTCTGATAGATGGTCCGACCGGTCGGACCATAAATCACCCATCAGAGCGGCTCATTTTTAAGGTAAAAACGGGTCTGCTCAAACCGTCTAAAATCTGGTCGGACCAAGCGGTTCACACGGATTTACGGCACGGGATTTTCCGGTTGAACCGGAACTTTGGTTTTAGGGGTAAAATTGGGATGGAAAACTTATTTATTGCACAGTATTACCACTCCCATATGCTATTATCGAGCTCCACAACTGAAAATAACCAACCCCAGAAACAATCACATGAAAAGAAGAGGAACGATGAACATGAAGATAACCTTCCATTGTTTCAGGCGACTTGCTATTTTTTTTTAGAAGATCGACTTGCTGCTTTGAGAGGGAGAGAGAGGAAGGGAAAATAGAAGAGATATGAGTGGGAAGAGAGGAACCCTTTCAAAAAAAAGAGTGGGAAGAGAGGAGTGGAAGAGTGCACGGGCAAGGGAGAGGAGAAGGGAGAGAAAAAGAAAGAGGAAAAGTGCATCGGGAAAGAGGAAAAAATAAAAAAAAGAAAGGGAAAGTGGGAGGGTTATTTTCTGCAGTATTGTTGAAAATTCTGAGAATTCTGAAAATGAAGTTGTCAGTTAAAGTATTTTTTGTCTGGGGTTGGTTAGAAACAGCACAAAATATTGCGGTTTTGATTTACAAAGAAACCGTACAAAATTGTGCGGTTTTTGGTAAAAACGTAATTTTTTGTGCGGTTTCTTGCACAAGCTGAACATTTGGCTCCGGTTATCGGCTCGGCTCGTTGTCTACTTTTTTTAATAATTATTTGAAAAAAATTGTAATTATCTCGACTATTTGTAATGTTTATCTTTATTTTCGGTATTTGTAATAATCTTGAACCCTTCCGTATATAAATTTTCTCTGTACCTCGAATAAAAACACGTCTTTTTTAGCTAAAAATAGATGGAGTAGTATGTCATTTGATTCCTTCAGATGCTTAAAAGAAAATTATATGATATAGTTAGTTGGGGTCAATCTCACCACATCAATAATTCCTTCGACATTACCGGGAAAGAAAGTGAGTATCCATTTCCCATAAAACACAAGGCCATAATTAGAATGTCACATAAAAACAGATGGCCAAAAAATGCAACAGATCGTGCGTTTCACATTAAGTTTTATGATATAGTTAGTTGGGGTCAATCTCACCACATCAATAATTCCTTCGACATTACCGGGAAAGAAAGTGAGTATCCATTTCCCATAAAACACAAGGCCATAATTAGAATGTCACATAAAAACAGATGGCCAAAAAATGCAACAGATCGTGCGTTTCACATTAAAAACTTAAAACGCAAACAAAGATGCATTTTTATTCGAGGTACAGAGAAAATGTATATACGGAAGGGTTCAAGATTATTACAAATACCAAAAATAAAGATAAACATTACAAATAATCGAGATAATTACAAGTTTTTTCAAATAATCAAAAAAAAAAGTAGACAACGAGCCGAGCCGATAACTGGAGCCAAATGTTCAGCTTGTGCAAGAAACCGCACAAAAAATTGCATTTTTGTCAAAAACCGCACAATTTTGTGCGGTTTCTTTGCAAATCAAAACCACAATATTTTGTGCAGTTTCTAACCAACCACAGACAGAGAATACTTTAACTGACAACTCCATTTTTGGAATTGTCAAAATTTTCAAGACTACTGCAGAAAATAACCCAAAGTGGGACAGTGCACGGTAAAAGAGGGACAGAGATGGAACATGAAATGGCAAGGAGAGAGATAATAAAGGAAGATTAATATATCAGTTGAAAAAAATTCAAGTCTAACTGATGGTTTGATCGGTCGACTCGAAAAACTAGAGAAATCTGGGTGTACCAAAATTTGTATTTTGAGATTATGGTTTGAATGCATACCACACAAATGAGAGCCAAAATTTAACAAATTCAACCGAAACAAATTTTTCCGCCTGAACCACAATAATATAAATTTTGTGCCAAGTAGCAAGGATGAATTTGGTACAAGTAGGAAGATATTTGATTCTAGATATAAATATATATGACCGAACATTTTTTGACTCTGTATATAAATTGAAACGTTTTCGACTGTGGATATAAAATTTCGAGTTTGAAATCTTTAGAATACATGTTAACTAATTTTTAAAAGAGCTTGATCATATTTTAAAATTTAAACTATGATCAAATTTAGATTAGTTAAATAATTAGCGTAAGAATACATATTAAAAAAGGGGCTCCGGAGGCTTGAACAGTATAACCAGGGGAAAGGGAGTAGCATCACAAATAAACATGTCTGCTTCTTACCGCTGCCGAAGATTATTGCTATCTCCACCCCAAGCATCACTACTTCCACGCCTCTTCTCATCTCTCCCCCCTCCTCCTCCCATCACTTCCCGCCGAGTCGTCGTCACCGGTACCGTCCTTCTCCCTTCCCTTCCCTTCCCCAACGTTAAAGTTTCAATCTTTTCACCGTCTTCTCACTCTTTGGTTTGGTTGGCTCAGGATTAGGGTTGGTGACCCCTTTGGGCTGCGGGGTGGAGGCCACGTGGAGGCGGCTCGTGGCCGGGGATTGTGGGGTGCGGGCGATATCACCCGATGACCTCAAGATGGACTCCTTCGATGAGGAGACTAAGCTGCGCACTTTCGACCAGCTGACCTCTAGAGTCGCCGCCACCGTGCCCTGTGGGACCCGCGAAGCGGAGTTCGACGAGCAGCTGTGGCTTAATTCCAAGGTGTTGTCTTGAATTGCCATGGAAACGTTTTAATTAAAGTTCGAGTCTTTTCTAGTGTTAATGGCAGGGAAGATGTGTTTAGTTGGATGCTGTGAGCCCATTTAGGCTCCATTTTCCGTTGAAACAAACGGAGCGTTTCTCGAGCAATAATGTCGTTACTTGCAGAAACTTTGAGGGTAGCATTTTATCTATGTTTGGAATGTGGGATCTTGGCTTGATTTATCTCATAGATTTTGTGGTGGTTTGTGGTTTTGTAGGATCACAAGTCAATTTCTAGGTTCATTGGGTACGCTCTATGTGCGGCTCAGGAAGCTCTGACGGATGCAAATTGGGAACCCACCAAACAGGAAGATAAAGATAGAACGGTAATGATATTTTTTTACATGACCGGTTTGTAATCCTTGTCTGTTGATACTTTATTGCTGAGAAATTCCTTTAACGAGAAGATACCAGGGTGTCTCCATTGGCGGGGGGATTGGCAGCATAACTGATATATTGGATGCATCTCAAATGGTCTGTGAGAAGGTACTTTTTCTAGTTTTCCTTTCTATGCTTCCTTACTTCACAACTGATCTGTGCAATTGCCATGTCTTTGTTGCTGACAAAAGAAAGAGTACTGTTGGCACTAGCCTGCAAAATATTATTGGATCTAAAGCCTTGCAGACACCATTCTTCATCTTGCTCAAAATCCTGGCTTTCTCAATGCAGCGACTTCGCCGTCTTAGTCCATTCTTCATCCCCCGAATATTGATCAACATGGCATCAGGTCATGTGAGCATAAAATATGGGTTCCAGGTGAGTTTTTCCAAGTTCTAGCTCTCATTGGAAAACTGTAGGCTCCTGGAGATCTCTTGTTTGGCCAATGTTTGTACTGATCTGTAGTTCATAATTCAAACTTGAGTGATTATGATGTCCAGAAAAACAATGTGCATGGTATCAGTTTTTGTGGAGTTTGTTTGGGTAAAGGTTTCTTTAGACCCAGGAGTGAATAAGAAGTGAAGAGATTTTTTTACTAACGTTAACAACATGAATGAATAAGCTTGTGCATTTTCCTCCTAGTTTTCTATTCTACGTTGTAGATTTGCCAGTGGGAAGCAATTTTTCGCGTGCTTGTAGAAGCGTGTCACAAAGAGTTTAACTAAATTCAGAATTCAGGGACCAAACCACGCTGCTGTGACAGCTTGTGCCACTGGGGCACATTCAATTGGTGATGCTACAAGAATGATTCAATTTGGAGATGCTGATGTGATGGTGGCTGGGGGTACTGAATCAAGCATAGATGCTTTGTCGATAGCTGGTTTCTGCAGGTCAAGGGCTATGTCCACCAAGTACAATTCCATGCCCCTTGAAGCTTCTCGACCTTTTGATTGTGGTCGCGATGGCTTTGTGTAAGCACATGCTGTACTGGGCTTTTACTATTGTAGTCAACCCTGGTAAAAATCTTCTCTCGGGTCACACTTTTGCTATGTGTTCAGGATAGGTGAAGGATCCGGCGTCTTGGTATTAGAAGTAAGTTGTGCCCATTGAATATTTCTTTTAGCACCTGCGATATTTGTTACCATGGATGCTGAATTCATTTCCTATACACAAGGAGTTTGAACATGCGAAAGAAAGAGGGGCCAAAATCTATGCTGAGGTTTCTGGCTATGGAATGTCAGGTTTGTTTTCAAGCTATAAAATCCTGACAATTTTGAAATCCATGACAGTTTTCCATTTTAAGAAGGTTGTATTATTGCCTAGGTGATGCATATCACATTACTCAACCACATACTAATGGAAGAGGAGCAATTTTGTCGATGACAAGTGCTTTAAAACAGGTAGCAGAATGTCAACTTTTAGTTACTTTTAATAAATGACTGCTGAGGTGAATAAGGTATCAAGTAACAAAGTTCTCTCATGAAATCTTCAGATGCAAATAATGATCTTAGTGTTATTTGGTTCCCTTGATTGCAGTCCGGTCTTCGTCCAAATCAGGTTGATTACATAAATGCCCATGCTACATCGACGCCTCTCGGTACCCATTCTGGACCTTTAAATGCCATTTCACTCGATGTACAAGTTATATGCAATTTTGTTTTCATATACCGCCAATTTGCCAAAATTTGGACCACTTGTGGGCTCAGGTGACAGTATTGAAGCTAATGCCATCAGAACCGTGTTCTCTGAACATGCAACTTCAGGTGCTTTGGGATTTTCATCCACAAAGGTATCCATATTTGATGTCAAAATTCAGAACTGTAACCTTACTCTCTATCATGCATGCAATTTGCCTAGTGAAGACGAAGAAGATTTGATTCTTGTTTCTGTTCACTCTTGCTACTTGTCCACATTGGAATTAGCTAAAGAATCCGAGACACTAAATGTTAACATTTTCTGGGATTCATATCGTATTGATGATGCCAACTGTCGCAGGGTGCCGTTGGTCATCTCCTCGGGGCAGCGGGTGCTGCTGAGGCAGTTTTCACAATCTTATCCATACACCGTGTAAGCAATTTAGAGAATTATGATAGTAAAATTGCAATGTCTATATGCCAAATAAAGACCAATTGCATCACAAACTGAGTACATATAAATCTTATTAACTTCTTGTTCTTGCAGGGAATTGCACCTCTGACCCTGAACCTCAGTAAACCAGATCTTACATTTAGTGAGAAGTTTATGCCACTTACTCATTCAAAGGAAATGGAAATAAGAGCAGCTATCTCCAATTCCTTTGGTTTCGGAGGGACGAATGCATCTCTGCTATTCACCTCGTGCTGCAAAGACTGACTGGTTATCTGCTCGTGGCGTGGATTGTTGAGAAGAAATGATTGGCTCAATCTTGGTGAGAATTCAGTTACCAAAGAGAGGCATAGGTTGACGAGACCGCTTCTTCCAGAGAAGCAATTTAACATTGGTTGCACCAATTATCAAGTTCATATGCAAATGCCATGAATTCCCTTTTGGCAAGCAAGCTGCCAATGCAAAGGAAACACCGTAGAAATGCGTTGTGAAACTATGCCTTCACGTTTGGCCTGTCGAGCATGCACATGAAGAATCTCGGAACGTACATCAGGTGGGGTTCTGACCTGGTAATCTTGCAGTCTGCATTGGGTGAGATCCGGGCCTGGTGTACTGACATCGATACCGAGAAACTCCCAATCATAAATAGTATGGTGATTCAAGGCCTATATATAATTGCATTGAGCAATGCAATTTTCTTTCGAAAGAACACGAGACATCTTAGTTAATCCAAGAGGGTCTGGTTCCTAGTTAATCTGGATGTTTGCAATTTTCTTTCTTCAAAGACGGTGCTACTGATATACAAGTTTGTATCTTTTCACTCTTTGGTTTCTTCTTCAGAACGACTAATCCTCGAACACATCATATTTCGTACTGATCTAAAATAGAGGAAAGTATTGTAGTAATTTAATGCTTGGAGAACTTTGTATTTTTTAAAAAAATTATTCAACTCGAATTTAAATTAGTCGACCCAATAAATACGGCCGACAATATAACCGGAAAAAATTAAACTTTGACCCAATGCTCACCCTAGTCGCGCTTGGTTCCGGAAATAGAGAAACATATCGGTCGTCTGATATTTTTCTCCTTGGGCACCGACACAGATGAAAGGCCAAAAAACCCTTTTTTTTTCAAAGCCAACTCTGTCTGTCTGCTTCACTTTGACCACGCTTCCCATTGGTGGAAAATTGATCTTCCGAGAAAACACCCAACCCCAATCATCCGCCGCCCTTTATGGCCTTGCAGACCGGCGTCGGCACCTCCAAGGTCCTCGTCCTCGTCGGGGCAGGTAACTCTGTTTTTCTTCCCCCAGACTCTTTAGCTGCTAATCCTAAACCAGGGAGGGAATTCAAGGAGCCAGATGAATCAAGTTCCGATCTTTTCATCGTTTCGTCTCGTTTTAAGGAATTGGGTCTTGTTATTTTGAGGAAATATGAAGTGGGTGTCTTGCTTTTTTGGGGTGTTAGGATTGACGGGGTCGATTATACTGAGGAATGGGAAGCTGTCGGAAGTGATGGCGCAGCTCCAGGAGCTGCTCAAAGGTGTTAATGACGTTGAAATCTCCCCGTACAAGTATGATCCTGCAATGCTCTCCGCACAGGTACCGCTTCGAGTTCACCGTTATTCTTGCCTTTTAGCGGTCGTTAACGAGATAGGGTTTCGGGTTTGGGTAGTTCGTAGATTAGACCTCAGAGTAAGGGGGCAGCTGGGAATTATTGAACTTGGGAATTTTCTCGGCTTGATTAATATGTGATTTAGTAGAATGAGGAACAAGGATAATTGGTTGAGTTCCTGAGATTGCTCGTTTGTGGAGTGTCCACTTTAATAAGTTGGAAGCTACGGCTGATGGATGTTAAATCTTCCAGTTGCTCTGTTTTGTAATGCGTAATTGATTGTTAATGGTTGCTTGGCTAGTGTTCATTGTTTTACGTTAAATCCTTATAGCTTCCATGTATGTTTGCATTCTTTAGTCCTTACTTGCGACGGAAGAATTGAGGTCTTGCAAGAGTAGAAAAGCTGATTCGTGGACTGAGCCGTAAATCTAACTAGCCTAGATTATCATTTCTGTGTATGGTTTAGAATTTATTTTTATTCCTCTCTAATGAACTGGTTCATGAAATTTTCGACCCCCCTGCAACATCTTTTGTTTCCTCAGATACGTCAGTTAGCAGAAGAGATCAAGGAGTTAAGCATGTCTCGACCTGTTACTATATTTAACGGGAATCCCAGTGGTACGCGTAATTAATTTACTAACTCCAAATGAGTCATTTGCTCTTGCACCACCTTCTAATCATCAACCAGTTAATATCTTTCCCACGTCCATATTCAATCATTCTTAAATGTCTGCTAATCTCCTCTGCTTGATATTAAGCTATTGGATTAAATTGCGTTTATTGCCTGTCATTCACTATGTGATATATGTATATTGTCATTATTGATGATAATATGTGCATATATATTCATGTGCACAGAGAGTTGGGCATCTTACCTAGTTCCAGCTGCTGCACTTGGTGCTATGGGATATTGCTATATGTGGTGGAAGGCAAGATACTTTTTCCTTTCTCTAAAGCGATAATGGTTAGCAAATTTTTGTGCTTCTTTGTTGACAAAAATCTTGTTGTTTTGTTGCAGGGATTATCATTTTCCGATGTGATGTTTGTCACAAAACAGAATATGAAAAATGCTGTGACAAGTGTGTCAAAGCAGCTGGATCAGTTGTCTGATACTCTATCTGTGAGTATTACCTCTGACTAGCCTGAGAAGATGTTTATCGCCTCATGCCATATTCTGATTTCTAACGTAATAATCGACAATTTGTGCAGTCCACCAGAAAGCATTTATCAAAGAGGCTGGAAAGCTTGGATTGGAAAATAGAGGAGCAGATAGACACATCCAAGAGCATCGCCAATAACGTATAGATCACCCTCTCCAGTAAACCTTGGTAGCTGTATTTATTGTTAGATAATTTTGTCTAAGTTGTTCATACATCCTCTTTAAATGATTTTCTCAAGGGCATACACTAGGAGAGTGAAGCTGATTGATCACTCATCAAATTGAGTCGACTTGGTTATTGTTTGTCATGAAACAGTTTCTAACTGTCCAGCAATGAGATCTGAATGTGTGGAAAAGAGAGGATTTATGTAGAAAGTCCACACCTGCATACGATTTTGAAAGTGATCACATGCACAATCAATCACATGGAGACTTGGATCCTCTGCCTGGAGATCATGAATTGATTTCCAGAAAATATGCACTTAACCACCTAGGATTAACTCTGCTAGGCAACTAATAAGAATTGGCATTGGGCACTAGTCGATAAGTGCAGCGGTCAACCTGGTGTGAAACTTCATCTGCTTTTATTTATTTAGTTACCTTTATGCAGGTAGAAGAGATGCAATCACATCTTACGCGAATAGGGTATGATTTTGAAACAATCAACAGAATGATTGCGGAATTGGTGAGTGGATAGCCCCTTGTTCCCTATTTGGATATTTATGATAGAGGATTTCTATTTGGATGACGTCTGTCTCTTTCAATGAACTGGACAGGAAGGGAAGCTTGGACGTATTGAAGACAATCAGGTATTCCACCACTGCTGCTAGAACTTTCTTTTTCAATTTCCTTGGTGGAACTTTTCTCACTGATGAACTTCTGCTACACGATGTAGGATGCCACAAACTCCGGTCTCTTGTATCTCTGTCAGTTCACTGAAGGCTTTGAAGATGGGGTTCGCAGAAAAGTTTTTCAGGTCAGTTTAGTAGTCTTTCGTCTGTTTTGACCTGTCACTGAGTTAGTATTAAGAGACTAATATGATTAAATTGGTGGAGTCATCATTCCTCTTCTAACTTCCAATACTGCAAAAAAAGAGAAGAAACTGAGGCGTAAGAATTCCCTGTAAAATCGTGCAAGCATAATCGGAGAAGAACTAGAATTAGGATCATGCATATGTTTCACTTTCACTTTTCATCTTCCCTTCATGCTATGTTGACGTAAATGGGTAACCACATAGGATGTCTCCATATTGATCCTTGCAATGAGCAAGCTGAATGATTAGTGTGTATGATACTCGTGGTTCCCTTTTGCGTGTTGTCCTTGTATTAAGACAAGAACTTGACACAGTCAGTCTTGGAATTTGCCAGGAAATCGGTTCAAAGGTAACTAACCCTCCAGCCCTGACATTTGAGGACAAGCTCCCCAAGGTTTGTTCACACGCCACTGCGTCTTCTTAAAAACCGCAGCTTGCTTTCTCCATTGACCGTTTGAGTCGATCATCAACATTTCAGGGACTTCAATTCCTGGCCGAAGATAAAGAGCTAGATGCAGTTGAGGAATCCGTAGACGTCTTGAGGACAAGTAAAGTTGTAAACTTCACTGGCGAAAAGACGAAGATTGTCAGAACAAGAATACACAGGTCATATCCAGTCGGTTTCTCTTTGGCTCATGAGTTGTAGACTCTTCTGGCATATAAAGTGTTCTATCTACTCGTGTTATTGGTTGACTCCTATCCTTGGAGACAATGATTTTTGGTGCTTACCCTTTGGTTCACCTTGTGTGCTCTGATTTACTTGTTACACCATGAGGCATACATGGATTGTATACTGTTGTTAATACATAATTCAATGTTAGCAACAACAAAATAAGTGGACAAATCTCACTTTTGTTGGTTGTATTTATTTCTTTTTTTTGCATGTACCTTGTTTTTGGTAAAGTCTAAAGAAGAGTGTGTATGAAAAGACGGTCTTTTTTCATATCCGCCGGTGTCAGAACATTCATTAAGCCGACTAATAGTTGAAACATGCAAGAACTCTTCAAGTTTGCTCTTTTAGGCTTCTTTCAAGTTGTAATTTGTTAATTCCGTAGTTATCTCCACCATCCATCTCATCAAGAAGGTTTGCAATTGGTAATTATTGATATGGAGCAAGTTCTATTACATTATAAAGTATTGATACCATAAATATGTTGAGTTTACATACTATTAACTAGAATCTGCAATTTTCGAGGTTGATGCATCATACATGCATAGAAAAGTTTAACAAAAAGATCCCATGGAAGAAAACTAACTTCTTAACAAGAAACATTACCTTTCCATTCAAAACAAAGAGACAATTTTCTCAAGTATTTGGAAATTATTTTCTGTAGTGCAGATGAAGCTTCAGTATAAAGACAAAGCAAGTCAAGACCATTGTATTAAAAAAATGGCCTGAAGGGTCGGATTGCAACATGGTATTATTGGGTTTAAGCTCAAAATCTGGAGATCGGTTGAATTAGTAGTCAACATTGTTGAAATGATTCAACTAGATCTAATTGACTATTTTTTTGAAAAAATAATTTTTAGAATTTTGTTAAATTGAAAGTAATTAAATTAAAATTTTGATACTTGAAAATAATAGAATATGCAACAAAGTTATATTTTAATACTAATATACTACTTATTCATTTATTATTATTATTATTATTATTATTATTATTATTATTATTATTATTATTATTATTATTAGCTTGAACTAATTGAACTCATTCTGTTACTACTTTTAATTAACTCTGATTTGTTATTTCTCACTACTAAAAGAAGATAATCTCAATCCATATTTTCATTGGAGCATCAAATCATCTAAACCTCATCGACTAAACCAATTGGGTATTGCCACCAGGAACGAATAAAAGTAGCAAATATTTTGGAATTATGCTCTTTGAGCCAACACCGCATTAATTTATCACATTTTCCGCCAAGTTGCTTATCCTTATTGTCGTATGTTAAGTTGTTGGTAAGTCTCAAGTTTAGCACACAATTAAATCAACTTTTTACCTGGAATCAATAGTTACGGTTATTGGCTCATATCATAGACTATCTTAATTGCTTACCAATTTATTTTTTTTAATCTCCGGTATTAAGTCGAGCACGAACATGATTTTTTTAATTTATAATACTGGAAAGTAAGACTTTTTTAATGCAATTCAAATTTTTTATCATTTGAATTATTTATCATTAAGATTTTTTATAATGTCAAAAGATATTTAGCACAGCATAAGATTTAACAGAAATTTAGGGGTCAAATCATTTTTTGCTGCCAAAAAGGAAAGATAAGTGGCTTGTAAATAAAAGTTGAAGAAATTGTCTGAAAATCAAGAAATTTATATCCTAGTTAGAACCTACGTTAGAATTACAGTTATTTCTTGTTCAGGTGACCGTGTTAGGGTTTTGTATATATATAAGGATATACTAACCCTAGAAACTCATCAATTCTCCTTCTCTTGGGTAATTTGACGAGCGTTCTAGTTTTTCTTTGGCAAAGCCAGAACCTGGTAGAGAACAAATTCCAGTATAGTAATTCTTTCCGTGTCTTCTTCAGCTCTCTAAGGTAACCTTCTCGCTTCCTCCCCCTCTTTTCTTCTTGCTTTTAATTTTTGTACTCAGTTTCTGAAGTTTGGCTGATCCAAAATTCCGTGCCCTAATTTTTCCCCTTCCGTTGTCATGCCTTTGACGCTTCCGGAAAGATTGATTCTTTAGTTTTGGTTGGGTATTATATAGCTTGCTTATCTAACCCAATCTTAGTGTGATCGTAGCGATGCTTAGTTTAGAAATTAGGGTTTTTAAGGGGAATTAGGGTTTTGGGTGACACCTAAAGTTTTGATTTTTTTTTGTGTGGAGCAGCAGGGTTTTCGTAGAACCAAGAAGAAGCCAACATGACGAAGAACAAGGGTAAGGGAGGTAAGAACAGGAAGAGGGGAAAGAACGAGGCGGACGATGAGAAACGTGAGCTGGAGTTCAAGGAAGATGGTCAGGAGTACGCACGGGTGCTCCGCATGCTTGGTGATGGCCGATGCGAGGCAATGTGCATCGACGGGTCCAAGCGCCTTTGCCATATCTGCGGAAAGATGCGCAAGAAGGTGTGGATTGCAACCGGTGACATTATACTTGTTAGCCTCCGCGACTTCCAGGATTACAAAGCTGATGTTATCGTCAAGTACACGTCTGATGAGGCTAGGCTTCTCAAGGCATATAACGAGCTTCCTGCGAATACTCGCCTCAATGAGGGTATTGCTCGCGGCCTTGATGATGAGGATGAGGGTGCTCTCGATGATTACATCGAGTTTGAGGATGAGGATATTGACAAGATTTAGGGTTTTTTTTGGCTCTTGTGAATTGGGATCTTCTTGTTAAAATTTCTTATTATTATGTTGTGGTCTTCTTTATCTAGTTTTGCGTTAGTTATGTGTAAAGTTAAAGGTTAAAGGTCATAGTCTTATTCATGGTTTTAAAACCCGGCCCGGAGCTACGACCCGGAATTCCTACCATTTTCTAGGTCGATTGGTTGGACCGGTCGGACCAAAAATATTTTTATTTTTAAATATTTTAAATAATATATATATATGTAGGTTAAAATATACTTATTTTCCATACAAAAAAAGTAGACTTAATTTTTTATCTCTCCACTCTATAAATCTACTTTATTTATTACTTTATAAATTTGTCAAATCAATTTTTTTCCTCGAAAACTACCAAAAAAAGTCAATTTCGCCCATTTTTGTACTAACTGGGTTGACCGATCACAGTGGACCTCAAAATTGGCCGGTCTGATCGAATTTGGTCCGGTTAGTACAGACCCCGGTCAAAAGCCAAAAAACGACCCGGTCTTGTGTCCATTTCGCGGTCCAACCGGTCGGACTGCATTTTTTACAACCATGGTCTGATACACAATACCAGGGGGGAGATTCCATGGGGACAAGGGTAGTCCCCAAATTTGGGGACTAAAAGAGAGATTGTGACAATTTAGGTATAAATAAAGTAGTTAAGGGTAAAATTGGAAAATTAATAAAAATAAAAGGAGAGCGAGCAAATTAGCTGGCACACTTTTTTATGGAAAGTCTAAAATTGCAAAAAAAATTTAAACCAATTTCACGTGAAAAGAGGAAGGGACTCTTTCTCTCTCTTTAAATTATTGTGAATTTCAAAAATCCTACCAACTACCAAATTTTTTTTAAATAAACTCAAAGAACCAAAGAATGAGAATTCAATAGAAAATCAATATCACTACCTTCGGAAAACCAATATATCACTACCTTCGGAAAACCAATATCACTACGTTCTGAAACCAATATCACGATGTTTGGAAACTAATATCACCACATTCGAAAATCAATATCAACACATTCGAAAACTAATATATCACCACGTTCGAAAACCAAGATCACTACGTTCGAAAACCAATATCATTATAGACTAGAACCAATAGCATTACTTACTCAAACCAATATCATTACAGACTCAAACCAATATCAGTACATATTCAAACCAATATCATTACAGACTAAAATCAATATCATTAAAGACTAAAACCAATATCAATACATACTCAAACCAATATCAGTACAGACTCAAACCAATGTCATTAGAGACTAAAACTAATATCAATACATACTCAAACTAATATCAGTACAGACTAAAATCAACATCAATACAGACTTAAACCAATATCAATACATACTCGAACCAATATCATTACAGACTAAAACCAATATCATTACATACTCAAATCAAACAAAAGAGGTCACGAAAATCAATATCACCACATTCGGAAATCAATATCACCACATTCGAAAACCAATATCACTGTAGTAAAAAATCAATGTCAATACATTCGGAAACCAATATCGATGCAGACTAAAACCAACATACTAAAATCAATATCAATACAGGCTCTAACCAATATCATTACATATGAAAATCAATATCAGTACAGACTAAAACCAATGTCAATACGTACTCAAACCACTATCAATACATACTCAAATCAATATTATTAGCAATTGAAACCAATAACATTACAGAGTAAAACCAATATCAGTATAGACCAAAACCAATATCAGTATGTACTCAAACCAATATCATGACATTTGAAAATTAATATTAATACATACTCAAACCAATATCATTAGCGACTGAAACCAATATCATACAGACTAAAACCAATCCGAGTACTCGAGAAAACTCTGGAGGAGCTCGATCTCATCCTCGTCGGTCCACAGCCGCTGGAACAGCAGCCGCATCTCATCCAACGGGAGGAGCTTCCGGCCGAGCAAAAGCTGGGAGAGGAGGACGACCACGTCGTAGGAGGTGGGGCGGAGGTCTTCCTCGTCGTCATCACCGTCCATAATCTCAAGATTGTCCTCGAGATCGTCATGGAACTGGGACGATCGGTCGTCATCGTCGAGATCGAAGACGGCATCGTGTTGCTGAGATGCCATCGGATTTGGGGGAGATTGGATGTGAGAGAGAGAGAGAGAGAGAGAGAGAGAGAGAGAAGAAGAAGAAGAAGAAGAAGAAGAAGAAGAAGAAGAAGAAGAAGAAGAAGAATAGGAAGAGACGTGGGAGATGATGGCTTGTGTTTAAAAAGGTTAAAATGGATGGGGTGGAAAACTTAGTTGGTATGAGATGGGTAAAAGGTCAAAAGTACCCTTGATAGATTAATGGCCTTTCAATTTGTAGAAACTGTTTTAAAATCAAATCTATTTTCTTTAATTCCCACTCAATCCATTCTCACAATATCAGCCCTATGACAATTAGTCATACTTGGTATGTCTGAATTTGATAAGAAGGTCAACTAGTTACATTCTACCTTCAAATTGTCGTATGATAGGGTTTGGTTTTAGAGATTATTGTCGTATGTTAATTTCACACACATTTAAAGTAACTTTTTACCTACTCATAAAAAATGTAACTTTTTACCTTTTTTGGCAAGATAAATTATATTTATTATTGTATATTAATGTTTACAGAAGTAGTACTTCCGAGCGTCTCTCTCAGTGTTGCGAAAGGGAAAAAAAATGTTTCAACAGATACTATACAAAGTCAACTACTCAATCCCATTAACAGTGAACAACCTCACTATCTTACAAAATCCTAGCAAACTCAAAAGACCAAAAAAACCAAGGTCCAAATAATAAAAAAAGAACTAATTTATATGAGTGCACTATTAGTACGTCTTCTGGATAGGCTTAGAAAAACAAGACAGTATAGGACACTGGTTGTCCCGTCCAGTGTTTGGTAACTTTTTTTGTTACATGTAACAGTTTAACCTAAAGTTCGGTTAAAGACAAATCTACTCTTAAAAAAACTAAAGAGAAAATGCCTTAATCTAACAAAAATCATTGGTCTCAATTTTTTCAAGAATAAAAAAATAGCAAATAAAATCTATCAAATCAATTATACTAAATCAAATCGAGAATAATTTAGGGTAGTACGGTATTTGAAAATATGTATGAAATCAATTATATTACACCTACATTACCGACGTAGCGTATTCACCACCTATATGTATTAATTAGTATATCTTTTTCTTATCAATAAAATATTATATACATATAATCGAATTTATATATGTTGATCAATAATTACACATTAAAATATTATATACATATATTCGAATCTTAAGATTATCAAATTTCAAGATTATAAAAAAACTGACCACACCAATTTTTCATAATCTTTTCCCTGGGCGGAAATCTTCGTGAATTGAATACGTTGAGATTTGATCATTTAATTACCAAATCTCGCATAGGATCAATTGAAAATATGTAAGGATAATATGGTAAATAATATCATAGGAAATTTATTGATTTCCTGCCCATGAAAATAGATGGAACAAAAAATTAAAGGTGGACTTGAACAAATTTTTAGTTTGTCCAAGCTTTTTTTTTCACGGGCAGTCCAATCCAATCCTTCTAAACAAACGCTGCCCAAGTAACAAAATACAAAAAAGCAAAAATGCACAGCATGTAAAAATTCAGAGCAAGGTGTCGCACTTAATCCAAAAATAGGCCCAGTTAATGCATTAAGAAAATTTGTAGCAAAGCCCAAAGTGGGCAAGGCAAAAGACTCGCCTCTTCCAGAATGTCCACACTGACACTGGACAGCGATGACCAAGTAAGACCGATGTCAAGTACTCTGGCTCTCTTGTCAATCGGAGTAGTCTTTACAGCCAGCCCTTAGAATTAGGGGTTTGGATTGGGTACGGAAAGCTCCCATTCTGAACCGTTTGGCGTGAAGACTCGCGGGAGTTTTTTTTGCAAAAATATCAAAATATGGGGACCAAAATGAAAAAAATTACGCGGGCCGGTATCGTAAACGAGACATGCCGATATCACAAACATAGGCCCGAACAAAGGCCGGTATCACATAACGGCGCATGCCGGTATCGTGACCGGGGCATGCCGGTATGCGCCGTTATCGTGACCGGAGCATGCCAGTATCGTAAACAAAAAATATTGGTGCGGTCCCTCTTTACTCCAAACCGTCCTGAATAAATTTTTTCACTCTGAACCCAATAAACTGCCCAGAAGGGTAGAATTATAGCGTAATTAATACCTTGAATCAATAGTTAGGCTTACTAGATCATATCATAGACTATCTTAATAGCTTACCAACTTATTTTTTTTAACTTTTGGTATCTGAGCATTAAATTTTTTTCCATTCATAATATGAGATCTTACTAATTAAACCAACTCTCATAAAAAAATTTCATTAAATATACAACTTTGTTATCACAATGGTATATAAATAACTTCTAATTTAACAATCTCGTTACGAAATTTAAGTTAGATAAAATACTCTATCCACCTAAAAATAATAAATAAATACTCTATCTAAGGATGACAGAAATACCCATACCTCGTGGGTGAAGTTTTATTGTTACCATATGGATCTAGACTATGTTAACTTTGACATGTCTAAAGTGGTACGGATATGAGTCCACTATAGTATGAATCATATGATTCCTACCGTATCCTTATTTCTTACTATTTATCATACTTTGGATCATATCTTATGTAAGAATCAAAAAATCTATTTGACATTAGTTCAAATTTTTGGGTAGTGTATGGTTATTCATAATAACTCTAGGTAGTATAAGGTAAATTTTCACGTAACTCTAATTAGGTCAATATGCACTATAAATTTAAGGCATGCGGCCGCATTTCCCTGGGAGGAGAAAAGAACGAATTAAATAGGATCGAGAGATGAGTCATTGAAGAGGAGTAAGTCGGATTTCACTGGGAGGAGAAAAGAACGAATTAAATAGGATCGAGAGATGAATCATCGAAGAGGAGTAAGTCGATTTTTATCTTATTTGTGTTGTTTACTGCTTCGAAATTCAATGACATGGTTCCGTCTTCTTGGATTCCTTACTGTTTTGTTTTGGTGCTTCAATTTGGTTTTGGACTTCTAGGGTATTGTCGTGGCTGTAAGTATTGAAATTGTTTGTTAGGGTTGTATGCCTTGTTGGATTATTAACTCTACGCATTACAGCAATATAAAATAACATGTTAATTTTTTTGGAAGCATATAATGGTGAGGCATGATTCGTTTAGGACTTAAGTCGTCAGATTCACATGAATTTTTATAATTATATATATATATAATGTCATTACAGGGCCGAAATTAATATTGTAATAGGCCATGTTCGTTCGTAAATATTATATATTTTAATTGATTTGTTCTTGTTTCGGATGATATTCGTTTGACGTGGTTTCGTTATGATATTCGAGTTCTATTGTCTTGGCTGCTTTGTTACGATATTTGAATTCGGTTTGTCTTGGGTGACTTACTATGATTTGATCCATGATTCTAGTTTCATTTTCTGTCATAATTGTTCGTCTCTGATCTTTGATTACGGGATTCATGCCTAAATGAGAGTAGGTTGCATTCTGTTCGATCTCTGATTTCATTAAGTGTTCTGTCAGTTTTGTGAATTTGTGGCATTGATTCTGTTCTGTCTCTGTTCTGGCATGCAGGAATGTTCCTATGCCTTTTTGGGCTCCGTGGTTTACACACACCGTATAAAGGGCTATCGGGTAATCTGAGGTGTGTGTATTCGAATGGACAGGGAGTGTAGAAACTTTCTGGGCTCGTGGAGGGGATGCTCTTTCATCTTCTGGGTCCGCAATGTGGGAATGAAAGAGTATTTATTTGTGCTCCACGAGATTTTCGTCATGATTTCTGTTAGGCTCCGGAGTCCTATGTTAGTTGGTTAAGATAGTTTGACCTTCGTGGGGTTCTAAAAAGTTTGACAGTGTATTGGTGTGCCCTGTGTTAAAACTGTGTACTATGTGTTTAACCTGAGCATTGTTGAGTGTCCATTACTTATTTTAAATGCTCTGATTGGTCGAGTGTATAATTGTGATGTCTGTTTGATTGAAGGATTATTATTAGGTGTTATTTGATATAAAATAGGTAATAGGATTTGCTGTATGAATTATGTATTTTCACTGACTTACTGAGATGTGTATCCTCATTAATGTGCGCTGCTGTCTCAGATACTAAGGGGCAATTCGGGAGTGAGAACTAGGAGCGGACACATGCATTGTACGATACGACATTTACATTTTAAATAAAACTTATTTACTATTGTAGATGTAACATTTAAAAATGTTTGTTTTCAAACGTATTTTAAGAGTAATTAAGTCTTACGGAGAATTTTCTCTCAGTGACAGTTGACATGTCTATTTTGGGGGCGTGACATCCTAACTACGCCCTAATTAGAACCCTTTATCTTTATTATTTTCTTTATAATTATAATATGTTCTTAAATATTCTGCTCTATGCTTCACTCATTAATGATATTGATTCTGAAATTTAAGTTACATTTAAATCGACTTTTTTATTGATATACTTGGCCCTCTTGTCAATCGGAGTAGTGTTTACAGCCAGCCATTAGAACCAGAGCGTAACTTTTTACCTTGAATCAATAGTTAGGCTTACTAGCTCATATCATAGACTGTCTTAATGGCTTACCAACTTATATTTTTTAATATTTGGTATCAGAGAATTAAATTTTTTTCCATTCATAATCTGAGGTCTTACTAATTAAACCAACTCCCATAAGTACTTTTCATTAAATCTATAACTTTTTTGGTAGAAGTGGTGGGGTGAAGCCCCTATATAAATACGAATAATAATCCAGAAAATATCAGGCATACCCACTAACTGAAATCACGAGAAAGACGACTAGAAACTCTACTAGCCTCAGTCACGATCATGGGATCCCCTCTGTCGAGGTTGCGGCCGCCGGCCTCAGTAAAACCCTCCGGCGGTAAAAACCCAGTGGGAAAACTCGCACTGGTAGGGAAAGAGCACCTCGGCAAGATCAGGGTGACCTACCTTGACGTTAATACCGCTAAGTTTGACCCAGATCCTCTCGACTCATCATCGGCCAATCTAGTACAGCGGGGAAGACTAATGCCCCACAAATCATCTAAGTACACTCTCTGCTATGGAATTTAAGTTAGATAAAATACCCTGAAAATAATTTTAAAAAATGCTCTATCTAAGGATGGCAAAAATACCCATACATCATGGGACAAGCCTTACTTTTACCCTGTGGATTTAGAATATGTTGACTTTGACGGGTCTAAGGTAGGGTACGAACATGGGTCCACTCGAGGCGGGGTCTGAGGTAGAGTATGAATCCTATGAATTTCTATCACACTCTTACCATTTATCGTATTTTGGACCCTACCCTAACTATGCCTCAATAAGACCTTTTTATCTTTATTATTTTACTTATAATTGTAATAAAATTCTTAAATATGCTTCAGTCTTTCATGATATTGATTCTAAAATTTAAGTTATATATAATTCTATTTTTATTAATATACTAGATATAATCTTTACATATTCATTATATTTATGTATTTAAAATTTGAAAGGAAGAACCTTCTACCATTTAACTTAAATTATAAAATTTGATGTTATATTATTTCTTGAAATTTTTATTTAATGGTCATGTGTAATGTTATTTATGATTTATTTTGATTTTTTAAATTAAAATTTTATGTTTAAAAATTATCAAAAGATTTTTTATTTAATTCAAGGGTCGAAACCTGCAAACTCACTAAACCCAACCCAACAGATCATGCGGATAAAAGTATGGGTCCAACAATAAAATTTTTCAAAGATCGATGGTAGGGTATGAGTTAACTCTCTACGTTAAGGCATGGTAGGGTCATATCGCAATCCCTTGCTATATCCTACCATATTTTCCGTCCCATTATTGTATATTTACCTAGACCTGACCATTTTTCGAATTCAAATCCATCAAAATCTCGAACCATATTCTATTCTTCTGTGGACAAATTGAATATGAATTATGAACTGTCGAATTATAATCGAATTTGAATCGAATTTGAAATAATTCTTTTTCTTTAGTGTTAGTGTTACTGAAAATTTGGGAATTTTTTTCGTAAAAGAGAGATGTCCGAGTCTCGAAATTAGATGAGAAAAAAGGTTGAAGGGATTTTGTATTTATATGTTGGATAGAGAGGGTTTGATTGGTTGATTCGAGAGGGATGCAGATTGATGATGTGGATGATTTGATATGTTGAAATTTTGGGAGAGATATCGATGACTGATATTACACGAGAATAATTGAAGTTTAGATGAGTAAAATTTTTGGGGAATCTAATCACAAATCAAATTCTAACCATGACGAGTTCTATATCTACCCAAAAATTTCAGTTTTTATTGTTGAAAATAAAAAAATTGAACCGCCTTTCGCTTCCAAAGAAGAAAAATAAGGGGCCTATATTAAAGGGTATATGAAAATCCAAAACTCGGTCAACAACAAATTCCAGTATAGTAATCAATCCCCCCTCTCTCATTCCCGGGATAGCCTTTCCGTGTGCTTCTTCGCCTCTCTAAAGGTACGCTTCTCGCTTCCTCCCCCTCTTTTTCTTTTTTCTTTATTTTTTTTTCGCTTCGTAGCCTTTAATTTTTTTACTCAGTTTCTGAAGTCTGGCTGATCCAAAATTCCGTGCCCTAATTTTTCCCCTTTCGTTCTCATGCCGTTGATGCTTCCGGAAAGATTGATTCTTTAGTTTTGATTGGGTATTCTATAGCTTGCTTATCTCATAAGCGGTGATTGGGAAGTAAAGATTCTTCTCTTGTTTAAAAAGAAAATGGAAATTAGGGGTTTTTCGGGGAATTAGGTTTTGGGTGACACCTAAAGTTTTGATTTTTTTTGTTGCGCAGGGTTTTTGTAGGACCAGGAAGAAGCCAACATGCCGAAGAACAATGGTAAGGGAGGTAAGAACAGGAAGAGGGGTAAGAACGAGGCGGATGACGAGAAACGTGAGCTGATTTTTAAGGAAGACGGGTAGGAGTACGCACAGGTGCTCCGTATGCTTGGTAATGGCCGATGCGAGGCCATGTGCATCGACGGGTCCAAGCGCCTTTGCCATATTCGTGGAAAGATGCACAAGAAGGTATGGATTGCGGCCGGTGACATTATACTTGTTGGCCTCCGCGACTACCAAGACGACAAAGCTGATGTTATCTTGAAGTACATGCCTGATGAGGCTAGGCTTCTCAAGGTGTATGGAGAGCTTCCTGAGAATACTCGTCTCAATGAGGGTATTGCTGGTGGCCTTGACAAGGAAGATGAGGGTGCTGGTGATGATTACATCGAGTTCGAGGACGAGGATATCGACAAGATTTAGGTTTTTTTGGCTCTTGTGAATTGGGATCTTGTTGTTAAACCTTTATATTATTATGCTGTGGTCTGCTTTATCTAGGTTTGCGTTAGTTATGTTTACAGTTAAAGGTGATACCGAATACCAGCCCTATGACAAGTAGTCATACTTAGTATGTCTGGATTTGATGAGAATGTCAACCGGTTATATTGCACCCTTCATATTGTGCTGGGCTTGAAGCCTTCAATAATTTATAATCGCTAGCGTGCTTCTGTGATGATGACTTCTCGGGGTTCGGAGGATTGGTTTTTCTTTCTTTCCTCTGATTTTGAATTTGTTTCCAGGTTTGTATGTGCAGTGTGTAACGCTGTAAACAAATGTTCTTGGATCTTGTCAGTTGGCTAACTGTCTCCTTCTTCTCTTGGTTTATGTTCTACTGCCCTGTTTTTATGAGGTACTGTTAGGGCAAGGTTTATTTCTTGCTCAGTACTAGCTTCCTCAACCTAGCTTGCCAATCGATACCATAGTTGTTAACTCGGCCCGCTCCAGCCGAGATCTCGGAACGGAGCAGGATTTTGGGGTTTGCCGCGTCGGCCCACCCCACTCCCGAGATGACGGGCGACGCGGCTGGAGTGGCCCGCGTCAGGGGTGGAGCGGCCGCTTCACCCAAACCCGGGAAGATTACTAAATTGCCCTCTATTTTTAATTTTTTTCAGGGGTAAAATTGTAATTTTAAAAAACCTAAATATCTACTACTTTACTCCTTTCCTCCTTCCCTCCCTCACAGACGGCACTCCCTTCTCTCCCTCCATTTTTTTTTATTTTCTCCTCCAAAGTCCCACAAGCCCACGAACCCCGACGACCTCAAGGCTGTGTCGACCGCCGCCAACCGCCGCCGCACTCAAGGACGCCGGCGACTTGAAGAACCCAGATGGCAGGTGCTTTTTTGAATTTTTTTCCTTTCTTCTTTTAATTTCTATTTTTTTAATGATTTTTTGTATAATATTGTTGGAGAAGAGAGTACGTGATGTGAGACCATCCAACAACGAGCATGGAGCATTGCGTGTTCCAATTGGGCCGATTACAAGAGCACGGGCCAAGAAGCTTCAAGCTGAACTGAATGGATTTATTGAAGGCATTCGGACTCAAGTTGAATCAAGCAAGCCCAAGGACGACCTAGAAGGCCATGTTAAGCCCATACACGTTATTGGTGCTATTTTAGAAGCCTAGCATGCGCAAGATTCTTTTGGATGCATGCAAACAGAATTTCAGCTTATCTTGGACATGCATCCCTAAATTTTAGGAACTTCTTTTCCTATGTTTTAGGACGTGATATTTACTAGATATTCTAGTATCTATCTTAGTTTAGTTTGTTTTTCCTACTTAGTGAATAATTAGGCCAGAATCCCTTTTATTTAGGAAGGTGAGTTTTGGCCAGCTTTGAACTCCTTATTTGGAGTTAGTTTTTGTTTAGGAATGTTTGAGACTTTTGGGGCCTATATAAAGGGACTCCTAGCAATAAAAACGGGGACAATCTTTTATTCATTCAGAATATACTTAGCTATTGCTAGTTTGTGAGTTTTGATACTCATTGTGTGTTCTTGGTTAGGCTAGTGCGTCGCTTAGCTAGGGCAACGTATTTCACTTATCAAACAGATTATCCACCTCTGTTTGTGGCGTGATTCGACTTAAGGACTTGGGTTCTTGACTTCCATTGTTCGGGTTGCGGTGAGACATCACCAAGGTTCGTGCATTGCGTAGTTGGAGTTGGAGTCTTTCTCATCCATCAAGTAGCAGCGGTCCGTTCGTGTGGAATTCCCAGCGAGTTTTACATCATTTGGTATCAGAGCTACGGCTTGCTACTACCTTTAATTTCGTTTTACTAAGTTCAGCTTACAATTCGTCTTTGTTTTGTTGCCGAACTTGAGTAGAGTTTGTTTGGTTGCATTCGGTTGAGACAAGAGAGAAAAGAAAGAGAGCGAATACAATCAGAAAAGAAAAGAAAAAAAAAAGAAAAGAAAAGAAAGAAAAGGGAAAAGAAAAGAAAGGAAAGAAAGAAAAGAGAGAGTACGCACCAAACAGGAATTGCAAGACTAAATAGGCATTCGCAAGAAAGAGGAAGCGCCTAGGGCAAGGAGAAACGTGCAAGACCAAAGAGGGAGACCAAGTAGAGCCTTCTAAACGCAAGAAAACAAGCGGATAACATTCTGTTTGTTTGGTGAAATTTGTAGTTCAAGCAAAGGCGGTGCTAGCTTTAGTAAGAACATACAAGTATCACGAGTGGAAAAAGGCAAGAGTGTGTGAGCTCATTAGAGAGAAAAGCCAAATATTTGAGCGCAAACACGAGAGAACTTGAGTGCACCTTACATTGAGAGAAACACGTAAGGGAGTGAACTTGTGAGGCCATATTTTTTTTTACTAACCAAGTTTTCTTGCAGCATGTCTCACGAAGACGAGGGAGAAAAGGAGGGAACCTTGGCCCAAGTTGACATTAAGTTGCTCACGGAGGCTCTAACAAGGAATTTCCAACGCATGATGCAAGCTGAAATTGAGCCTATACGCGAACAAATGAGTGCAATGGAGCGAGCTAGCACAAGTCATGCACCAAGAAGGAGAGCACCAAAAGAGTCAAGTGGAGAAGATTCTGACCATGAAGAAGATGCAAGATCCACAAGGAACTATAGGAGGCCGAGAGTTGAACAACCCATACGAGGCGAAATTCATGCACGTAGAGGGAGAGCGCCTATAGAAGCATGTGGAGAAGAATCTGACCATGACGAAGATGCAAGATCCACAAGGAACTATAGGAGGCCGAGAGTTGAACGCCATCCTAGGGAGGCAAGGCGAAGAGAGGATGACAACATAGGAAGCATTAAACTAAAAATACCTACCTTTGCTGGTTGTTCTGATCCGGAAGCTTACTTGGAGTGGGAGAAGAAAATTGAATTTGTGTTTGATTGCCACAATCATTCCGAAGCAAAGAAGGTAAAACTTGCCATCACTGAGTTTACTGATTATGCTATAACTTGGTGGGATCAACTTGTGACAAGCAGGAGGCGTAATGGAGAGCGCCCTATAGCTACTTGGGAGGGAATGAAAGTGGTGATGCGGAAGAGGTTTGTTCCAAGTCATTACTATAGGGAGCTATACAAGAAGTTACAAGGCATGAGGCAAGGGAGCTTGAGTGTGGAGGAATTTTACAAGCAAATGGAGCTAGCCATGATAAGAGCTGATGTTGAGGAAGATAGAGAAGCTACCATGGCAAGATTTCTGAATGGACTCAATTCTGAGATCCAAGACAAAGTAGAGTTGCAACACTATGTGGAGTTGGAGGACATGGTGCACATGGCCACCAAGATTGAGAAGCAACTAAAGAGAGGAGGAGGAACAAGAGCTACATCAGGTTCTAATTGGAAGCCGAGTTATCCAAGGAAGTTTGACAAACCACAGGCTACCAAAGAAGGGCAAAAATCCGAGAGTTCCAACACCAACTCTCAGAAGAAGGTGGAGGCCCCTCCCGCAAGAAACCGTGACATTAAGTGCTTTAAGTGTCAAGGAAGGGGTCATATATCTAGTCAATGCCCCAACAAGCAGATCATGGTGATTAGAGAAAATGGGGAGATTGAAACCGAAGGAGAGGAGTCGGAGCATGAAAGCCTACCCTCATTGGAGGATCTGTCCGAGGAGGAGTATCACGCACCCGGGGGACTTACCCTAGTCAGTAGGCGAGCCTTGAACTCCCAAGCCAAAGAAGAAGATGATGCAGCCCAAAGAGAAAACATCTTTCACACAAGGTGTTATGTTAAAGATAAAGTGTGTAGTGTCATCATTGATGGAGGGAGTTGTGCTAATGTAGCAAGTACCACTATGGTTGAGAAGCTAGGGTTGCGCACTGAAAAACACCCTAAACCATACAAGCTACAATGGCTGAATGATAGTGGAGAAGTGAGAGTGATGAAGCAAGTGTTAGTGGCCTTTCGCATTGGCAATTATGAAGATGAGGTGTTATGTGACGTGGTACCAATGCAAGCGGGTCACCTACTGTTGGGAAGGCCATGGCAGTTTGATAGAAGAGTAACTCATAATGGCTACACCAACAAGTACTCGTTCATACTCAAGAAGCGGTTGATCACCTTAGCACCCTTGGCACCATCACAAGTCTGTGAGGATCAAAGGAAGTTGCAAATTGAATGTGATGAAAAGAAAAGGAGTGATCAAAAGAAAAAGATTGAGAGGAGAGAAGAAGCCGAAAAACAGAAAGAAAAAATGGCCAAAAGAGAGGAAATACTTGAGAGAACAAAAGAAGCCGGAAAAACAGAAATAAAGTCGGCCATTGAGAGAAAATCCGAGGGATGGAAAAGAAACTACTATGTGAGAGCAAGTGAGATTAAGCAAGCTTGTTTTGAAAAACAGTCTATGATCTTACTTCGGTATAGGGAGACACTTTTGGTTGCTAACGAGCTTGAGCCACATTTGCCAAGCATGGTTAAATCTCTTTTACAGGATTTTGAGGATGTATTCCCCAATGAGCTACCACCAGGTTTGCCACCAATAAGGGGAATTGAACATCAGATTGACTTCGTTCCGGGAGCATCAATTCCAAACCGACCAGCTTATAGAAGCAATCCGGAGGAGACGAAAGAACTTGAGAAGCAAGTCAATGAACTTTTGGAGAAAGGGTACGTGAGAGAGAGCATGAGTCCATGCGCTGTTCCGGTCTTACTTGTGCCAAAGAAAGATGGATCATGGAGGATGTGTGTTGATTGTCGCGCTGTCAACAACATTACGGTAAAATATCGTCACCCTATTCCTCGTTTAGATGACATGTTGGATGAGTTGTATGGTTCTTGCATGTTTTCAAAGATTGATTTGAAAAGTGGTTATCATCAGATTCGCATGAAAGAAGGTGATGAATGGAAAACAGCGTTTAAAACGAAGTATGGTTTGTATGAATGGATGGTCATGCCTTTTGGATTATCTAATGCACCTAGTACATTCATGCGCCTTATGAATCATGTTTTACGTCCATTCATTGGCAAATTTGTAGTTGTTTACTTTGATGATATACTCATTTATAGCAAGAGCATTGAGGAGCACGTAGAGCACTTGAAATCTGTTTTGATTGCACTTAGGGAGGATCAATTATCAATCCAAGGCTCACTAGGTATAGGTAGTGGAGTATACAAACCATGGGGTTTTACCGTTGACTTGGCTTGCTTGCAAGTGATGCAACGGCCACAAACTCTTTCAACATCCCTCTTCATGTGTGGCCAAAAGAAATGATCTTGTAGCATTGCCAAGGTCTTTGCGATTCCAAAGTGCCCCATCAATCCTCCTCCATGTGCCTCCTGCATAAGCAATTCTCGCATAGAACAATTAGGCACACAAAGTTTGTTTTCACGAAATAGGTAACCTTCATTCCGAAAGAATTTATTACGTGAGGCAAGGGAGCTTGAGTGTTTATTGGTAAATGTAATATTCTGTGAGAGGGAGGATGGCTGAATATATGTGGTTGAAATCTGAAATTATGAGATTGTTATGTAATATGTATGTGGCTGAATTTTTTTTATCTATTTCTAATAGAAGTCGAGCAGTGCAGAAGGCACCTGCACCTGCACCTCCGCCTCCGCCTCCGCCACCACCTTCTTCATCTAGATTTAGGCCAAGAGCGTGGAAAGTAGACGAAGAGGATGAAAATGACGAAAGATCTAGTCGTGGTGGAAGTGATGATGAAGACTTTAATTTTCATGATGTTTAAACTTTCAAGTCTTGAAGTAAAGTGTTTATTTTTTTGAATTTATTGACATTTGCATGTATGTTTTGATTTGTTGCATTGACTTTTGTTTCTAATTATAAATATTTGCAAGTGTTTATTTCTAATTATGAATATTTACAAGTATTTTTTTCTAATTATGAATAATAGTATTAATACCCGCGTCAAACTATAACTCCCCGTTCCGCGCCGCGTTATCGCGCCGCGTCATATTTTGGGTTGACCGCGCTGCGCCGCGTCACCCGCTTTGACAACTATGATCCATACATTATTGGCACTATCATTTGTGGTAGACATGCTCCTTGATGAACTTTTAGGGGCAACTTTCAATTTCATCTCGGTACGGTGAGACTTCGGATCATGGGAAATATATAAATGATGGGGTCTGATACTAACTAACTGGTGGCTAGGGTGATCGAGGAATTATGTGACTCGACTAACCCTTTGCTAGATGGGTGGTCCAGTTAATGCTCTTTCACTTGATCAATCTCCTTGGATACTTCTTTGGTAACCTGGAGAGGATGACAGTTTCCAGCGATAGAGATGGAAGCAACGCCAGTGACATAGATTACTTAGCAACTCCGTCTTTCACGTTATTTGGTTCTTGTAGCCTTAAGTTAGTTGATTCTGGTTTCCGTGGGCTTATTTGCATTTCTACCATTTGCTGAAGTTAGTGACAACTGAAAACCTATCAAATTGTACCTCATTAGACCCACAACTCTTCTTTTCTTCTAATGACACATCAATAAGTCTTTTCTGCAGAGCGAGCTTGCTGCTGCAGTTTGGTGGCTCAAGTTGCTTCCCTGCTTCGCTGTTACCCGAACCTTCTAGCATCCGGGTTGCCATCCACCTTTCTAGCCAATTATACTCGATTCTGCTTCGCTAGTTCTGGTCTGCTTTCTCCTTGAACAGATCCTTAGCTGCATATCATTTCAGTAAGTTATTCTTCCTCAATATTTGAACATCTTGGTTTTAGGATGGAAAGCGATGAAACCTGTTGTGCAAAAGCATATGCCAGCGCCCGCTCTCGCCTCTTAGTTCCTTCCAGTTTGTTTTGAAGTATCATTTTCTGAGATACTGCTGCTCGCTGTACTATCATCCCAGTCTTCCTGCAATGCACCTCGTATGCGTACTTAGGATGTGGCTGATTAATATGAAATCTCATTCAACTCTGTCGGTGCCTTGATGTTCTCTTTTTAGATTACTAAGTGTCCGATGAGACATTGCACGTCCTTGAAAGCATATTGCTTTCAGCTGGGAGCTGCCGGACCAGGGGATGAAACTCATGATCTGGTTTTTGTCCCCCAGTAAGTTGGTAAAAGTGCTTGTTCTTCCATTTGGAGATATCTTCCTATAAAAATGCAAAAGTCTTAGCATTTACCTTGAATTTTAACATCTGAACTCTGGATTTTCTTTTGCATATGGCAGAGGCCAGCTATGTTGTCGCTGGCGGATAGAACTTATGTAGAATTTTCGATTTGAACTTCGACAGATGTGCCCGCTGAATCTATGCTTAGACTCTTTGTTCCAACAGCAAGCTTTTGCTGATCCTCATTCAACTTGATTTCCCCACTCCGTCGCCTCGCCTGAAATTTGAGCATTCTGATGATTGTCACATTGAAATCCAGTTGAAAGAGCTTACTGATCATTGATAAAGAAGATAATCCCTTGTATCTAATATCTGGTGGCTGCTGCATTTCTACCGTGACCACAATAATATAAACCAGCATGCGGTTCTACGAAATTTGGACTGACCAAAAAGTTTGGGGATGCTTTTTGAATGACCACTGCTGCATCTTCTTGGCAGAAAAGCTTGGAAGTCGAGTTCGATGTCTCCTCGCATACTTCCCGCGCTGATTCTTCACTTTGGATGGCTTCTTTGTCCGAGCAGTCATCACCAAGTATCGGTTGCGTAATTGTGGCATCAGAGCTCTTGATCGACTCCGAATCCTCCTCGACAAGGACAGAATTGAACTCATCGCCAACTAGAAGTAACCTAATAGAAATTCACCCTTTCTTATTAGCCCCAGTGCTGGTTGCCTGACACTACAATTATATCAATTTTGAAAATGTAGTAACCATTGGAAGATCCAGATAGAATCGAATTATTGATGACTTGCGTTGATAATTTCCAGTGTTCTTGGGGAGCGGTTCTTGGAGAATGACTGTTAATGCCATGAAGAGTAGTACTTATCATGAGAATTCACAGATGTCATGAAGAAAAGCATTTCTAAGAAGTCACAGCATTAAATTCGAAATGCACCTTCCGATTGCTAAAATTTTGGGTTGGATATATAGATTCTAGCATAAAATCTGGTGTCGATTGCACTTTTAGATCAGTTACTTGAGCTGCAAGGCTAACTCCAACCCAAACTAAACCGACGGCGAGTTAATATTTGCCAGGGTGAAAACTTATCTAGGTTTTCTCATGACGTGAAGGCCATTCCACATCCTAAATCATTAAGTTAAAAAAATATTTAGAAGTTCGGGTAGCTACCCAAGCTTCCGTGACAAAGCGACGTCGTTTGAAGGTGAAAGACACACCTCATGTGTGAGATTTCTGCCATGTGTGCATTGAGTTGTTTTGACCGGATCAGTAATTTATCACATGACATGTCATCAACAACATAAAATTTAAAATTTCCACGTCGGATGCTATACGAGATGATTTCAGAAAAATTTCAGCCTAAAACAAAATTGAGATTTTAAACCGTACGCTCTAAAATAAAATTCAGTGAACCGCAAGGTATTAAGTGACCTTTCTTATTTTTTTTCTCACATTACTCTCTTCCCATTTATTCATTTCCAAGGCAACCCCACAAAAGTCATAAATCATCTTCGGACAGTTTTCATGTCTTCTCACCTTCCCCCTCTCAAATATGTAAAAAAAGGCAAAAACCACATTTCTCGGAGCCCCAAAATGCCACCGTTCGAGCCACCAAAGTTACAAGAATACGACGCCGTTTGAGACCCGCGCTCCTCTCCGTTTATCCCGTGTTACCAAACGACACATCTCCAAGCGCTCGACAAATGCCTCACCTGTAACGTACGTAACTATAAAAGGTAAAGCAAACGGATGCAAAAGCTTATCCTATGGTGGGGAGCAATGGTCATCTGATCGACCTTCTTCTTTTTCCAACTTTGCATGATCAATATAAAATTAAGAGCAGGATCACAAGCCACAGATGCGCGAGTAAGACCGACCATCATTTTCCATGTTCCGGCCCAATCCGGATCAGACGATTTGTATAATTGCCCGAACTGATCAGTTTTTGGGCGGTTCGACCACTTTCTGGGTTAGAAACGACATTGTGCCATCCCGGTAGACGGTTGAACCGCCGGTCCGGCCGCGGGTTTTGAAAATTGGACTGGATTGCCGAGGAGGGCAGAATCGTAAAAGCAGTTGCACGATAAGAGGGGTCCAAACGACCGGGTTCTTGGGGGGAAAACGTGACGCGAAAAATTATTAATAATTAATTAATTATAAAACGAAGAAAAGAGGGAAACTAGAGAGAGAGAGAGAGAGAGAGAGATGAGTGTAGTGGAGAAGGAGACGATAGAGGTGATAGCTCAAAGCATAGGGATCAGTAACCTCTCGCCGGACGCAGCCCTAACCCTAGCTCCCGATGTCGAGTACCGTTTGCGCGAGATCATCCAGGTTTCTTTTAACCGTTTCCTCTTTGTTCCTTTTAATTTCCTTTTTTTTTCTTTTATTCTCTGAAGTAATTTGGAGAGATATGGGGGAACAGGAGGCGATTAAGTGCATGAGGCATTCCAAGAGGACGATCTTGACCACGGATGACGTGGACGCCGCTCTTAGTATCAGGAACGTCGAGGTACGCGTCTTCCCCTTTTTTGTAACCCTAATTTGTTAGTGTGTCCGGTCTGGTTGCTGTTTTGGAGGATTTGGACAATGCGGGATTAGATTAGAGGTGAATGCCCGAGGTTTGGTAGGAAAGGGGATGGTTGCTGAGATTGGATGAGTGCGTTGGCGACTGTTTGGACCGAGAGAGTAGTGCTCGAACTTGCAATGAGTTGGTAGGTACTAGACAGTAGTGCATAGTCGGAGAATCAGCATGTTGACGGGGGTACATGACCGTGGCCCGTGGGTGGTGTTTGAGACTTTGAAGGGGTGCATTATATAATGAGATAATTTGATTGGATTTGTTTTCCTACACCAGCCAATATATGGGTTTACATCTGATGGTCCTTTGCGGTTCAAGAGAGCTATTGGACACAAGGATTTGTTTTACATTGAGGACAAAGAAGTGGATTTCAAAGATGTAAGTGATGTTTTAATTCTTATCCACAACCTTCTTTTGATGTATGTTATCCGATATTCATTCTATTTGGATGTGTCTCCATCTTTGTATGATGGATAGGTGATTGAAGCTCCTCTACCAAAAGCCCCACTTGATACGGCAGTCTCTTGCCACTGGCTAGCAATTGAAGGAGTACAACCTGCGATTCCTGAAAATGCTCCATTAGAAGGTAGGGCTTTTACTATACTAGGTGTCCTGATGAATGATTTATGCTTGGTCAAATGTATAGCACGAGAAATCGGTTATACTCTGCCGACAATTCTACCCAATTTCCTACAATGAACTCTGAACAAGATAGCATATTGTTAGGAACCTAGATGATATGGGGTCATTTTTTGCGTCACGCTTAGAAGATATTGTGGTGAGAATTATAAGTTGTGAGACGTAGTGGATGGATCAACATCAGAATGCTGCTTTGAAATTTTGGAAGTTTCTTTTAGTTTATCAATCTAATTCTTATGTCAATCACCTGTATCTGTAGTGATTGCACCTCCTGTTGATATAAAAAACGTTGAACAAAAGGATGGCCCAGTTGACATCAAGTTGCCTGTTAAGCATGTCTTGTCTAGGGAGTTGCAGGTATGCATCGAATTTTATCCGCTCGTAGGGGTTATTTAGTTAGACCTAGCATTGTGTCTTCACTGTTATCTTTGTTTTATTGTGTATTTTACTTTTTCTGCTTTGTTGTTGAGAAGTGAAGTATATTCTCATAAATTAGTAGACAGTTTTATCCAATTGGAAAAAGAAACAGTCTGCAGCTATATATCCATTGAAGTAAAGAGTTCCATGAAGAAACAAGCCTAAAGGAATATTGTAAAAGAAGGTCAACAAGAGCCTATGGTTGTGAACTTTATCATATCAACATGCTTTGACTTTTCTAAGGATATCAATTCGAACCTGTTTTGAGCCTATAGATTTATTAAGTGGTTGTTCGGTTATAGTTTGTGATTTTTGTGCATTTAAATATGACTTCCACAGTTTGCAAAATTCTAATGAGCAATCTTGTAATAAAGGACTTCCGTAACAATTAAACATATGTATCGTGTTTTACTCGAGCTGACCATGTGTTCGATATTCCACGTTTGCTCTTGGCCGTTTCAGCTATACTTTGACAAGATTGCAGAGCTTACTCTTAGGAGGTCTGAGTCTGTTCTATTCAAAGAAGCACTAGTTAGCCTAGCCTCTGACTCGGGTCTTCATCCATTAGTTCCTTATTTTACATTCTTTATTGCAGATGAGGTAATGATCATCAAGTCCCAATAAAAGTGCTACAGGTAGATATGGCCGCAGTTTCATCATTCTGACTCATCTCTTTATTGATGATATAGGTTTCTCGCGGTTTGAGTGACTATCAGCTTCTTTTTGCTCTAATGCGTCTTGTTTGGAGCCTCCTTCAGAATCCTCACATACATATTGAACCTTATGTAAGCTCACTGATATGTTTTTACCAGTCTGCGTTCATTTCCATTGACTTGCATTGGCTGTTGAGGCCCAGTCAATTGGTTACTAGGCAGAACTGTGCCTTAAGTTCTATAGTTTCATTTGGAAATAAATAAAATCTTTGAATAGTATAGTTCGATTCTCTCAGAATGAGTTGCCTGATTATCTCCGACCTTTGGTAAAGTAATTATCTCTGACCTTTGGTAAAGTAAAAGTATACTCTTTGATTTCAAGAATGGGTCTTTGTTGTCAGCTACACCAATTGATGCCATCCGTTGTTACCTGTCTCGTTGCGAAAAGGTTGGGCAATAAATTTGCAGACAACCACTGGGAACTCAGAGACTTTGCAGCTAAACTAGTTGCTTTGATTTGCAAAAGGTAGGTATTGCTTTTGATTAAAAACTTTGCATATAAATCTGTTGAGGTACAAAAAAATTTCTGCTCCAACAAAATCATAGTGCTTCTGAACTTCCTAAAGACCATCCTTTCAGGTATGGGAATAAGTTGCTGCTATTGCTTTACTTTCAAGACCGGCCATCTTGATTCTCTTGCCTAGCACCCTTGCTCCTCCTTAAAGCCTCAGAAATGGAAAATAAAATTTGCTTGGAATCACTTACCTTGTTTGATGCCGTCAGAAAGTTCATCATAAGAAAATATTTCCCCTTGACATTATCTGTATCAAAATCATTTTCTTGCACATTTTAAATTGACTCGCTTGCTTTTGCCCATGACCTACAATTTCCAGATGTCTTTCTTTTGAGCCAGTCTTTCAATAGTAACTTGGTCGTAAAAATAGATTTAGGCTGTTTATGCTTTTGAAATGTGTTTGTATCGCCATACTTGCAGTTGAATTGAAAGCACTTTGCAGATTTGGGCATGTTTACAACAGTCTTCAGACTCGCCTGACAAAAACTTTAGTCAATGCACTCTTGGATCCTAAAAAGTCATTGACCCAGCATTATGGTGCAATTCAAGGGCTGACAGCACTAGGACCTAATGTGGTATTTTCGTCGTCCACTTTCTAGATGCTAAAAATCGCTTGTACCAACAAGCCAATTCTGGATATCAGCGTTCCTTTTCTATTGTATTACCTGACTAATTTGGCTCTAGAAGGTTTTGATAATATCATGTTATTTTTGTTGCTCCCTTTATCCATGCGATTGTGAATTAGTGAAGATGTTGCTAACACTACAATTGTTTTGCACTATGTTAATATTACCTGCTTAAAGAAATCATCTTTTATTCAGTTGCATGTCTTGTAAACTGCATCCACCATGTTCAATTTTCTTTTTGATGGTTCCCAACATAATGTTGTTTATTTCATAAGCAGATTCGTCAACTTGTTCTGCCAAATATCAATCCATATCTGCGGCTTCTAGAGCCAGAGATGTTGCTGGAGAAGCAAAAGAATGAGGCGAAGAGACATGAAGCTTGGCTTGTTTATGGTGCCTTGTTGGTGAGTACTGGATGTGATCTATGTTTGTTACATTGTTGGAGAAGTACGAAATTTGGCTTGGCTGTTGCAAAGGTTTAACTGCCACTTCATTGCACATTTTCAGCGCTCGGCAGGCTACTGCATCTATGATCGTCTCAAAATCTTCCCGCCTCTGCCATCACCCCCAGCAGGAGCAATCTTAAAGAGTTGTGTAAAGGTCATAACTACCCATCCAGGTAACTTACCAGTTTGATGGGACCAGAAAGATGATCATCTGAATATCTATTATGCATGTCATATTGCTAAATTTGAATTTAAATGTTTTGCTTCCTATATATCAGTCTTCTTCTCCTAAAACTGCAAGTAGTATCCAACATTCTAAATTCTTATCCTTTTACAGAGAACCAGAGCGGTAAGCGGAAGGCAAACTCGGAGCACTTGGAACAGCCACCTGCAAAGAAGATGGCCATCGATGGACCCGCGGGTGTTCTACCAGGTGATTCCTTGTCACCCCAAGTGCACATGGAAGCAACAGCCCCGCCTTCATCACAAGTTTCAGACATTGGCCCATCAACATCTGATCTGCCAAACATTAGCGGTTCGGGCCATGAAGGTGGAAGAGACAAGAACATTAATCCTGCTATAAAAAGGGCAGCTATCCTCACTCAGGTTTGGAAAGAAGACCTAAAATCTGGGCAACTACTTTCATCGCTATTCGAGCTGTTTGGCGAAAATTTTCTTTCCTTTATTCCAGCTCCTGAGATGTCATTGTTCCTGTAACCGACATACCTAAATTGTATGGATCTGTAGATGGAAATCGTAGATTGGAAGTAAGTTATTGTTAGCATTCCGGTGTCTCTTTCTGCTTTTCGGGTCCTCTCGATCTAGAGAATTAGGTCCATTGAGAAACACATTCCATGATGGCTTCTTGCCATATCTTCGGCTTCATTTCAACGTCTATATTCATCGATCGGGCACAAGCAGATA